>RSEF01000002.1:85502304-85524982 GCA_003993805.1 Himantopus leucocephalus
TTGTTACAGCCAAAGGTAAAAACCAAAACAACAGACAATAATAATGATGTCAGACAGACATCTTTCCTTATTTCAGAACTTCACAGGTTTCTGGCAGTATTTCTCCTGTATAAAAAGGACCAAATCTCCTTGTTTTTATTGCATTTTTTTTCTGACTAATACAATACAATCTCCACCATGTAGCAGTCCTATATACTGGATGTCAGGATAATGATCTTTTGTGCATAGACTGTTTATATAAACAGTTATGGAAGAGTATCTCTCTTCACTGTTGCCAAGTGGAGAGAAGAGGTGACCTCCTGAACAAAAAACTGCAATCGATCAGAACAAGACATTGATTTTTGCCATTTTCATGGGCTGCAATACAGCATGTGCATTTGCACATCAGACTGTAGCAATCTGTGCGCACAAGTGCACAGGCTTAACTCTATCTAACCAGGGGGTCTCGAGCTCAAATCAGAAGAGGCCCCACAAAGAGGGGAGACCCCATGGCTCATCATTTCAAATGGCCTGTGGCCACAGACTAGTTCTTCTTCCTGCTTTGTTACTGCACAATGCTCAAATGAGTCTTTCAAAGCTGTCTAAAGGTCTAATTCACCCTCCAGCAAGGAAAAGAAAAAAAAAAAAGGTCTTCCTTCCTATAGATTCATCTTGGGAAGATGAAGGGGCTTTTCAGAGAAAACACATACAAATGAAAACAAAAATGCTAGTGTTCTAGAGACACTGGAGAAATATATATATTAATATAAATCTTTGGAGATCTGTTTCATTCTTGCTGGAAGTATTTTACAGACTGATATCCAGATCTTCCTAACTTCCATGGTCCTTTAATGTTTTAAGATCTCATCCATAGAAAGGGCTTTTATAGGAGAAGAGCAGGAAGAGCAGGAATTACGCTTTAACAGCGCATGAAAACAGGAATCAAAAGCCAGAATAACTGAAATCTAAGTCTATGCCAGGTAGCTTGTTGGATGGCACCGAACTGCTGCCAAATAGCCGTGGGTCTAGGAATCAGCACTAAGATGGCAAACGGTATTAGCAGTCAAAAGTCTGCTAAATGCAACTTCCGGACTCCATATGCTTTTAAAAGGAAACACTGACAGACATCAAAAGGAAAAGCTGAAACTGCTTGCATGAAATGGACTACATCTTTTCAAAGAAAAGTAACAGCCTGGCTATGAATCAATAGTCCATTTACACAGGTAGACAATAGCTATAAAATAATTTAATTCGTTCTCAACTTAAATGGGTTGTCGGTGGCCTTTTGAGTACTAAACTGCTGGAATATGTGAATAAGGCTGTTGGAAAGTGTAGCACAAGCAGTAAATTTTGTGCAGCTCGCTTTACAGTCAAAGCCCAACTCACGTAAAGAAAACACATGCTGGTGACAGAAAAGCGGCTTACATTTCAGAGTCCAAATTCCTTCCCTCCTTTCAATGCCTTTGCGGGACGGGGAGCAACAGACCTTAGAGAAAGGAGCCAAAGCTTACCTGCAAGCGAGGCAAAGGCACACGCAGAAGCGTCCAGCACCATTTGCAAAAGCTCTGACTGAACAGCACTAAGCTGCTGTCGGCACTTACGCAAACAACTGAAGAAATTTGCTTTTGATTCCGCACATCAGTCTACTTTCTGTTCTTAGCTTATACAGTTAGCAGTGACATTCAATAAAGGTGTGGAGAAAACAACATGAAAACAAGCCTTCAAATCTGAGAAGATGTTAGCAATATATACCACCACATATGACAAAACCTGCACAAGATGATAGATTTCTACTTTGCAGTTTTCAATATGAAGTTATCATTAAGCAGGGCTTAGGTATCATTCCAAACTCATGGAAGTCAACAGGAATTGACCCTGCTGACCCTGCACGTATTATTTATTCTCCTACCAACCAAGCAAATGAGAATAAAAATCCTGGTACAGAGTAGACAGAAAGAACAAGTTTTCTGGTGTTTTACTAGAACTTTGACCTCCTCCACCTCCCCATCTGTCTCACTGAAACAGCCCACTGATGACAGAGGGCGAGATCCCTACTGCAGCGTATACACACAGCAGGTTACCAACAAGTACCTAATGTGCTACAAACCGTAATACAAATTTATGCGTTTGTGTAGCCATTGCATACATTGCAAAGTGTTTGTGTAGCCGTTGCATACATGATAGTGTACTCCATTACACAGACCTTTCTGGGCAGCTCCCTTTTTAACCATATCATGTTGATCACACCACCTCAGGCCAAAATACTTGCTAAGATCTGAAAATATGCACCTTTAAAATCCCCAGTATTTTCAGTTGTGAGGACAAAGTTCAGGCAAACACTCTTTACTGTTGTTGTTGTTATCATTATTAGCAGTCCCACAAGTTCTGCAGTATGGAGGAATTCAGAAGCAAAGCTGGTTAACCAACCGATGGCATTTGTTTACTTCTCATATCATTACAGCTATGTTCTTCCTCTAACATGTATTAAAAAAAAAGAAAAACAAACAAAACCCAATGATAATTGGCCTTTGGCAGACAATTGCCGATCTATATAACTGACCATCCTTTAGAAATAGCAATCACCAGAAACAAATTCCACTAGATTTCCAATTAAAAGCCTGCTGTGTTTATATAGATCTTTGTCTGCTGCTCTCTAGTAACAGATGTGAAATGGAAGCTGTAATTAATGCTTGGAGACAGGAACTCACTTTGAACTACATTTTGAAAACATTATCTGATGTGTGTAAGCATAACATGCTAATTATGGAGGTAAGTAGCTATGTATAGACATTTGACATGGATTCTTAGCAATGGCGTTCTCTGCTCTCTGCACCTCCACTGAAGGAGCTGGCAGAGAGAATTTTCCCCGTTTCCCCACTAGCATAGGAAGGCACGGAAAAGACTGTGATTCATCAGCACATTTTTAAAGTTTCTGTCCTGCAAAAGCAGAGCAATTAAATAAACAGCAGTTTCCTCACTGACCATAGAGCAGATCCTGCAAACCGGTTACTTGGGACTGCTGTAGAGCACTGGATGATTGTGGAGAGGCACTGTGCAACCACAGCTGGGCTGCAGACAAGATCGGGACAAATGCAGTTCTAGGAGCTAGTGTAATAACTAAGGACTTGGTCTAAATGTACATGTACAATATTTATATGTATTTTATGGTACTAATTAACAACGCAATTTGTGCGTACCATTGTTTGGGTTTTTTTAAGTCAATGGCCCACACTTATTTATACCAGGGAGCGCGACAGGCCAAAGACCAAGGCTGTTGAGCTGTCCAGGATGGTGTATGGGTCCCTTCTTTTTAGGTTCGGTTTCTGCAGGGAGTGCATCCACATTTTTCCGTTTAAGAAATCAGTCATGACAGGTTTTGTCTTTGTAAGCAAACACTTTGGGGCTATTGTCTTCTACTGATCTTCCTTCGTCTCTCTGCCTCCACCTACAAGTTGTGTCCATGGTAGAGGACACCCAAACGGGAGCGCTGTCAAAATGTCTGAATTACATCTGTCTGTGTGTATTAATTAACCATGACTTTAGTGTGCCCTGCTATTTTCTCACTACAGCATGAGCAACATCTACTTCCCGCTGACCATCGTAACGTGGCACAGAGCAACTGCACCGGATCTGAAATGAGTTTTACTGTACTCAGGAAAAAAACGAATATGCAAAAACCTAGACAAAGAAGTCACGGAGAGCAACTGACCTAGACACTAAAGCGTCTGTGTCTGCAAACAGAATCTGAAAAAACCCCAGCGGTGATTATTGATTAATACTGCACAAACATCAACTTAGTTGCCTCAGGGAACTCTAATGACTTCGAGGGAGATAAATTATCTAATTACTGCAAGTTTAACGAACTACAACTGAACATGCTGCTAAAGGAAACAAACAAACAGATTTAAAAATTGATGCATAAATAACTGAATATATCTTTTAAAAACGTATAACTGAGCCTTCAGGGTAATGAAGTGGCTAGGAGCTCTGCAAGCAACCTTGTCAGGGAAGAGACAACTTTTCCACTTCAACACCTTTTTTAAAAATCAGAGAAACGTTGCTTTCTCATCCAAGTTATTCCATGTTTGTTGCTTCAGCTGAAGAGAGAAAGGAAGCCAGCCACGAAAACTGAGCTCCTAATTACCATCATCCTCCCTCTGATGTGGATGTGGCTGGTGCAGCATTGCATGTCTACGTGGCTGGTACAGAAGTTTTTATATATACGCATACAAACCTAACAGATGGTTATAATTATCGGCGGGCAAGCTGCAGCCCTAATTTGAAAGTGAGCAAAAATAGGTTATGTTCCCTCTCACCCTTCCTGGCCACCACACCCAGCTGCTGGACAACCTGGAGGACACTCTCCCCACCAGGGGAGGGCGGCCGAGGGACCACCGCACCCCAGCCCAGGCAGCACGCCTCCCTGGGCACGGGTACGCGTTCTCCACCTAAACAGGATGGGCACGTGTCAAATCATCACCACTTCAAAGGGGAACGTGCCTACCCGGCACTTCAGAGCTTAATTCAAAAGGAAAAAACTAATCAGATGTGCTTTGAAACTTGTTTATTGCTTGAACTCAGGCAAACAAGGGTGGATCTGACGCCAAAAACCTCCATACTGACCTGCACAACGTCTACTGCAGTTATTTCCAAGCTGCCTCTCGCCTCAGCAAAAGCTGCTCTCTGATCCTCCGGTCTTCTTCTCTGAAACGCGCCGGCCTGCATCAGTAACTAACCGCTGGCCACAGAGACAAGACAACCACAGCTCATCCCAGGGCCAGCCCAAACACCGTCATTTCTGCGTCTTGCAGCACAATCCAGGCGGCGTGGTTCACGGCGTCCTCTCCAAGGCTAAAGCCAGTCTCCTCCGCAATGTGTACTTAACTAAAAGTAAACCAGAATCAACAGCTTTGGGAACAAATGGCCTTTGAACAGCGACAAGCTCGGCCGCCGCAGCACTTCCCCTCTCCACACGGCGTGCCCCGTGCTGGCCTTGCTTCACAGGCAACCAAATCCCTCATTCGCCTTCACAAAAGGCTCCGTTTTCAAACCTTCTGCTTTTAGCACTAGTGTTTACCTCTCCGTATTTTGCCACACACCAGCCCGGCACCCAAGCTAATCCGAGCGTTCAAAGATGGGCGTTAACCCTTATAAGCCGATGCCCAGGAGTTGTACCTCCCACATTAAGTTGTTCCTGATGGAGTAAAGCATGGGAGGGAGTAGCAATGAAAATCCCTGCACTGTATGATCGCTGCCATCCTAACTCTGCTCCTTCCCTGGACAACAAAAGTGGCAATAGCCCAGAAGCAAGCTTTTAGATAAAAGCAGTATTAATCAAGAAACCTGAAAAAATACCAGACAGGAGCCTTCTTTAAGTAATCAAGGAAGGGCTGGTACATCCCTTGCTTCTCACACGCCAAAAAGGGAAAGCACGCACTCTTTTCTTTTATGGAAATTCAGAAAAAAAAATATCACAAGCAGACATCAACAGACTTGACAGTGATACAAAAAGATGGCTGCACACAGACACGAACAACTTTTGTCATTCACCTTCTCGCTAACAGCACAGATTCAGCTTTGAGCCTTAACTCATTAAGTTCAGAGCCAAGCGTCATTCACACTATGAACATAGTCTGTATGCTAAATCAATATTCCTCCCTCCTCGAGAAACAGCAAGAAATATAGAAAATCCTCTGCTGACCCTTTATAGCTGCAGCTGTTGGCAGCAGCAAAGAAAGTCACTGACATGTTTGACAAAATTTGGCATCCATAGCAAATATCTTCATAGTATTAACTAGGAAGTAGTGAAGAGTTTAGGAACACGGGTATGATTATGTGAGACAAGGATGTTATTAAGTAAAGGCAGATTAAACTGAACTCGAACATTTGAAGATACTTACTTAAATGCTCCTTGCTGGAGAAACAGCTCCTCAAATACAGACAAACATGCAAGTTAACAGTGGAAGATCTGCATCAACAATTGTCTTCCTGAGAAAGCGACTGTTTAATTTTCAATTGTTTCTTCTGTATTTTTGAAATTATATATACCTTACACTACAATTTAGTATATTGCACTTCATATAATTTTTGTGTGTGTGTGTGGAGAAGCAAACCTCAAAACTTACATCCTGATTAAGGGTACAGAGGTGCTTCCCGGTCTCATTGCCACCGCCAGACTCAAGAATCACACTAATACGCTTGTAATACTACAAGCATATAACTCAAAAAATGCCAGCACATACCTTTGCCTATCTTTTCCCCCCCACTCAGGGTGTGGACAAGGAGGTGTGCATAGCTGAAGTAAAGAGGGACCTGTAAGCTAAAAGCCAGGACACAGCAATTATATGGTGGTTGAACAGAGGATCAGAAGAAGTCTTTCAGTGGGATGATCAGCCCCTAAGCTCAGAGCGGAGAGGGGCACATGCCCTCCTGACTTATCCCTAACACACACGAGACAGATCCAGCCAAGGTGCCGAGGCAGATACAAGAGACAGTATGTCCACTACACGGAAGAAGCAACTCCTGGCCAAGGGAGAGGAGTTTTTGGAGGGAAGGGAGAAGGTAATTGTACAATTTGAAGAGTTTTGATTGCTCCCGGCACAAACTCCAATGGTTTCTACTGTCCTGTACAAGAACTAGTCTGGTCGCAAAGCAGAATGACCCGGAATCTAATTTCTTCAGCTGCGAGTATGCCTTCAACAAAGCTAAACTTAATGCAGCTTTCAGTCCTTTTTCTTTTTTAACATCAAACATTAAAATATCATTGAACTGTTCAACACAATTAAGAAACTTTGGCTTGAAAAGACACAGTTCATTTTGCAATGACAATAAGTCCTCCTGCAACACATGCTCATATATATATCAAGTTTTCATAAAATTATTCAAGGTATTTAATCAGTTTTTCTGGGGGTTTCTGTTCCTGGAGGCCTGTCCTGTTAAAACACTGCCGTTGGCACAACAGGAGTGGGGTACACCAAGAAGGTTCTTACATCAGGTCCTGGTTACATACACAAGACAACAGATAGGCTTTCATATGCATTTCAAAACACACCTTTTTTTGAATCACCTTTTCAATTATTTTTCAGGTGAGCTGGACCCAAAAGAGTAAGCAGTAAAATACAGAAAACTGAAGGGACAACGAGTATTCAGCAGCAACTGACGTTGTGTCATTATTAACAGCACACAAACCTGTTTGTCCAGAAATGTACACCGCACTGAGCACCAAGTAGCAAAATAACCCAAACTTGCCTTGACAAGCTAAGAAGTAAGCTAGGACATGTCTCTTCAGAACACGGCTATTCTTTGCTTCTTCAAAAAAATCACCACCTTTTACGCACACGCTTTTTAAAAGGGAGAAAGGCTGACATCGGAGTACACGTAATTGCTCAGAAAACCAATGTTTTTTATTTTGACTCACATTAAGTATTGTATTCCAAGCTAGTAACACTGGTGGAAAACTAAACTCTTACCAAGTAGCTTTTTTTTCCCTTGCACGTGCAAGATTGTTCATATATGCCATTCATTTTTTGTTTACTGATTTTTCTGAAAGGCAAAATGGTTCATTCGTTTTAAGAAAAAACATACATAAAGACTTTTGTAAAGAGAACTACCTCATCATTTAGGATTCTCCGCACTAGCCCCTTTAAAGGTAACGTACAAAGGCACATATTTTCCTTGTGCCATTTTTTGCTTTATATCATAAAGAAATTTCTAAATACAGGGAATTTTTTTTAACGTTATGTTCATGTTTAAAAATAAAGAAGCCAAACCTAATTGATGATGTTTAGAATAAAGCAAGCATACGGCCAAATCAAGGGTCCAGACAGGTGATGCAAGCAAAAATTATTTATGTTCTGTAATTATTAATTAAAAAAAAACACTAAAAACTGAACCACTGAAAAATGAGATTTCACAACCTGTAACACCAACTAATATTCCATATATCTTTCTCATATTTAGTGCAGTTCCAAATTTAGGAAAGATTCATATCTGCTAAGTTCAAGATTAATGAAAATACTTAAAAAGCAGGTAAATCTGATCACAAAAACCTTCATTACAGAGCTGAGAAAAAGAATTCTGTGTAGACTAATTCCTAGTTTTTGAAACTGCTAAACAGCTGCCTGTTCTCATACACCCCAACCTCCAACCATCTGTATTTAAAGGCACAGGTCCTCCGCTTGACGATCGCAATACCATCCCCTTTCTACTACAATAGAAAAGGGGATGCTGATCAGAACTGGATCTTGGCCTGATGGGATCTCAGATGACAGTCACACACTCAATTCCACCTCATCCTCTCTGGTGACACACACAGCCCGTATCGTTGGGGCAGAGAGTCTAAAGGAGAAGAGAAAAACGGGAGCCCTTGACACAACCCTGCCACTGGAAGTGTAAAAGCGTATAGAGCGTGCCAGTTTTGCAAGGTTTCCAAGGGACTGCCTGGCCAGCCCGGAGCTACCTCCTCCTGCCATCGCTGTTGGCGAGAAGTCACTCGATGAGGCACGCTTCAGCTCTATGTGGATACACAAAGAACTGGAGAACGTTAGGAAGGGAGATACCACAGAACAGCAAAACACACACAGCACTTACCCATTCAAAAACATGCCCTCTGGTTATTTTTCTTAATTTTAGAAGAAACTTACATAGATTTTATCTTGCTGATACCGCTGGAATAAGTTGTGCATAATGGAGCCTTCGTGGAGATCTACGAGCGCTGCCATGTCTTCCACGCTCTCTGCGCTTGTTTGATGCATAGGTGTTACTTTTTGGTGTGTGATCGTGCTCTGTTTGTAAGTGAATACCTGAAAGAGGGGAAACAAAGAAAACTTAACCATCAGAGCACACATTCAAAAACTCACATCTGAGAACGGAGCTTTCATACCCAGTCATATTCCCTATCCAGTTTATCAGTGTGCAGACTTATAAAATATAACAGTCTGCCAGTCATACCTTCTTCTAAAGCTTCTCTGACAGTAAGTGAAGCCCCAAATATGTACACGGGGGTCATATGAAGCTAGCAGATACTGACAATGCACAGAGGACTATAAGGTCTTTTCCTTTTTAAGGGCAAATGTAATCTCGTTTCACACTGGACTATTGTTAGACTTTATCAGGAGAAAAATAAACCAAGCAATAATCATTACCAAAAATTCCAAAACCAAACAAACAAAAAACCCACCCCCTGCAGTAAACTCAAATTACTCTGGGAGGAAATGTTTTACAGTGCAAAACAGTAAATGAAAGTTATTCCTCCAACAGGCTGCAAGTGTTTACATGTTTGATTTGAAATCCACTTAAATGTTTCCATTCGATTCTCCGGTCAGGACCTCTGTCGGATTAGGTCATTATTCCCAATGCAAGCAGCACGCTAAGTTCAGTGTGCTGCAGATATCTGAAAATGAATAGGCGAAACGATTTCTAATTAACGCAATTCTGAGACGAAATTTGTGAAGCCTGTTCCAGACAGACAGTACAAGCTCTAAAAAACCCGTAATTTAAATAGTCAGTCAGAAAACACTTCTACGTATCTTCTGTAAAACTATCACAAATACGCTCAGAAGATGTACGCATGCCCAATCTAGTTAAATAAAGTTTTATGAATACTAATGATATCCCTAAAGACTATAAAATGATAGCTTTGGAATTCAGCTTTCCATTCAATTTACATCTTGGCAACTCGTCCTTATAGACATACGTCTGCATCCCACAGCCAACGCTACTTAGGGAATACTAGTCCCTGCTAACGTCATCGTTTCAGTGTAATAAAGTCAAGTACGGGGTTAATGTAAACACTTTAATGATGTGAAACATTAAAAAACCCCCAAAGCCTTCCAAGAACCTTTGAAATAATATTGATAAAGCTGATGGAAGAAGAACAATAAGCTGCAGCCGGAGTGCTGGCGAGCACCACAGGAGTGCGGGGTGGGGATCCCACACCACCACCCGATGGACAGGGTAGCGCAAGGGGCCACAACCACGTGGGGAGAGAAAACGCCTCAAAGGATTTCAGCATAAAAACAGACGTGTGCTCCTGGTAACAAAAGACTGAACAAGGACGGCTGAGGCCATTCAGGAAAATAGTGATTTTGCCTGTCTTGCTGAGACGAGTGAGAAAAAGAAGCTGAAGAAGCAAGAGGCCGAACGCAGACTGCCCTCAGCATCAAAGCTCTGCGCTCGGATATCCCACCAGCTGACAGAGGAGAACTGCCCGATGAAATTCATCCATTAAAATCGTATGCCGGGTGTGCCAAATGCTGGCACAGCCCGTCGCACCGTTCCAGCTGTCACTCGCACCAGCATAAAGCGTACTGGGGGAAGGCTGGGGGAGGAAGGAGATCCAGGAAACAAATTTCTAACAGGTGCTGGAAGGCAGCACAGATGTCAACGGGACACACCAGCAAACCATCAGAAAGTTCCCACAGATTCAGAGCATCCAAAGCACAATCCCTAAGTGCGGGAAAAAGACAGACACGGAGAGATCTGAGCCTTATTTTGCCGTAAACAACCATCAAGATGACAGGAGTGTTTGTACAGGGCAGAGAGATGCTGGCCAGGATGGAGAAAGCAGTCATTTGGTACATGATCCAGGGGAAAGCGGTCCAGATACCTAACAGACAGAACGAATGTGAACAGCATCAATTGATAACAAAACTTTGAGGCTGAAAACAGCGTTAGCAGTCCCAAGACTAACCACATGAAGCACAAGCTGGAATTAGAGGTAATTACGTTTCAAGAGTAATAAACTGCAGTCCCTAGTTGGAAGAACCATGACAAAAAAAACCTCAAGGTCATACTGCAGAACAAAGAATATTGTTAAGCTGGAAGACTTGGAAATAAAAGGGATTTAAGGAGAGCAAATCCTAGAAAATTAAGCAACCTAACAGAAGCCATGTATCAGCATGGAATTAAAACAGAAAAATAGACTCAGTAAGAGAATTAGGAAACCAAAAGGGAATGGCACGTATCCCATGGGTGCGGCTCATGTGAACATGGAGAGGAAACAAAACATCATTTCTAGGAGGAGAATTTTTTCATTTGTGATTTCCGTTCTTTGATATGTGATGCACAGGTTAGTAGGGTAGGCAGAGCACTCCATACATCACTAAGGACGTTTATTAACGTGAGGAATTAATAAAAATGCACCGAGAAAAACAACGTGACAGTTGACTTTTGAGTGGCAGGACCATCAAAAATGGTGTTTGCAGATTCATTCCTCCCACTCAAACCCACTATTTTCTGGTTGTTCTCACGCTTCCAGCTCTTCCCAGCCTTGCCCCCTTCTCTGGGTGAGGAAACCGCTCTGTGAGCTGACTCGGAGATATGCCCATGTTGACCAGCTAGAAAACACACCAACCAGTCATAATGGCTACTTCCCAGACCAGAACAAAGGAGAGCCTCTTCCCCAATGCTGGGGAGTTACTTTTCCTTTACTTTTAATTTTCACAAGAGCCGCGCATCCTTCAGATTGCCTAAACCCACTGTAAAAGTTGGTCAAAATCATCTGACAAGACCAAAGTCATCAGACAGGGCAGCAGGATCACATGTGCAGACCTCATGTCCTTAAAACAGGCTTTTAGTAGTGCTGCTGCTCAAGCCCTGGAAGGCCTGCTTTGTTTTATTCCATCTTGACTCACGCCTTTACTGGGAGAAGGACGTGAAAAAGCTACCTTGAACTTTATCGTTACTAATTAGAAGCTCACGTTATGAAATATTACAGCAGATGAAATCCTCAGGAAATAGGAACCAAGAGGCATTCTGCGGGGTCAGCATGCAGAAGAGGAAGATGAACGAGTTGGCTCCTGAACTTCAAGAGGAGCCCATTGGCAGCGTGCAGGAGCGTCCATCCTCAAGGATCTTGCCAGCATTTCTGGAAGGTCAAGTAAAACATGCAGGAAGCTTGGAATAAGATTTAAGACAAGCCTAAATGAGAATTCAGCAAAAATTTCTTTCCTCTCAAGATATAAATGGTCCAAGATAACAAACATGCTGAATACATGGAAAACTATAAATTAATCCCTAAAGAGACAGCACACAAAATAAGAACTCTCAAAGTTATTATGGAAGTGAAAATTAGAGGTTGAGATGGAAAGGATCAATGCAAAGAACAACAACAAAAACAACAAGCTCAAGAAAGACAAGACAAAACAGTGAACGTAGCTAAACAACAATAAAGAGCATTTCACCGGGAAAGGAGATCAACACTTCAAAACTGCTCGACTGTCCCTACCATGGCTTACTCGTGGGGTGGTGAACATGCCAAAAAGGGACTCAAATGAGGAAGCAACCTGAAAAGCCAGGGGACTGATGCGACCAAGGTCCTTGGGTAACACAATAAAAAGCTGTAAGAGGCACTCTGAAGTTTGAAATAACGTAGGAAGGAACTATCGGATGCCCAGATATTAACAGCTTGCTGAAAGGAGAACCCACACTCTAGGGCTGGAAGAGCACTGTTTTGTGTGTCTTGAAGAAGAAAGAAAATACGACTGAAAAAAAAGTAATCACATGCTGCTGAGTCAGATTTCTTTCTCTAGTAAAAAAGGAAAGATTGGAGAGACAGGTGAGTGAGAACAGGAATATTTGAATGAACATTAAAAATAGGGTGACATGGAGAAAGTGTAAAAACAAACCATATTGGTCCGGTTGTGACAGCCTGTTTCAAGGCTTTGGTGACATAGCTCCATGTGCTGGTTCATGTCTGCTCAGAAATCAACAGGATTATGAGCCCAATTCTGTTCTCTCCAGAACTGGGTAAAATTCATCAGCCTAGCTGTGACAGGGACATACCCAGAGCAGTGTCAAGGTTTGTCTGCTCAACCATCATGATACCCACAGCACTTGCCAGATCTGCCTTAGGACACAACATCAAGCCCTAGATACTGAGAGTGAGGACTACACTCCTAATTCCCCAAAGTACTACCCAGATGAGAAAGAAGGAAAGGTAAAGAAAATGAATTCATCATCTCACAGCGAGAAACATTAGCCTTAGACATGGGACGAAGGAAAAAGAAGTTAGAGGGAAGTCCTCAGCAGCACACCATCTCCTCCAGGATGTGGGCACAACTGCATTGCACAGATGGGACAGACTCCCACGTCACCCTCTGAAAAACCATCCAGATCCCCAAATGCTGCTGCAGGAAGCACCTTCTCTTTGCAGAAGACACCAGTCGGGCACTCTCTAATGCACTGTAGAAGCCGGAGAACTTACAGCAGCACGCACCGAGATTAGAGGTCAGACTGCAGATGAGCACTAGGTAAATGGGGTTGTGGCAGTTGATGTTTCGTGAAGGGGTTTGTTAAGAAACTGTGGAGCAATGTAAATAAATAAATAAAAAATTTCACATGGGACTCTGGAAAGCCAACAACTCCTAAACCACATCCTAAGGCAAAGACATAGAATGAAAATGATGGCTTTAGCAACTAAATAGATCATTCTTCCCTATTCATAAATACCATATCTATTCATAAATGCTGCTGCATGAGCAGTGCAATATTGTACTCCACAATGTGCAAGCACTTGTTAGATGAGGCTGTATCTTTATATTCGATTCATAAAAGCATTTCTTGTGCTCCATGCAATTTGGAATAACTAGTATTTTACATGAATATATGCTTTTAAAATTACTATTGAGCAAGTAAAGAAAACAACGCACCAACAAATCAGGAGTTTGAGGCATATGACTGCAATTAAATTAATTTCACTGATGCTTTTTAAAAAGCATGAAAACCGCCAGCATGAAGACCTTAATATTCCCCACTTCTTTATGTTGAAAATGACATTTTTATCCTGAGCGATTAATCCGGCATGAGAAAAAATAAGAAGTCTTTCAAGTATTGCATTTAAGGGGAATATCACAAAACAATGTCTAATTAATTTTCTGCACTGACAAATTACCCCTAAGCTCAAGATCTAATGGAAATTGTATTTTAACTAAAGATTTAATTTGTAATACAATTTATTAACACCAGGAAAGAACGTCAGAGTGGGCCCTCAATGACAGGAGCACACATGCTTTCTCTCTGTGTATCATTTTATGACATGATGCCAAGTGACAAAAATCCCTGCTTGAATAAGGTCATTAAATGGTATCAAGGGATTTCACAACAGCTGAGTCAAGTGAGCTTAGGAGAATGCTGAATTAAGCGCTTAGGTAAAAGCACAAAAAGCCCTGCACAATCCCCTTTTCTTGCAAAAGTTACAAATCACAGTTCAGCTTTCCAGTCTGTGCCCATCCAACACAACCGAATTTCTCAGGGTGTTCTTCACAAGCAGCTGGGTTTTTGGTCAGATGCTGATGATCAATATTGGATGGGAGGAAGGCAGAACGTCCTCTAAAAGTCTCCTAATCAACAATTTGGTATTTGACTGATGATTGAATCTTCATCATTTTAGCAAGATTTCTGTGCAATTTTTATTTAAGGGCAGAAATAGGTTTGTCTGCGTCTCAGAAGCCCTGACCAAGCTAGAACGTTACTGAATCTGCTCTCTGAAAATGTGCAAGATCATCTACTGAAAAGTTTACATATTGTGAGCATTTTAGAACAGCCCCTTCTGTACAGCGACCTGAACCCTCTTGGGCCTCTCCCAAGCACAACTCCCAGTCAGTGCAGGCTCGGGTCTCCCTCCAAAGACTGAGATTTGGATTAGAGGAAAGGGTGGTGGCAGGCACCGGCTCCCCACCGCTGCTGCTTCTGGATAGGGAAGGGACGCCTGCCCACAGCCTTGAGCCTGGACCATCCCTCACAGCCGTCACCCACCATGCGGGCAGCAGCCGTTTTGGCTGGTCACGTGCCATCAGCTTCACCGCTGATAACACACGCCAGACGTGGTGGCATCTGATCAATGCCAAGTATTGCCCACTGCGGTGCTGGGGAACGGCTACCCAGCTTGGCACATCCCCATCACTGGTGGTGGTGCAATAAATAAAGAGCTTTTTTTTTGGTAGGGGTAACAGAAAAGGAGCAACCAACCCCCCCTCCGCTGCCCTTTTCTACATAAGAAAACTTTGTATGAGCCCTAGGTGTACTCTACAAACTGCAAGGTATTACAGAAGATAATACTGATATTCGTACACAGAAAACAGAAATATCAAAGTCTTGTCATGCACTCAGTTTAAATTAAGTTGCTTGAATCCATATAACCAGAGGGATAATGTAAAATATGGTAGTTTAAACATAAAATTCAGTAAGATAGGGAAGGAGAAAGCAAAGAGTTATTGTACAGATGTCATCTGGGAGATGGGTTTACTAACAGTAGAAGATACAACCAACCAACCAAATTTTTTTTCAATAATGCCTATGATATTGGCAAACCAACTACCACAGCATCTGGCCAGCCCACAGACACCAGAAAGCAAAGCTAATCATGACCCAAAACCTGAAGCCATCAGCCTTCCTGTCGCTGCCCCACAGGCCGCTCTACATGAGTTTTTCCACAGGGTTGATCCCAACTGCTACAGTGATGCCCATGAAAATCCACATGACTTGACAGCAACTCCAGAGGACTTGGCTTGTACGTTCAAGACATCAGTGCCCTCAGTTTTCTAAGGCATCTTTTTCCTCATGGTCACTGACCCCACAGCAGAGAGATGAGCATAGCTCAGCAAAATACACAGGACTGTACAGAGAAACATCCACTTAAAAATATATTTTTTTCTCATTCTCTGCTGTTGGTCTGAACTGAGGATCATCATTTGTGTTTCCCTTGTGTTTAGAAGTTAAAAGAATGCAATAAATCTTACAAAATGTCTTTATACATGAGTCTAAGCAAAAAAAAAAGAGGCCTTGGGCTCACATTACAAGCTGTGGAATGCAGCGTTCCAGGGAGAAAAATAAATCACAAGCCCAAGGACCGAGAGATTAAAAACAAAAATAAAAAACTTGTAAGTTTACTCTTTTTTCCTGAAGAGCTCTACTGTCTAAGTAGATACTTAAAATATAGGACAAGGAGGCTCTCTTATAAATCAAAAGCAATTTAAGACCAAATGTAAAGCAGATTAACTACTGACATTTTAAATTCCACAGTTAATCATGACAAGGCTGCGACCTAGGTAATGTTTTTGTCTGATAATTTACTATTTCTTTGTAACAGCTGACCTTAAACATCCATTCCATTGTCCCAAAACAATCTTTCAGGCAACAAGACGTACCAGGGCCCCAGGTTTGCTTTGATGCAGTATAAATTAATTTTTTTCAAAGCAACAAAAAAAACCCCAACACAATGAAGTTTCTTATCTATTAAACTATAGAGGAAAATGAAATAATTTTATGTAAAGCATTTACTGATGTCAAGAAAACAAATATTACCAACTAGTATCGCTACTAACGTGACTAACACTGTGACTAACATATTTCTTCAAGCAAATATGCCCCACACACATCGACTGAGAATCAGCTTACTTACCACCCGTTTTGTAAAATTCCTCCCCATTTACCCTGGGAATCACCCCGCTCCCCAGCCTCCCTTCCCAGTTAGATGTTAATCTTGACCTCTAATGTCTAAATGTTCACTTTGCATGTTACTGTACCTAAACAAACCATAAATTGCGTATAATCCTGTATCCTTACCTCTATCCTCTGTCCTCTAATCCTTGCCCCCTGCTCACTTCGGTTCCAGCCATTTTCACTCTTCGTTCTTGCTCCTACTAACTGAAGTTCTTCCAAACCCTTCCCGTCAGTCCCCCTTTCATAAAACCTCTCAGACTTGCTGGGGCCTGGGACATCTGAGTCAGGAGCTGCTCCCAGGTTCAAGTGCTAGAAACCTGTCCAAGCACCTTCCCCCATCCTCTTCCCAACCGCCAGTGGTGACACCACCAGCGATGGCTTGCAGCACCTCCCCTGAACGGCTTTCCTACTGCAACTTCTGGGTTGTCTCACCCGCACAGAATATCCCTCATTGCTCCCAAGCTCTGCAGCATGAGGAAGCACGCTGCCAGGATGGCAACTCTGATCATCACCACAGAAGAGCTCAGCAAACCCACTAAATCATACGTCTTTGTTCTTTCCCTGTGCGTTGACCACTGTCAATAAGCTTGTCTGATGAAGCCTTCCCACCTAACGCCTATTCCACAACACGTATTTCAAGGCAGTTTATTCCACACACCGGCCTGTTTCCATTCGTAGACAAGCTCTATCATCAAGTATGAACAAGCTTCCAATTACAGGTTCAGCACTTATGACCCTTCAATTGGGCTTGCCTACACAGACAATAAAGAAATTTAATTCAAATTAAACACATCAGTTTTACCTAGATTATACTGTAGTAAGCCTCTAGGCAGTCCATGCTAATTCTTACAAGAAAAAAAAAGTGCATTTTTTAGTTAACTTTCTTCACAAGCAACCTTGCATAACCCTTCAGCACCTGAAGACACCGCAAAGCTTGATTTTTAAGAAGCCCACCTACAAATACCATGACCATGGCACTGCAGAAAATGTGAAACATTCCTGGCACGTCACCAGCACTCGCTTCACCACGGAAAAGCGCTCCTTTCTCTTCTTGAACCAAGAAGTGGAAGGACTGCAGCTGCCAGGCTTCCCCAGAACGCCAGACTAAGTCAAGTAGTCCAAGGGCAGGATGCAGGAGACATACCACCAGACGGTCCTCAGCTGGTCAACAGCAGGGTCTCAGCTGGAAGACNAGACAGCTTTGACCATGCAGCAAGCCAGGGAAGAGGCTTCCGCCCTGCAGGGCACTGTGAGATGAGGCAGAGAGTAGATCCCAGCATGTAGCAGAGGAATGGAGGGAGGTTTGGGCGCTGATCCCCGTGGGTTCAATCCTCCATCTGGCTTAGGACACCCCACCAAAGGCACCCCCCCCCAAGTCAGTGTTACTGTAAGGAGCACCCAGTAACCACATGTAGTGACAATACTCCTTTTGCTTTCAAAGAGTATCACCTGAACTAGCTCCAAGGACAGGGGGGTGAAAATTGATGGTTTCCTCTTTTCAGAAGGAAGACCAAAACACTAAAAAAAACCCACAAAAAATCCCTCACCCTTTATCCATCATTTTCCACACAATGTAAAGTGCATCTATGGATGATGCCAGGCACTGAAAGCATTAGCTTGACTGTCAACATCAGTTATAGCTCAAGTGAAACTCTCAATTTCAAATTCATATTTATTCAATGATTTATATGAGATAAACAATGACTATTTGCAACTGAATGAACAAGACCGAATTTGAATAAAATGCCCCACTAACAAGAACTGGAACAACTCTGTTCAATAAGCAGCCTACAAATTACACCCGCTTTTTTGAGGCACAAAGCAATTAATCTCAATAAGTCTTTTTTTCTAAAAAAGAAGGGAAAAAAAAGGAAAAAAAAACCTCGCAGGCAGCTGACTGGACTGAGTCCGAGTCTAGAACAGGAGCAGCCTGTGTGCAGCAATGAAACCAGAGGCCACATTTAAGTGGGAGCTGGAGTTCCAAGGGGCCATCCCTGCAAAGCAAGCCTTGCCCTGGCCGAAGGCTGGCCAGAGGGGGCGATACTCCAGCGAGGCCCTCCGGGATGCCAAAAAACCCCTCGCCATTGCAAGCCTTTTGGCCTCCCTCCCTCTACCTTCCTCTCAGCCCAACATTTCGTATGAACCGAACCTGCCCAGGCAGCCACCACGACCTGTGGGTGCTGATGGTGCCCAAACCCTACAGGGACCATCCATGTCCCCCCCGTCACCAGCCCGGAGGGACGCCCAGGGGAACCAGGGGCCAGGGGGCTGCCGGGAAAACTGCCACCAAGCACAGCTGCTTGAGGTAAAGCTCTTGTCAGGAAAGTCTGTAGCAATTACCACCACTGTATTATTACCAAGCCCAAGGAGGCTCTTCCACAGCACCACCTATGACGGCTGAAAGGTCCTTGCAGTGCCCCGGCTCCAGCTGGTTTCCCCCACAAAGGGGTCCACAGCCCCCTCAGCAGAGGCAGCTGGGAGGAAAGAAAAAGAAAACAGAGCCAGAAAGGGTTTGTTTTTTTTTTTTTTTTTTANCCATGGGCAGGGACACCTCCCACCAGACCAGGTTGCTCAAAGCCCCATCCAGTCTGGCCTTGAACACGTCCAGGGATGGGGCATCTGCAACTTCCCTGGGCCACTCGTTCCAGTGCCTCACCACCCCCACAGTAAAGAATTTCTTCCTGATAACCAATCTAAATCTACCTGCTTCCAGTTTGAAGCCATTACCCCTCGTCCTATCACTACACTCCCTGATAAAGAGTCCCTCTCCATCGTTCCTGTAGGGCCCCTTTAGGTACTGGAAGGCTGCTGTAAGGTCTTCTACCGGAGCCTTCTCTTCTCCAGGCCAAACAACCCTAACTCTCTCAGCCTGTCCTCATGGCAGAGGTGCTCCAGCCCTTCAACAGGCTGAGACAGACTGGGGCTTTGGTTTCCCTCACTCCTCCCTCAGCTCCAGCCACCCACAGGAGAAGCTGCAGGTTTACAGCTCGCTCGCCATAAAGCGAGAAAATGATACCGGCAGGCATCACTCACGAATCCAGTACTGAAAGCAAAAATGCCCAATGCATTGAATGTTTCTAAAGCCATTTGCGAATTAAAAGACGTGACAACTTGCACATGCATAGAGGAAGTTCATACACGCACAATCTCGGCTTTCAGATCTCCTGACAACATTTAACTACAAAACTCTCATAAATTCAGTGTTTCCATTTTATTTCAGTTTCTCCAAATCTTGGCTTGGTTTCTCCTAGTGTAAATACTGCACACCCCACAGCAACAATATTCAATTGTACTCAAGTCACGTTTTTAATCAAACAACTTTTTGTTCACAACAGCAGTGTGTCTGCTTCAGTAGGACGTTCCTGCCTTAATTTAAAAAAACCAGTTTTTAGATCTTCCTGTATTGACAGGTTTCCAGAGAAGCAAAATACGCAAGAGGTTCAGAATGGGCAAGAGGTTAACATGCGAGTGAACTAGCCGAACTCTAAAATTGTCTTTCAGTGACTACTTTCCAAGATCATTTTGATGCAACTCTGGTGAAATTTAGATAGGAGTTTTTGCTTGTTTAAAAAACATATTAGTTTTAGTTTTCTTTGCTTTTATGTTACAAAAATCTGAGTATGAGAAACCCTAAAAGTGTAAATCTGAATTGAAGCATGAGATACTCATTTTAACAGACAACAAAAGCCAGAGTCCCTTTATGCTTTTTTATAAACTTTTAATTTTTTTTTCTAGAATATCACAAAACAGCATTTCTACAGGATCACTAATTGCCTTGTAAAGACAAGCCAAACCCCTCCCTTGACTGGCAACCTGCACACCGTGCTCCTACCCGCACCCCTGCCACTACTTACTATTGCGCTAACCCAGAAAATGGGAACTGGATTGTAAGTGGCAAACACCCTCTCTTGAACATCAGTCCCTCACTCATCCCCTTTTTTCCTTTTTTTTTTTAAACAAAAAGGATCAGAGAGGCTTTTCATTAAGGCAATGTTTACTACCTGTTTTTTTCTTGCAGGTTGCCTGCTGTATGAGGCTTTGACACAGCCATACTGCTACCAAGACAGCCAAGGACATATTTTATCCACAGCTCAAAGCTGCTTCACTGAAGCAGTCCTTTAACAAGACAGCTGCCTATTCGGCTCCCCTTCCCCAAAAATCCTAGGTGTAGAATGGTAACTTAGACAGGGGGTGGGAGGTAGAAGGGAGAGGAACTCAAGCCCTGAATACAGTAAGGTCCTAAGGACGCCCATCTATGAAAACAAATATGTACATGATGACACATAACACACAACGGAGAAAGTTCAAAACAATTATAGGCAGGTGAACATGAAACTTCCCCTGAACTTAAGCATACAGTACAGTTTCTATGGTAGCCTTGTTTACAAGGCTATGCTATTGCAAAGTAAACTTTTATCATGTGTGCTAATCTCAAAACAATTCATCAGCTTTTCAGGAAAGGGCTACTCAAAGAGAGCACCAGAAGGCCACTCCCTCCATTGCTACAGCCATTAATTCAGTTAAACAGCAATTGGGATTTTTTCCAGCTCTGACTGAAGATAACTGGAAGATGCCCTTAGACAACAGTGGGAAGGGGTGACCCCTCCTCACATACGTGCCTGGTTCTGACACGCAGAGGTAATTGTAGGGTAGGCAGCGACAGACCAGCCCTCAGAAGATCTCCAAGGCCACCTCTCAACCCACACAACTTAGTGCTGGGTCCCACATCAGCATTGTTTCCCTCACCAAAGCATGCACCCCAAATATCAACAAAAATTTTTTGCTAACATGGAAGTACTGTCAAATTAAAAAAAAAAAAATAGGTGCAGGTAACTTATTTGCACTCAGAATTAGTGCCATTCGTGTGGCACCTGAAACCTGTATAAGCACTGTCAAGAAGAGCACAGTCTAGGGACAGAAGATGCTTTAGCCATATTTCATAGTTTAGGCTGGAGCTAAATCTCAGCTGGCTCCACACGGCGCCAGTATGGTTTCCTCTGACCGAAGCGTGTAAACCAAGACCCTGGTACGCGCAGCCCAGAGACATGGGAGAGTCCGTGTGTGGAACCAGCCTGGGTCTAGGAGGGGATCGATCGCTGACTTGGCTTCGCTGCCGATCTCCCCATACCCAGCAGTGAAGCTCACTACAGCCCGTGGCAACACCAAAAGGGGACAAGGAGGCCATGATGGAAGAAAGCTTCATGCAGCACGCTGCTGGAAGGATTTACTGGCTTTGCCACAGTGCAGCAGAGATGAAGAGAAGCAGCTCAGCTTCAGCTCTGCACCCCAGTGAGCCAGTCTTCCCAGAGGCTGTGACACTGAACCTCAACACCCCAGTCCACAGTGCCGTCTCTGTGGTTCGGCAGGGCTACGCTGTTCTTCCCAGCATGTCCTGCATGAACTCGGGGTGCCTCGCACTCCTATTTCTCCCAGAAGACGGGGAGTTGGCTGCAAACCAGATTTTCAGCTTCAGTCTAGAAATAAAAAAAAAAAAANTCCTATTTCTCCCAGAAGACGGGGAGTTGGCTGCAAACCAGATTTTCAGGTTCAGTCTAGAAATAAAAAAAAAAAATAAATAAAAATAGACATCCCAGCTTCCATATGCTGGAGAGGAACCTGCCAGTGTATGATTTACTGCAGGGATGGCTGCCCAAGTCTGCAAATCCTCTGAAACAATAATTCTGCAATAATCCCTCCCAAGGGGCACTGCTCTGGCATGCCCTGTCACCAGGACCATGACAAAGGACTCTGTGTCCGCAGAGGGAAGGAGCAAGAGACCCTGCCTCCCCGCCAGCAGACAACCACGGGCCACTGCACCCACCGTGTGGGCAGCATCCACCGGTCCCAGGCGGGCAGGGGGTCCCTCTGCTGTTATTGTCACTCAGATGACTTGGCCAAAATTGTAGATGACAGGTGAAAAGTAGGGGAAGGGAGCAAGAAGCTGGAATAATTCTGAATTTCTATACAGTAACCAATAAGTTCGGTTTTTTTAATAATCTATTTTGATAGGTTAAATATTCAAGGAAGTTTCATCATCAAAAATAAGCATAAACGTTACTATTTTCAAAAAGCGCAAAACCACCTTATTTTAAAGTCTTACAGAGTGTATTTTGCCCTTAGAGTTTTGCATTTCTCCAGGACTAGTGTGGTTAGACAACAGCAGCAGTAGGCTCCAGCAGATGACCACTGGCAGCTCCTAGAAGGAGCATTGCTGGGCAGTTAGTAGAGTCATAGAATGGTTCAGGTTGGAAGAGACCTT
>RSEF01000002.1:85525082-85550700 GCA_003993805.1 Himantopus leucocephalus
CATGCCCTTGTAAAAAGTCCCTCTCCAGCTTTCCTGTAGGCGTACTACGCATGTCAGCCTGTTGCAGCGGGGCCTGGTTTCGCTCTCTTCGACCCCGAGATCCTCCCAAAAAGCCACCGAGGCACTTTGCTAGCTTCAAGGCACTCGGGGCTCTCACATTTGTATGGTATTCTCACAACAGAGCACCCACCAACATGTCTTGTTAGGTTGAACGGTCATGGAGAGCCACAACCCTCATCAGCGAGGAAATCTGAAACTTATTAAAGTGGCATAATTGTGACTGCCTCTCCACACTGCCCGCCCCCCCTCCCCAGCACTGTTAGCTGCAGCCGGAGGAGACCTTGCTGCAAGAAAGAACAAAACAGGTTTGGACAAGCACGAGACAAAGCTGCACGTATCTTAAGATAGCAGCCAAGGCAGTTAAGCATTTTTCATTACAACCGTGAAACCCACACCCACACCCAGAGAGCCCAACCGGCTCCCATCCACTGAGGTTCCCCCAGCCCCGCGCGCGGCTGAAGTCGAAGGGTTCCCATCGCCACATGCCAGCCTTCGCCGAGTCAGAGGAGCCAAAGTGCCACTGAGAGCTCATTTATGGTATCTTCAGGTTTTCCTGTTGTAACTCATTATTTTTTTTTTTTTCAGCTGTTTGTTTACTTTTGGGTGGGGGTGGGGGTACACCCCACAAATGAAGTTTTCCAGACCTCCTCTGCCCAAGGACCACTCTGGTTTAAGATCAACAAAAACAGATGCATATTCCGCAATGGTTCAACCATCATAAAACCATGGTGAAGAGAAAAGGAAGCAGTGGAGTAAAAAGAAAAGGGGGAAAAAAAAAAAAAAGATGACAGACATCTAATAAACAAAAAACCCTACTGTATCTTGTTTTTAAAAGGCACAGAAATGAGGAGGAGGGAACACTTGAAATGTGTAAACTCATAGGAATTTCAGATTTTTGTGTATTTGTCTGCACTGCAAGCCCACATGCAACTTTCATTTGTAAGAAAATACTGCGCTGGACATGAATGCTTACTTATACTGAAGCCTAAAATCTTTACGTCTAGACTGGGAACATGAGGAACTCTGCTTAGTTACAAGCAGCACACCACAGTCGTCTTCTAATCTGCACTGAATGGGCGCATTAGTCAGACTGATTACGTAGTCAGGCACTAATTACTTAGGTTCTCTCAAATGCATGCTAGTAAATTTGCTTATTACTCAAATAAAGCATAGGTTGTTAGGTATGCCAGAGTGAGCTCTTTCCTTGACTGAAAGCTTTTTAGGAAAAAAAGCTACCTCTTTGCTATAAAATTTTACAGTGTCTAGCCCAAAGATGGAAAGACCTCTTGGAGATACTGAAATACAAATATGACAACACTACTACATTTTAACGTGTCTGGTTTGGGGGAAAAACAGTATTATAATCTTTTGCTTGATTCTATTACGAAGTTCTATTACACGGAGCATGAATAAATATACCAGGCCCAGGAGCCGTATGAATTCACAGACCAGCTTAAGAAAAGCTTTTCTTCTGTCTTAGACTCATTACAAGTTCCCCTTTCAAAATCCTTAGAGATAATACTGCATGCATTACTGTACATTTTCTGTTACTGTGCAGGTAATAATTATCTTTTCATTGCACTTGGGAAAAGCCTGTGGATGTTAAAAACAAAACTTTAAAGCTTTTTTTTAAAAAAAAAAAAAAAAAAAAAAAANAGACAGTTTGAATATGCCCAGTCTTGGTCATCCTCCTGTAGTAGACTTCTTTTAAGAAAAAGATAAGTAAGTGACACTGCAAGAACTTGCCCAGGAGACTGGAGCACCCATCAGTCATTGCAGGGCATGAATCCACAAGTATGGGCAGATGGAGCGGTCAAGAGATGCAATACCTTTCGAAGCCAGGTCTCAAGTCTTATTGTATGGCATGGATATTGCCTTGACATGTGTGAGAACATGCATTATATATTAATAATGAAAAGAAGTTGTTCTTGGCTGCAAAAGTTTGACAGACTGTTCTGTAAGTCACTCCCATAAGATCAGCATAAAAACTGTCTGGTTTGCATTTGAACTACAAACCTCAAGTTCAAGAAGCAAAAGAGCAAATTTAAGACATAAGAAGGTGGCCTGCTTATTAAAAACTGTGTGTGTGACTTAATTTTCCACAGCTAGCCTCTGCTTACATTTGAAAACCGTATTTGGATTGCATACGGGGTATCATGTACACGTGTGTTGGAGAAGCCCAATTACAATTGGTTCCCATTATACAGGCAAAGAGTAATTCATAGCATCTTTTTTTCCCCCCCACATAAGGACAGTACTTCTTCAGTAGCTGTGTCAGAATTATGAAGGAGGCAGACAATAAGTATTCAGAGAATTACTTAGTAGCTTTACACATAACCATAATGTTTCTACTCCTAGAAAGGAAAAAAACAAGCTTTTGCTGCAAAGAAAAATACACCAGCACTTTTCTGTCTTTGTAAGGGTACTGTTGTTTATTTTTGAATTTGCTTTGACAAACCTCAAGCGCATGAAGCTGTAAAGCCCCAGTCCATATTCTTTAAAATGAGTGTTAGATATAAATTCAACAGAAAATATGGTGAGATTACCCTGACATGTTACTAAAACCAGATTAGAAGCAACGGATTAAAATTGGACCACCTTTTCTGACTACTCGTATGGGAGGAAAGGTTGTGAGACAAACATGGACGTGATGGTCTTGTGTATTAGTAATTAGCGTTGCCCTCCACTTACCTTCCCAGGCTACTCTCCACTATCCAAACAGATCTATTTTACTGCGTTTTTTTTATAAGTTTAGTGTCTTAAAACTCAGCTTTAGAGATTAGGCCAGACTTGTGCCTTCAAGTAAGTGGTTACGCTTGCCACAGCTAGGACAAAAAGGTGAAAGGAAGCCCAAACAAGAAGGACAAAGAACGTGCATCACATTAGTAGGACTTTTATACACAAGCATCTCCATTAAGTATTTCATTTGGAGTCATTTTAGTGACACAAACACTACCTGAAGGCAGTGAAGCATAACAAGTCGATTCAAGAGGGTCACGCTTCCCATTAACAAGAAAGCAATGGCACTCAGTGACTTCAGAGTTGCAGTCCCAACTATCATCTCAACAGAGTATTAAAAAAAATAGTAAGATGACATGACAAATTAGTCATGCAGCATTGAGCTGACTCACCACCAGGTGACTCATAACTAATGACTGACTCCAAGTCAACTGCAAAATATGAAAAATGCTCTGATCCTACCAAAAAAAAAAAAAAGCCTTAACATTTGTATCGCCAGCTCTTTCATCATCAAAAGATGCATCAGCACCAGCACTAAAAGCAGGTTTCTTACACCGTAGCACAGATGTGTATGAAGTATTTAACCTGAAAAAGAAGAGATTATTTCCTAAAGGAATCCATTGAGATATATGCATTCTTTCCTTTCAGCACAGCAGAATGCTTAACGACTATTCAAATAAAAGATTCGTTATTTATCTGTCATCCTGCATTACAACAGCTCTGTATACAAATCTTTATCCTGGTATCTTCTTTAACATCCACAAGACAAGATAGGCGTGACCAAGCAAAGCATGGAAAGCCCTCCAACAGTCAGTTACATCCACAGAAGTTCAGTACCGGTAAGGAATCACCCAACGCCTCATTTAGTTCAAGACAGGTAGGGACAAGAAAAATCATACTTGCTTCTGGTGTGGTTTGAAAATTAGTCGGTATTAAGTTATTCTCAGGAGACACCTGTATTGTAAAGGATATAAAAACTACTGTTATATTGGAAGTGCTCAATTCTGGGATTCACTCATCTGAAAAGCTCAGTTAACCCAACCAACCTGCTGACACCACCATCATGAAACAGTGCATGCCTAGACGATGCAACGGAAATACATGTTCTTCTGCTTTTATAACCAAATACTGCTGTACTATGGGGAGAAAAAAAAACACCCCGCAGGAGCATACCAGTGGAATACCCACTTGTAGTGACTGCACGGGAATAAATGCGAGCGTGACAAATTAAAACACAGTCCCCACGATTTCGCATTTGCTACATTCCATTCTAGCTGAAATTTTCAGAGAAGAAAATAGACCAAAAAAAGAGAAGGAAGGCTCAAACTCAGGTTCTGAAGTGAAGCACAAAATCTTAATATGAATATGGGCAACTGTAAAGAGCTAGGAAGAAACTTAGCAAGCTGCGCAGGTTCCCATCGTTATCTAAATTAGAGCGCCTGATTTCACTTACCATTATTTATAGGTTTTGATTTAACTGACCTGCCCAAGACCAAAATAGGTACCCTCATCAGAGGTTGCATAGAAGTTGAGAGTTCCCACTCCTCCACCACGTCCATCAAACACCGCTTCCCGTTCCCAGGCGGGGAAGCACAGCACACGCAGCCCGGGTACCAGCAGAGGAAGCCTGTAGCCTGTTGGCGAGGGGAAGGTTTACCCCCAGACTACCAGGATACGCTTCTTGAGAGGACGAGCCAAGGAAAGCACATGCCCGTTGTACAACCTGTCACAATTAGATTAAGTCAGATAACGAAGTTGAAAAAGCACCTGTTTTGATCCCCTCTGTCTGCCACAGCTCAGAGCAAGGTAACTCAAGCAGCCGGATACGCCGGGTTGCTGACAGAGCGTAAGCGAGCGCTGGTCTCCAAAGAAATCCGCTTCTCGACATCAGAAGCTTTTCCTGTTAAGGCAGGTCTGCACTAGATCCTGCTGAGGCAGCCCTGTGAATCACGAATACGAGAGATTTTCCTAGCAGAGACCCTTGACCTCAGCAGGATTTTTACACCAACTGTGCTTTTTTGATGAATTTTCTTTGCTCACAGGGCTACAAGGGTTACTTGTTTCAGGGTTAGCGGGCTGTCCCCGTGGCCGGGAAGTGTTAGCACATCTGCCAAAATCTTTTTCCAGGCCCCTTGGGGCACAGTTAAATCCAATAAAAACACACACAAAAGTAATAAAACTGAAAAACTATTCCCTCGGTGCTGTGGACTCCAGCAGTCCAAAGGTCTTTCAGCCTACCACGGCACCAGCAACTGAAGTCAAACCCTTCCCAACAAAGCTGTTTTGGCTATTACCGACATCCCCCAGCCCTTTTCCATGCAGGTCTGAGGTGCAAACCATGCTGGCAGGCTGGGGTCCTTGGCCCTGAACGGGACTTTTCTGCCCAGTTTCAAGGGAACTAAGGACAGCTTTGACCCCACAAAATTCAGCGCTTAACTACAAGTGTCTTCTTCTACCGATACAACCGCACCACTGCAGTTCAACCACTCTGCTGCATCAGCTGAAGTTATAGTGCTATCAGTACCCACACGGGTATTTTTATTTTGACTTTGCATAAACCGCTTCCCAGCAAGCGAAAGAGAAAAGTGCTGGGAAGAAAAGGGGGCTGGGGGGAGAGTTATATCAAGATAAAACACTAATAATTCGTATCACTGCAGCTAAAACCTTCACGGACACAATTTGGCTTACAGCCTTCTTCAGACACGCCTCCAGTGGTCAGCCGTTATTCTGTAGAACATCCCTCCAAAGGAGGTACATGCATTTGGCAGCAGCTGTCATTTCAGCAGAGAATCAAAGAAAGAGATCTATTTCCCCTCAAACGTGGAGATCCTCCACGAAGAATGAATAACACAGGCACACGTTTATCCATATGATCAGGTGAGAAAGACAAGCTCATGTGAGTTAAAGAAAACCAAAATGTGAGTTAGGATGCAAAGCCTCATCAAGTTGGGAGATCTGAAAGATGTTTTTGAATGGCCAAGGAGACATCCCCCTGGAGCACAGCGCTACAGGCAGATGCCTTGAGCGGGATATGGATCACAGGGAACAGAGATTCCACAGTTGGAGCTATCGAGGCATGCACACAGCAACCTGCCACGGAGGAAAGCCGTGGGACAGGCTCCCGAAACACAAGGGAGTTTTAAATGTTAGCAAGCCGTTGCCGCCTCCGGTTCGAGATCGCAGAAGATAACACTGCTGAGACAAGTTCAAGCAAGCACTCCCCACAACCGCTGCTGGATGGTAGGGTGAAGAAGCAGGTTCAGATCAGCAACCAGCAAGTGTTCATTACCAGTGGGCAGAGGCTGTCAGGAGCACAGATTCCGGCCGCTCCAGCAGCCACACTCAACAAGCTGTGCTCACATCAGATACACAACTTTCACCCCGGATAGATGCTCCAACCCCAGGCTAGATCCAACCCACAGGGATGACAGTGGGAGTCTCTGGCTAAACCCAACACATACACATGAAAACACAGCACAGGTACTGCCCAGGGAACTGCTGCACGTACAGCTGCTAAACTAACCGGGAGCTGAAAAGTTCCCCTCAACTTGTAATGAGATGTATTTGTTAGTATTTTCCATTATGAACAATGCTTACACTCCCATGACTATAGTCCCATTTCTGACTATTTGCAGTAAGAAAAGCTGTGATACTTCTCAAGCAGAACGTAGGGGTTGTTTTGTTGGTTTGTTTTTTGGTTTTTTTTCTTTTTGACCCACAGACCTATTTTCAAACACAAAGCAAGAAGTGAAAGACAGACCTTTTAATAGTCAATTCTTAGTCCCAGAAACTAAGTTTTCCATGAGATTGGAGACCAAAACTCAGACACTTACCACTACCGTGTAGCTCCAAGTACTCGTAATGGATTCAAGATCTTTTAAACGAAAGTTCAAACTCCATTTGTACTCTAACAGTAAGAGCTGGCTTTTCTTCCAAGCCTCTTCACAAACCCGTTGTTCTATAATGAGCCTTCAAAACTATGTCTAATAGTAAAATTCATTGCTCCCTTTATACTCATCTCATTATCTTGGCCTCTTGCTGTGCTTGCTCCTTTTAACAAAGGGAGCAAGTATTAGCTTGATTTCCTACCACACATCAAGTTTTCAGCTGAGCTTAGCAATATACATCTCTAACAACTGATAAGATCTCTATTCGTTTACTATTAAATGCATAAAGCTAGAGATTTTATTCTTGCCTTGCATCGGACAGAGAGTGCGAGCATACCTTACTTGCCTGACATGCTGTAACTTCTGCACACAGACGGGACTGATAAGAGGAATTCAAACTGATGCCAAAACTCAGTTATCACTAAAAAAGTGAGATTAATATATCCATTTGCATCCATACGTAGACGATCAAAAAAAGAAATAAATGCCCCTGGAATTCCGCACTCGATGCATAACAAAAGAAAGTTTGAATACCTGAAGTTAGCAATAGCATGTTTTGATGAGAAAATTAAAGTGCACACTTGCTCAAAATCAGTTAAAAAGTAACACCATTGCTAAATCTCCCAGATTATATTCCTGAGACCCTGCACATGGAGACAGGGATGGCCAGGTCTGAAGTCAGGTGAAGCAGCATAAAGGAAAACGTGGAAGGAAGCTGGAAGCGGTGCTGACAGATCGTGGAAGTCACACTGCTCCAGGTGACTGCAAACTCAGCCGACGTGCCAGGACAACGCTGCCAGTCGCTTTGCTGTTGGCAAGCCTGGGCTAACATAGACACTAAACGTTTTTCAATTGGTAGACTGGTAATTTTTTTTCTCTAACAGAAACGCAGATCACTTAAGTCTCACAACTGGAAATTACTGGATAGTATTCACGAACTCATTTCTGCCTCAGTCACCAAGTATGCTGCGGCGCCTTTGGCTGAAGGCAACAGCCGTAACCTGCCATCTACATAAACGCTGGAAAAAGTTAAAATCTGTAGCACAAGAAAACTAGCGCTCTCTCTCTAAAGGAGCCCCTCTCCTGCAAGTCCCCGGGAGCAAGAGCCAGCCCCTCTGACGATACGCGTGCCATGTCCCTTAGAGGAAAATGCCAAGGAGGAACCTGCTCCCTACGAGCCCAGGCTATGCCAGGGCTGGCTGCGGGAGCCCCCGCCGTCCCCACTGATAGAGCCCACCATACCCGACTCCAACACTGGCAGACGCCGGCCCAAACCTGCCATGAGTTTTCCAATCGATGCAGCACTATGAGTTCCTCACTTTTGCCATTTGCCTTTATGGTAATGGGTACAGCGGTGTAACAAATGGATGAGGATCTGCAGGTGTTACTGCTCTGCGGTAAGCATAGAGCAGCAGCAGCCGATGCAGACGTTCACTTGTATTAAGTACGTATCTTGAAGCACTCAGATCTGTTTGAAGAGTGGAAAAGGATCACCGCGATCATTTTCAGAATTCCTCCCTGCTACGAGGACAAGTCTGAGCCTATCAATACCAATCAACCTCCTTTTAAATAAGCCTAACAGCCCCCCACAAAATTTGTTTATTGAAATTAACCGTGGGGCTGGGGATAAGTTTGGTTTATTTGCTGCAGTAATTTGCAAAGACAAAGCTGCACGTTGGAACTATTACACAAAGCGCTGGAGTCAGCGGGACTCAAGGTCCTACTTAACCACCGATTCACTGCCTGACCTTGAGGAAGTCCATCACCTCCTCATAAATGTGTCGGCCCCGCTGTGAAAGTGGGTGAAAGCAGGACTTCCCTGCAAAATGCATGCCGCGTCTTGTTTGGCCTTTTGTTAAATAAATATAACGCCCCCTCAAAACAAAACCGAAGAACAAAACAATGTACTTTTTTTTCTATATACAAAGCACTTTGTACTGTACAAAAATGGAGTACTTTACCAAGTGGGAGGGAAATAGCTGTAAATATTTACACATGCACTGCAAAGAGCCGTTACTCACTCCAGGGACACGTATGCTGGTAGCTGTATAATTCCAGAACTACATAAAGCGTGCGCTGCGCTAAGAAGGGTAAAGAAAAAAACCCTGACATTAAGGGGACAGTTCCTGCCAGACTGGAAACTAAATTAGCTTCAAACAAAACAGAGATTCAACAAAACGACAAGTGCTCAGAGCTTAATTATAGGAGTAGATGAAACTGCTACGTTAGCATCCAGATTTTTTTCTGCTTTTCCGTCGTCTCACAAACTCTTCCAAAAGGCAAGTGTACTTTGGACTGGTAAGCAAGCCTGGAAGTACAGAGGGTAGCTATTTCTCCTTCAGCAATTTATGCTCGATTGCCCCTTACGCCTCCCAAGAAGAAAAGTTCATGCAAAGATCGGGATGAGAAAGGCCACCACATCCAGTAACTTGGCTGCTTCACCTGTGTCCCCATGCAAACACAGGACCTGCTACTTCACACCGTGCCACACCTGAGCTCCTGGGGAGGTTATAGGACACTGTTTTCAGACTGACACTTCTACTACGCCATTCAGATCGGTAACACAAAGTCCAAATGCAAATTAAAAATGGATTTAAAAATTTGTGCTATGTAAGGGAATGAGGTTGACTGGATTACCTTCCACATGGCAAAGTCTGGCTCCATTAACTCATGGGTACAAACAGCTCAAGATTGCAACTTAAAACTGATAAAAAAATCTGCTACCAGGCTCCAAAAGCTTCCTTATAAGTTAATTTCATCTTCCATTATGAAAATAAATCTGTCCATCTAGAAACTTCTCAAGAAAAGAGAAGTAGCTACTGTTTTCTGTTGCTGTCACCTCACAGGTGAGCTTGTTTTACAAGCGTCAGCATGGTAACGCTCGCCCCTAGTTTGCCAATCAGTTGCCCACTTCTAATCAGCCATTTCTTTCCATTTTCATACATAAATAGAGGAAGCATTGCTTGTAACTGCAACCCTGAACCACATCTGATAAGCTGCTTAGTATTTACATAACGTCCACACTGAAACAGATAAGTACATCACACTGCACACAGGTTCAAAGTCATGCAAAAAATGCATGACTCGAGAGCAGCTTCAGCAACTCTCAATCTCTGCGGTGTCTGAATCTTTGTCTACTTCGAGCTGCCTAATCGGCTCTAAGGACATTAGGTACGGTAAAGTTTGTTCAGCTTGTGGAGAGCCAGATTTAAGGATTCCATATTCAAACAGCACTGACTCAAGTAGCGATGTTCAAGGACTTTTCAAAGCGTGACTGAGGAGCTTATCGATAGCGCAAGGTGAATACTGCTCTACCTAGCCTTGCTTTCTTTAGCCGAGGCCTGGGGTTTTGTTTTAATCCAACATCAGCGTGAAGTCGTACCTGTAAAAATCAGGCCTTCACTTAGAAAGTTTCTGTAGGCTACTGCTGTCCAGGATTTCTTCTACAGAAACAGACACGCATGCGATGCGGAGTAAACACATTTGAAGTCCAGTGTTTTTGGGAAGCAGTCCGTGTATACATCTACATCAGCACCTACACACACATTTGCCCACCTCATCATCTACACGGCATATGTACGCGACTTAATACTTTCCAGGAGAGTTGTATCAACCTGTTAGAGGCATTGAGATATTGCACTGCATTGCAACAGCTCTGCTCGTTTCTGAAAGCATTTGAGCAAATGCACTTGATACGTACACTGTGGGCATGCTTGGGATTAACAGCTATCAGCAACTGGTTCGGAGTAACTGAATATGCACAGCAGTGCCTGGTCTGATCTGTTACCACCATCACACATCTGGAATACAAGGCAAGCATTTAAAAAAAAAAAAACACCCAGAGAAACAACTCAGAAGGAAACTGGGGGTGATGCTCAAGAAAATGTGGACCCCTAGCAGCCTCCTGCTTCTTGGTCTCCCCTTCTCCTCCTGCGCAGGCTTTGCTGGACGCAGCCCCTGCCCACATCAGGGCGTTTTGTTCACGTACAAACTGAGTGCAGCAGGTACATTCCCCTTAGAAGTACACGCTCGTATGCTGGACTTAGCTGGACTTTGTCACGCTTCCGTTGCTTTACTGATCATGCAGAAATACTGCTCCCTCTTCCCCCCCCACCGAGGACATGTGAAAAACATTAACATATCTCAAATGCCTAGCAGACCTTGACGTATCCTTGACAGAACTTTACATTTCCTGGCCAAATCCTGTGGTGACAGAAACCCTGTGTAATTGCATTTAAGCCCATGATGATGCACAGATAATGCCAAGGAAGTCTGGTCATCACATTTCAATGTATGTTAAATACCTGCCTGAAAGCAGCATTAATAATGGAACAGATTTTATTATTTACTTCTAATTAGAACTCCTTGCTGATGCTAGTGAAAAAATGCACTTTCAAAAGAGAAATAATCAGCAGTAAAAGACATATCATTATTTTCCTTACAGGCTTGTGGCACTTCTAGCTGTTAAGATCACTCCCTTCCCAAATCTGTTTTCAATAGCTTATAATGCTGCTACACATGGAAAGCTTCAAATGAAGCATTCAATCGCAGGTACACATCTTACTAACAATGCATGTACTTTCGAATTAGCTTATTTTATCACCGCAGGCAAAACAGTATTCTTGTCTCATTCAGGCCTACAATAATTCTGATGATTCGATACGTGAACACTCTACCAGACCCTTCTTTGGAGAAGGTGAGCTTAATTTTAAAAGGGAATGAATTGTTTCCAAGAGGCAAGATTTTATCTTTCCTGTAAAAGTCATCAGTTCAGCAAAGTTATAAATCACTGGAGAAAAATCCCACAGTGAGCGTTCAATGGAGCCTCAGACATCCAGCAGCTAAACGCCTTGGGAAAGCCTGTCTGCCCTTGGTGCGCTCTACCTGCTGCCCAGTGAGACCCCCTGGTGCTTCTCCCTGAAGCTCCTAGATCCCACCATCTATGTCAACCCAAAGTAAAGCATGTGAAAGGAGGACGAGGAGACCATCTCTCCCTCATGCTCCCCATGAGCTGAAGGAGGCTGGGGGAGGGTTTGTGCTCTGCTGAGGTTCGCTGGGTTTGCAGCGAGGTGCCTGACGCCTGGGGCTGTCCCAGTGTCCCCCCCGCCGGGCTGCCCTGCTCCTGGCTGGGGTGGTGGGACAGGTCCTGCCGTCACCCACCCTGGGGAGGGCTTGTGACAAGGGTGCGTGCCCGCATGCGTGCACGTGCGCTCGTGTCAAGAGAGAAACAGGAGCCAGGCCACAGGGCCAACTGAGCGGGGACACGTTACGGAAAGTGCAGTTGAAGCAGAAACTTGGAGAGACCAAACAAGTAAAAGCATGGGAGCCCGTGCATGGAAAACAGGACTAAGGGCAGATAGGAGGCAGCAAGAGAAAGAAGGAAAGAAAAAAGCCACAAACAGAAGGAAGGACTATTCGGGTGCTTTGAACAAGCATCCTTTACTTCCACCCTCATACGTACTCATCCCCACAACCCCACAACATCCACAAGTTTCTCGGAGCCAGCTGATGCTGCTTCCCCTGGTAGAGGTCCCCCTCCTCTCCCACGTGTGCCACAACCACCTAACTGCAGAGGGGCAATATGTTGCTTTCTGTACTGGGGGCAGTGCGAACAGAGGTCCTGCAGCATTTCTCAACTGTTCAGAGTTTGACTTTGCAACACAGTGCTTCTTCCATGTGCATTTTTCGCTTCTCCTTAGTTAAGTCAGCTTGGATAGATAAATCTTAAATTGTCTCTCAGCTCCATCACACATATGCTGAACAGGACCTGGCCTGTTTTTACAAAATAAAGCGTGCCGTATGAGGAAGAGGCACATGACCTGCGCTAACATTTTCTTCCCTTGGTTTAGCGACCATAAAAGCACCGCTATGAAAAGAGCACTTAAAGTTCCTTTTGCAACTAATATTGAAAGAGTTTATTATCGCATTGCAGAAATGCTTCAGGGGAAATCTCGCTCTGATAACATTCTCATGAGAAAGCTTGACGCTTTCAAACAAGTCGCTTTGAAACATTCAAGAACAGAAATGTCATGCGACTTCCAAAGGTGCAACGATGCATTTTATCCCACTGGGAAGCTCCTGTGTTCCCTGCTAAAAGAACCTTCAAGAGAACCTTCAAGTTCTTCAAGAACTATTGCATCTTTCAAACAGAGAACATTTTGGACATCGAGCCCTGAAAGTAATCTGGCATCCAAACTCCAATCTGACTGCAAAGATTTAGTTTGTAAATGAAGTTAACTTGTGTGGTGAAGCCTACCTGGAGACGCAGAGAATCCCCCTGGTTTCCGTACTTCCCGGGTACACAGAGGTAAGGTGCGCCTCAAGAACCACTCAAGTGACCACAGGGAAAAGACCAAACAAGGTTTCCATCTACAGAACCGGCGCCCCGCAGCCAAAGCCACTGCAGCCTTCCCCAGAGGACCCGCCAGCGGACACTGCCTATGTCCCGACACACTCCTCACCCCCACCTCGCGACACCTGCTAACGGGGCCAGGGCTGCGGCCACCAGCACACCCAACGCGGCACTCCACACACCTGTCAGACAGCTACGTTTTTTTTAAAACGACTCGCTTGACTCGAAATAGTAACCTAAAAAAAAGGGTCTTCACCCAGCCCAGCCTTCTGTCCCCGACAGAGCAGCAGGGCGGGAATGGGATGCGGCTGTGCCAAACCGGCGCTCTGGAGGGCAGGACATCATGGAGAGAGAGAGTGTACTCTCCTCTCACGGCTCTCAATACTTTTTAAAATAGTTGCTCGTGCACATGCTAGTGTTTTCTCGGAAGCCCTCATTATGTAAAATCCCGCCCAGAATTACCCAGTCCTTTCTTTGACTTTTTAAATTAAAAAAATAAATAATAAAGAATAATAAAATAAATAGGCTATAATAATAAAAAAATTAGGGCATTGTATACTACTTGGCTTTTGCTCAACGCTTAATGGGGATAAGTTCACACACAAGTTCACAGGAGTCTTTTCCAAGTAAAGATCTCTGTGTCTATCCACCATTTATCGGCACTGTAAGGTACAAAACCTCGCCAGAGCAAAACCGAGCAGCGCCCTGGTGCAGAGCAAAGTATCCCGGTGCTTAATCGCACTTAACCTAAACCACGCGTTCCTAAAAACACCGACAACGCTGAACGATGAGACCAGCCCCACATCCAAGGGAATTTAAGAACAAGGGAACAACCGAAGTGACAAGTTTGCTCGTCCCGATGCTACAGATTCATCATTGTCGTCGTGTTTTGGCGCGACGCAGTCTGAATTCCTTCCCATGTTTTGTGAACAGCTGAACTGCGTTCCCTTACAAAAGAAATTAATATGGCTGCCTGTGTACATCTGCTTTAATCTTAAAACAAAAGCAGTTTTCCTCTCTTTAGTACAAGCATAATAAAAGCACCAAAAAAGCACAGATGGTTTGGATTTTCTTTGCAGAAAGCAGGAGAGAAGACTGACATCTCAACTGTTTACGTAGCCACAACCCATTACGTGGCCACAGCAAGCCGGGGGGGGGACGCAGTAAGTACCTCTTTGTCAGCATCTCAGATATCGACTGCTTTCAGTCAGGTCTTACAAAAAACATAAAGCAACTCTCTGCTCAAAGAGAGATGCTTTTGTTCATACAGCTTTAATTTATATTGTTAGTAAAACACTTAAACTGCCGCACTAATGCCAAACGAATTAATTTCAGGAAAGCTAAAGCAAACACTACCATTATGTTTAGGAAACACAGAACAAAACCCTTGAAAACCCAACATTAAAGGGGTTATTTATGGTCATTGCTCAGCCCTTCTGCCCCCATCGTTTGTGCATTAGAGATCCCCAGGCTGCTCACTTGCAAACTCCCCGACTTCTGACAAAAAGTGGCTGTGCACTGGTAGCCAGAAAGTCCATTTTGCAGAAATAATACCGTCAACTTGGTCTGGCAGTCAGGGTTGGGGTTTGGTTTTTTTCGGATTTTGGTGTGGGTTTCTTTGGGGTTTTTTCTTGGTTTTTTTTTAATTCAACCTTTCTTTTAAAATATCTTACTCCAGGATTAAAACTTTCCCCTTCCTGGAATTAATCAAACTGATAGTGGTTTTGGCAGAAAGGCAAGTAACAGGAAAAAAGTAAGGACAGCACATGTGCAACGTATCCAAGAAGTACTTCATAACCTGCTCTGTATTTTTTATGTAATAAATACACAGGAGTTCAGGCAAAAACACACACAAAAAAGAGGCTTTTCCCTATTACCCTTTAACAAATATTCAGACAACAGCAGTAAAAATACCGCTCTTCATATAAAGCGGATAAAAAGGCAAGCCGAATTAGCTCCTGAATCCGGAAAAAAGACGTTTTCTGCTACAGAAACTGCTTTCTTTAGCATTATGAAATGTCTTAATATTCCTATGCTATACCAATTAACACTCTGGAGAATTTAAGAGACCTTAAACTAAGGATTTTTCCAGTTAGTAAGTACTTAAAAAGTAGAAGATGGTGCATCAGAAAAAAACTTGTTCAATTTATGAGCGCTTTCACTTGAACCAGTGATCAAACATCATACCTATAAGGAACATTTAGGGTTTTGAAGCAACATTTCCATTAAAGAAAAAGTTCGCTGCAAGGCCCTACAGTTGCATTAAATCCTTACTAGGCGCGGGGAGGCTTCTGTGCATTGCAGTTACGCTCCATTACTTCCTTCACCGGAGGGACGGGATGAGGCAGCCCGGTGGACTTGCAGGACACACGGGGAGCTTGCAGGACACGTGTGGGCTCTGCAGCCTCTCTCGGTTCCCAAAAATCTCATTCTAAAGAGCGTGGTATGGAGAAAGCATGGGCAAGCCGGGCATAGCCCTCCCTGCTTGCAATCCCTTCCATATGATGCCCCACAATGCCACCAAACGCCTCCTCCCCAAACTGGGCAGCGCCTGGGACAGTGCGAGCCTGGGCCATGGGAGGCCATTTCCCCACGGATGCTCCCAGTGGATGATCCCAGCGGCGGCCGGCCAGCGCCCGGCTCACATCTGTCCTCAGCTCTGTTTACAGGCGCATCAACAGATGCTTGCAGCCGGAGTTGCTGAACTTTGACATCCCGCATAACGATGTAAACACTTCTCTGCAGAAGATAAATCCCGAGTACTAAAAGGCGCTCCAGCTGACTTCTGGCCCTCCCCAACCCCACCCCATCCTCCAAACCCAAAATTCCCATACGCATCCCTTGAGAACAACAGCAATAAAAAAAACCCCAAACTCAAAAAAAAAAAACCCACCAAAACCCCAAGAAGCCAACATGCAAATAGCCACAGCACCAAACTTTAAGTGCACTAAAAATAAACAGGAGAATTATTACAAGTACGCCAAATATAACTAACTACTGAATAAAGTGAACTTTACAGTGTTGAAGACAGATGGAATCCAATTTCCTGGTGTAATGCCGCTGAATTCGGCATTGACTCGGAGCCCCAAAGGCAGCAGATCGGCTGCCCGAAACACATACGAGCTATCCAACGACTGGAGTCGGAAGTCACAACTCTTCATAACCACCATGAAATTAAAAAGGATGGAAGTCTTCATAAATAAAGCTTGCAGAAAGAGATGGATTCATTTAACGCTAAGAGCAGCCAAGACTAAAGCCCACTGCATATATTTGTGTATTTTCTTAAGAGGCTGTATATACAAGGGAGCGCACAATGGGCTTCTTTAAAATGCTCCCTTGTAAGGGTGTATTTCAAGGGTAATAGATATTAAATTCAGGGAAATGTCCAAATAACTACTGTTTGGAAATATTGTCAAGTCTTCGCATGGAAGAGCTAGAAGCGAGCACGACGCTTTTCAACGATAACTAAGAAAATCCTTGTCCAGAAGGATTTACTTCTCCGATGCCTGATCCTATGAACCGACGCAGCCAAACACAGCATTTACTGATAAACAGTCCTACTGACTTCAATAACTTAAGCCAAGTAACTTCAGTGGTGTTATTCATGCCCTGTGAATATGAACGGAAGACTCTTGTTTAAAAGGACTCCTCACAGCAGTGAAGGCTAGCACAAGGGCATCCCAAACGAGGGCAAGAAAGGACACAAGGCGAAGAAAAGAGTCCTTATGAAAAGCGCTTAACCGTTTGCCTGCAGGTTTGGGATTGTTTTTTTTATTTTTATTTTAAACCAAAAATGAGGAAAACATGAACTCCCCTGGTATAACCACGTGGTAACTCCAACAGAATCTTACTGCGAACTCAAAAATCAAACAAAACGACCCCCTCCAAACCAAGCAAAAAAGAAAAAACCTAAACCTCAAACAAAGCCCAGGTCTAACTTTTTTGAATGAGGTCACGATGAGAAACTTCTCCCAGCCTTCAAACCAGAAGGAAAAAAAAAAAAAAANAAAAAAGGTGAAAACCTCCACGGGAAACATACTTGAGCTGTGTTTAACAAGGAACATCTGTAGCCTTCCCGTTCTTGAGTTGCAGAAATGCCCCAGAAGAGCCACATTAAGTTAAACACACAGGAAAAAATACTTTTGTTGCTGACCAAACCATTTACAGGTGCCTCTGATTTGAAGCTAAGGATACTGAGCGGCACTCTGTTTGCTGACATAACACCATGCCGTGAAGGACTTCTTTGTAAAGAAAGTTCACAGAAGGCTGGTTTAACTGACAAAGTCTTTACTGGTGAAATGTGACATCTGTTTTTGAAGAGCCTGCATTTTTGGGATATTATTGCTCAGCTGCTTCTATTTATAACATATTTGATTTAAAAGTTCCCCCCAGTCAACTACGCAGGTATGCAATTAAGTATCCCGAAATGTCAGTGTCAAACTCAGGACAGTCTGCAGCAATTGACTCAACTTTTACTTCTCCCTGGATCGGTTTCTTCAAAGCAGGTTTCCCCTACACACACACACACATATTATGTCTTACATTTATAAAAATTTTCCCTTGCAAGGGAAAGGGCATTATTATATTATTAAAAATGTGCACTCTTAGGTGCTTTTCTGAAAGTCATCAATGCTCAAACACAGTGCTACTTCCACAAACCACCATGACTGCATTAAAAAAAGGGCGGGTTTGGACAACACACACACACCGTCTATACATTATTTTTCTGTATATTTGAACGTACAAATGGAAGAAAAAGTAGAGAGTCCTACTTTGGAAACAAGAAAGATGTTCTTGAAATTAACACCACACCAACTAGAGACAGCTCATCTGAAAGATTTCACTCCCGCCCCCCCCCTTTTTCTATTCACTATCTGTGCTTTCACTGGGGACGGTTTCAAGTGTGCCTGTACAAGTCAAGAGCACAATGCAGTTTTCCTTCATGCAAGGGGAAAAGTCAGCATTTTCTCTGAAATAAAGCAAAGTTCCCATTATTTGGGGAAAAAAGAGAGAAACTGGAAAGCGTTTTTTTTTTCCTCAGCAGAACCACTGATACTCTAACCAAATATACACAAGTAAGTAATTTCAAACAAAGCCTACAGTGACAGCAGGGCTTTTAACATTTTATTTAAACATTCACTTGAGTACTTTATAAGCTCACACAACTTCATTAAAAATTTATAGAATATGACGATGAGGAAACGTCTGCTTCGCTGTAAATAAAACCCTTAAGGAAGAAATCATTTTAACCCTAAAAATAGAGGTAGCAAAAATAACCTCAAACATGAGAAAAAGATGCAGTAACTGTAATGCCATCTTACACACACACATATATATGTCTATATATATAAGGAAAGATTAGGACTTACTTTTTTTAAGTCCGAGTGTTCACACACTCCACTGACATACTCTATATGTATATTCACAGACATGGTGTTTCCAAAACATCAGGCACGCAGTCCTTCACCAGCTCTGTACACACTAATGGAACAAAAACCAAACGAACCAACCCACCCACCCACCAACCAGCAAATGAGTACAGCATCTTCTCTTCTGGAAGGCATCTGGGAGGTGCTTATAAAGAGAAAAACATTTACAATCTGAATTGTCTGCTCATCGCAGCTTCTCAAGTCAGTGCAGACCCCTCGTTTTGAAGGCCAGCCTCCAGAAGGCTTTTGCAAAGCACTCCAGAGCCAGCTGCAGCCCAACGCCATGAACATGTTACACCTTTCATCTCCCACTCCTTTATCGTGGGCCAGGGTGGTGAAACACGGCCCTGATGTACTCCTCCCCTCCCTGCATTTCATGAGGCTTTCATCTACCCCCATACAGTGCCACGCTTTTCTCCCCCCCCCAAGAGTTAAGACTGTTTTGTAGCTATTTGCTTAGGGAAACCCAAACCTACAACCTAAAATTCCCTTTTTTAGTATACCATATCATGTGTATCAAATATTCCATCCAGCCAATCAAATCAGCTAGTTTTACAACCATCTCGCGGAGAGGGTGACAACAGTAGAAGGCAGCACCACAATTATCTTTAATGATAATTAACTAATAGATTGTTTAATTGAAACTTTCATGCAACACAAGAATACTCCAAGAGCAATTATATCACCATGTGATTATCAAGAAAGGATTCAGTACCCGATATGCAACCTGTTAACATATAGAAGGGTCATGGCGTATTCTCACAAGAGTATGGGCATTGGGTAGGATCCCCTACAACCAACACCCCTTCAGCATATAACCGTTTGCCACCACAGGCTTTTGTGGCAAACTCATTTCCACCAGTCANAGGATTCAGTACCTGATATGCAACCTGTTAACATATAGAAAGGTCATGGCGTATTCTCACAAGAGTATCAGCATTGGGTAGGATCCCCTACAACCAACATCCCTTCAGCATATAACCATTTGCCACCACAGGCTTTTGTGGCAAACTCATTTCCACCAGTCAGAACAGAAAGAAGAAATTAAGAAGTAATGTACTGTGCTATGATACTTCCATTATTCTGCAAGCTGACATTGGCAGAGACTTGAAGTCCAAACTCATAAAAGTAGAACCGGAGCACAACTCCAGCAAACACACCTTCCTAGTCCCACTGCCCCATTAATCACTTCTTGAGAAGTCATGCAAAATGCTCAGTGGAAAGGCGAGAAGTGCAAAGTCTAGTAGAAGCTACTGAATCAGAGAAGATGAGTAACAATGCTGTGCTTTGATAACATCCCAACACTTTCATCAGTTCATCATTAGACTTCAACACGAGCTGCAGCTGTTAAAAAGGTCTGGGAATCAATACGCCGGCCACACTTCAAAAAAAAAAAAAATCATCATCGCCCCATATTTCTGCAATCTCACCCCTTGCTTCCCCTGCCTTGTCTAATCTACCCTCTTTTAGTTTAAAACCATTACCCCTTGTCCTATTGCAACAGGCCCTACTAAAAAGTTTGTTCCCATCTTTCTTATAAGCCCCCTTTAAGTACTGAAAGTCCACAATAAGGTTTCCCTGGAGCCTTCTCTTCTCCAGGCTGAACAACCCCAACTCTCTCACCCTGTCTTCATAGGAGGGGTGCTCCAGCCCGCTGATCATTTTTGTGGCCCTCCTCTGGACCTGCTCCAACAGGTCCATGTCTTTCCTGGGCTGAGGGCTTCAGAGCTGGATGCAGTACTCCAGGTGGGGGACCTCATGGAGAACACATCATGGGCCCACTTCTTGAGCTTGTCCGGGGTCCTCTGGATGGCACCCTGTCCCTCAGGCATGTAAACCACATCACTCAACTTGGTGTCATCTGCAAACTTGCTGAGGGTGCGCTTGATCCCACTGTCTATGTCATTGATGAAGATATTAAAGGGTACTGATCCCAGTACAGACCCCTGAGGGACGCTACTCATCACTGATCTCTATCTGGACATTGAGCCATTGACCACTACCCTCTGGACGCAACCACCCAGCCAATTCCTCATCCACCGAACAGTCCCCATCAAATGCATATCTCTTCAATTCAGAGAGCAAGATGTTGTGGGGGACCGTGTCAAAGGCCTTACAGAAGTCCAGACAGACAACATCCATAGCTCTTCCTTTGTCCACTGATATAGTCACTCCATCATAGAAGGCTACTAGGTTGGCAGACAAGACTTGCCCTTGGTGAAGCCACGCTGGCTGTCTCGCATCACCTCCCTGTACCTTACCATAACTTCTAGGAGGATGCAGGTGTTGGCCCAAGAACCAATCGGTGACATTAGGATGGCAGCGGGAACGCAACAGCTATCAAGAAGCTGGGCTCCCTGACTACCTCTTCAGATGCTGAGGACTGCAGTGATTTTTCACCCATCTCTCTGCCTCCTCAGGGATGTAGAGCACAACTAAGTTTTGCAACCAGAGACATGACCAGACACAGGTGCTTGGTCCTGACCTCCTCTCTGTCACCCCGTTTCCTTTACTACACCCCCAGGGACTCTGAAGAGAAGGAAGACATTGTTTTCTCTGCCTCAGACCCCAGTTGTTTCACACCCATTTTCATCCCTCACTGCCAGGACAGCAGCAATTTAACCTCAAGTAGGTTACGTCTTGCCCATCAAAAACCACAGTGCAATTCTGTCTGGTTCCTTTCCTGCCTGGAGAAAGGAACACAATCAAAGTAAGGGTTCCCTGGCTCTGAAAGACATGCTTTTCCACCATGCTCACCCAGAAAGACATTAAGCAAAAGCAGCAAGAACAGGCAGCATGTTTTCTGGTCTACCATGCTTTCCTCAGCCTCGTTCACTACCTGAAGCTGCCTTCATCTGGTGAAAATAACTAAGAAAAGGAAGCAAAACTGAGGGAACAAACATACTCCAAAATCAAAGGGAGTGTCCTCCGGAGGCTGACGACTGTCAGGGCTAGTTCTGCCTTCTTCTGGGGGTTAAAAGGGAAAATAAAATAAAATAAAATAAAATAAAATAAAATAAAATAAAATAAAATAAAAACGCAAGAGGGGGGGAACGATGTCCACATCAGCCTCCTTCACCAGCTGGCAGCCGGACACTGCCAGTGCTGCGCTAATGCAGCAGGCACAAGGCGGCCAAGGTGACTGGTGTAGATGGTGGGACCCATCTCCATCCCCACAGGCAAGCAGGAGCCAGGAGCACTTGACAGCCAGGAAGCAGTTAAAATTGAAAAAACAAACAAAAAAACCCCCACACCCAAAAACCTAGCGACTGATCGGACTGGCAATGGAAAGAGCTATTAAAACCAAAGTTGTGCATTCAGGTCATACAAAATGAATGTTTTATTCACAAACCTTAGGCTTTTCGTTTCCCCTATGCTCTCACCACAAGGAGAGCCACTTCTTTCCCACAGAGGAGCAAAAAGGAGAAAACACAGAGGAGTGATGCCCATACCTGACCATAGTCCGTCCTGAATACAATGACTCCTTCCGCACAGGAATGAACAGTACTGGGATAATGCTGATTATTTTCTCGCAGCCAGACCCGAGACCCCTACAATAAACAAAACAGAGTTATAGATGGCATAACTGAAAAAAGCATTTCACTCAATATTTTTCTCTGGAAATAGTTATCAGGTAAAGTGAGAGAAAGTGAGAGCAAAATCCAAATAAGCAAGTGAAATAAATAAAATAAAATAATCTCTCAGCAAGTATTTGTTGGTTTCTGCTGGAACAGTAAACACAGGAGAACTACACTGAAGTGCCTTTTTTTTTTTTTAAACAGAAGTTCCTAAATGCAGGCAAGAGCAGCTGGAGCCAGTTCTCTGAGTCATGTGCCTCATGTTAGCACACGTAAAATTACAAAGCAGTGTTTGAATTTACACACAGTTTAAAAGATCCTCCTCAACGCCGGCTGGCTCCCTACCTGTTTATTTTCAACCTCTGTCAGGCACTCGCAGCACTTCCCCCCGCTATCATCTTTCACCTTTTTTCCAAACCGCTTTGCCTTTTATACAGTACTCCTCTCTCGGCTGCACAGCAACGCAGAGGATTTAAAAAAAAACCCCAACCACCAACAAGCAAGCAAGGTTACAAAGAAATGACGTTTGCTTTTTAGAGGTGAGGAGGCAACGGAGACTCCTAAGTCAGTCTAGTAAGACAGGGTAGATGCAGGCTNAAAACCCAAACCACCGACAAGCAAGCAAGGTTACAAAGAAATGACATTTGCTTTTTAGAGGTGAGGAGGCAATGGAGACTCCTAAGTCAGTCTAGTAAGACAGGGTAGATGCAGGCTATTTTAATTTTCACCTGGCTCGTAGATCTAATGTCAAGAAAGCAGAAACATCCAGCACTGGGAACAAGGGAGAAGGGTGTGGGAGGAGGAACCACAGCTGATGCTGCAGCTGCAGCAAAAGCCATCCCATTCATGATACCCCCTCAAGTTGCTCCAGCATAGAAGGCGGCTTCAGCTGGCATGAAAACACTGAGCAGGAGCAGCACCCCAGGGTCTGACCTCCAGCCCAAACTATACTCCTGTTCTCTACAAATGGACGGCAGGTTTCATATCAGAAAGACAATATTTTAGTGGTATTTAGAGAACAGAGATTTTTTTTTTTTCTTTCTCACCAGAACAGTCATACTCTCTCCTGAAGAAAAAGTAAAGGGGTGGTAGAAAAGGGGTGGGATCTACCCTGACAATCAGAAGGTTGTGACTTTGGGTACACGATCACCGAAAAAACCAATTCAAATAATTAATTTTGCATGCTAGCATCCAAAAGTTGTCCTTGCCTGAATTTCTACACACAGAAACTAGACTTATTAAAGTTGGTGGGGTGCACGGTCCCTATTAACAACCATGACAAATATAGATTTTTATTTCTGTTGCATATAGAAGGTGAGTGGCCCGTGAGTCTACCATGGACTTCAGCCACATGACAAGTTGCATACACTTTAGATAACGTTGAACAGACATTATTCTTGTTTCTATGATGGGAGAACAGCAGCACTGAGACACAAAATAACGCTCACAGAGAATGTAAAATCTCTTGCTGCTTGGTTTCTCTGGATGGTAAGAGCTCCGCTGCACATAGAGGACCATCCCTCATTACTTTTTTCCACCCTTCCATCTTTTGACAAACTGCTTTCCATTTTAAATGCTGCAAACACCTGCGGCGCTGTTTGCCCTCTTACCTCCGAAATCTTGAGCCAGATGGTTTCCAGGTTTAGAGCAAGTCCAAGGCAATGCAAACACAGGGTATGTTGACTCAAAATCGCAGGGTGAGGGCAGAGGGGGAGCAGGGGACTGGGAAACAGCAGGGAGAGGACTCCCCAGAAGTGGTAAAAGCAATAGAGAGGACTTGAACATTTAATTCAAAACCCAGTGATAGCGGTGGGAAGACTTCCACTTGTTCCCGTGGGTCTGCATTGGACTTTGGCCATCAGGAAACCCAGGGCACCACTCTGTTTTTAATCTCCTCAAGCAGCACAAACACCCTCATGGTGACAGGTCTGAGGGCACGAACACCCTGTGCTTTCCAGAGGGAGGAAGGCCAATGTGAGGGCATTGCGCTTGGACTTCCTCTGGTACCTGCCCACCAGAGCCAGCCTGGGTACACACACGCACAGCAGCCATGACAACTTGGAAGGTGACATCCTCCATATTAAGGAGTATCTACCACAACTGCCAGGGCTGGAGATAAAGGGCTCTTTCTCATTAATGCAATTGCTGCTGTCAGCCCACCGTCCCCAAGAGTGACCGAGCGTGAGAACTTGAGGCTTGTGGCTGCCCCTCAGCCCCGGCGGCAGGGGGGGGGGCGATGCAGTCCTCGGCCACAGCTGCCGCCCACCTCACTTTGTCCACCGCGGCATGGGTTTAAAGCCTGTAAGGTACAAGCGCACAGCACTGCAGAAGAGAGATCACATGCCCGTACTATACCATGCGATACACTCAGGGCAAGGTGAGCCGAGTCTTTTGCCTCGAATTCCTGTATGTCCTCAGCCACCTCACTTCACCTGGGCATCACAGAAGGCTGAGGTTGGAAGGGACTTCTGGAGGACATCTAGTCCAACCCTCCTGCTCAAGCAGGGTCACCTACTGCTGGTTGTCCAGGACCATGTCCAGATGGCTGATGAGCATCCCCAAGGATGAGAGCCTCCACAACCTCTCTGGGCAGCCTGTGCCAGTACTTGGTCACCCTCACAGTAAAAAAGTGTTTTCTGATGTTCAGTGGGAACCTCCGGTGTTTCAGTTTACGCCCATTGTCTCCAGTCCTCCCACTGGGCACCACTGAGAAGAGCCTGCCTGCCTTCCTCCTCTTCACACCCTCCCTCCAGGTATTTATATACATTGATGAGATCCCCCCTGAGCCTTCTCCAGGCTGCACAGTCCCAGCTCTCTCAGCCTCTCCTCATACGAGAGATGCTCCAGTCCCTTCACCTTTGTGGTCCTTCGTTGGACTCTGTCCAGTATGTCCATGTTCCTCCTCTACTGGGGAGCCCAGAACTGGACCCAGTACTCCAGGTGTGGCCTCACCAGTGCTGAGTAGAGGGGAAGGATCACCTCCCTCAACCTGCTGGCAACACTTTTTTTCCAATGCATCCAACAGAAATACCATAGAAACCTCATGAGATGCAATACTCCTGAATTAACCTAGGACACCAAGAGAAAGAATTGCCAGCCCACAAAACAACCCTATTCAATCTTACAATCGGAGTTTCATGTTTGAATATTTTGTTGTTAGTAGTAGGATCATTCTGGCATAAAATGGAAGGACTACAAGGTTGTTCAGCTCATAGAAATTTTTTTACTTCACTGGGCTTTTCTGCCTCAACCTAATAACGCCACAGGAACAAGGCATAGAAAAGCTTCCCACACACACAGTAAACAACCATAGTTTTGTTCACAAATTGTGACAGATTTAATGATGATGGCTACTGACACCGCCAGGCTCTGGAGATCTGATGGCTCAAGGGGTGGGAGCATGTACTACAGTCACCGCAAAGAGCAAAGGCAATTTGGCCCCAGACTTCCCACCACCCAGAGAAATGTTTTAACCAGCCTGCTGCTGAGCACTGTCTGTACCAGTCAGCATGCTCGTCCTCCTCGATGAATGCAATATGTCTAAATGCACACATAAACAGGAATAAAAAAAAA
>RSEF01000002.1:85550800-85561177 GCA_003993805.1 Himantopus leucocephalus
GGGGCATAAATCTCTTCAGTGTCATAGAAAACTTAAAATTATGAACTGCACACAATGAAGAACTTAATTGTCTTTCATTCCAAACTTTTATGACCTGAAGATCATATTTGTTATTCATATATATTTTACACATCTTTGCAATGCTTGAAATAGAAGGCAGTAAGATTTTTTCCAACATGCACATTTTAAAATGTTACCATAATTTGTGTTTAACACACTGTCCTGACCCAGTGGCCACCCAGAGGGGTTTTGCCTTGTCTGTGCCGGTGTACAATGCTTTTTGATAGATACAGGTTTCACATTTTTTTTCCCAGTTTCTTCTCTTGAAGAAATAGGATTAGTATTATATTAAAGAAAAAATAAAGTAAATCTAGCACACAACCATCTTTGTAGGAGCTTTATTATTGCATTTTCTGATTTGACTTTAGTTGGTTATTTTAACAAGTTAGTCTAGGATTTGTATATAATACATAAGGATGCCTTTCAAAAAACAGAATCTTCAAAAAACCCCAAATCTTCCAAAAAAACACATTTTTCTGCGGTGTTGTAAAGGCTTGACATAAATTGGACCATGATTCATTTTCGTGAAATTTTTCATTGGCATAAACGGGACTGTTCATGTGCTTAACATTGTATGTATGTTTACTCTGAAAAATCAAAGATTAGAATTTAATTTTTTTTGAATTTATTTATTTTCCTCTGACCAGTTACACACCAGAAGAAACAATTCACTGAAATTAGGTTATTTTCTTAAGCCAGTTTGTGTTCTTGCTCCTAAAAAATCATCTGCAGATAAGCTGGTGGTGAAAAGGTATACTATCAGTACAGGGAAATTATCTGAGCTTTGCTAATCCACTTGGACTAAGGTGATATGTCCAACAAGCTGTTTGTTCTACAGCTGATTGTCTCAGTAAGCACTTTCTATGAAAGGTTAAAACTGTAAATCAGGCAGATGTGGCTTCCACCTTAAAATGGTGGCCTGCGGGTTCTTTGAAATGCTTCTCCACACCAGACTTCAAAATGGGGTCCAAGATCTTCTGGTCTGCAGAGACTTTCCCCGCCATTTAATTACTGCTAATCATACCAAAACATAGTTAGTGTCATGACCATTCATTTCATTTTGTGAAACAGTGGACTTGTGAGCACAGACTTTGATGATGTGCAGTGTCCCTGCACTAATTGCAACGGAATTTCATGAGCACTTTTAATTTGCTCCTTGGCTGTGATCGTACACAGCTGTCATATTCCTGCACCTGTACAATCTGTTTTCAAGTGCCAAATTCTGCAAGTCCTGGCTTTTTGCAGCTATGGATTCTGCGGTTTCATTGCTAGCTATCGGACCTATTTAACCCTTGCTAGCTGTTAAATTTACTTTTTCAATATGGCTTGACCTGCAACATTTTCAGAAAGCTACAAAAATCTCAAACTGTGAGCATTGGGGAAGACATGCTGAGGTCTAGCTCATCTAGGCATAGACTATGTAAATCATATCATTTCATTTGTTGACATTTCATTAAACTGTGGGAGGACGTGAAGCGATACCACTGAGTCACACTGACAAGATGTGCGGAGGGCGTTGTGCTTTAAAACCGTTTCACTGGTTAGCAGTGGGAGCCCTGGAGCCCTTGTCACTCGCTGGCACTGGGCTGAACCTACTGGAGTACTGGCTGGTGACATGTAACTGGTCCTTCCTCTGGGCTTCCAGGTCCCCTGACTCTACAGGGAAAGGTAGCATATTAAATATCTTTTCTTTCCATGCCAGAAATGGAAGGAACCATGTGTCCATAGCTGTCAGAGAGAGGTTATAGAGTCGTGGTTGGGCTGGATGAGAATGTCACAGCCAGAATGCAGGTGACGTGCCAGACTTACTCCAATATATCCTCGCTGAGAAGAAAAATTCCCTTCCGTACTGTGCCATGCAGTTAAAACTGGGCAGGAAAATGCAAAATGGATCATCCAAAGGGCTAAATTTATGAGTGATCTGGCTTGCCTCCTGCTTTAAAGAAGGTGGAAATCTTTTCTCCCAGGGCTGTGGTGACCAAGGCAGGACAACCTGTCAGTGCTTCCTGGGGACCTGCACCAATATAACTATCAGGACAGGAGTAATACCACGCTCTGGATACACCGTTTCTCCACCCAGGAGGTTAGCACAGACACTGTCACTGAGGGGTAAGCCAGTTCACTGGCCTGTAAACTTGTGTGCATCATGAATTGTCCCACGTTTGCTTTTGCTGACTTTTCTGCAGGGGGCAGTTCAAACAGTGTTAATGTAAAATAGAACAGACTGACGATAGGACTCACGAGCCTCAAAATTGCAGCTGGGCCGGTGATTATAGTTGCCACTCGAAGCAATATGGCCTGGTGTGAAGGGATGTGAGGAGTCACGAAAAATGATGAAGCAGGATGAGTTGAGAGAAGGAATCTGAGCAAGGAGGTGTGAATGTATCAATATTTCCTCACATAGAGCTTGTATGTATGTAAGGTGGAAGTTACAGATCTGTGTTGTGGTTTAACCCCAGCTGGCAACTAGGACCATGCAGCCGCTCGCTCACTCCCCCCAGTTGGGAAGGGGGAGCAAATCAGAAGAGTAAAAGTGAGGAAAGACTCGTGGGTTGAGATAAAGACAGTTTAATAGGTAGAGCAAAAGCCATGCATGCAAGCAAAGCAAAACAAGGAATTCCCATGGGCAGGCAGGTGTTCAGCCATCTCCAGGAAAGCAGGGCTCCATCACGCGTAACTGTTACTTGGGAAGACAATATGCCATCACTCCAAAGAGTCTCCCTCCTTCCTTCTTCCCCCAGCTTTATATACTGAGCATGACGTCACATGGTATAGAATGTCCCTTTGGTCGGTTGGGGTCAGCTGTCCCAGCTGTGTCCCCCCTGCAACTTTTTGTGCCCTCCCAGCTTTCTCGCTGGCGGGGTGGTGTGAGGAGCAGAAAAGACCTTGAGAGCTTAGCAACAACCAGAAACATCTGTGTACTATCAACAGTATTTCTCATCCCAAATCCAAAACATAGCAATACACCAGCTGCTAGCAAGAAAGTTAACTCCATCCCAACTGAAACCATGACAATCTGTAATTCCCTTGGGATTTCAGTGAATCAGGCTTCTCTCCCGGTTTATGACATTACCTGAATCTTTTGATAGAACTGCAACCCTGTCATTCAAAGCTGGTTGTAATTCATGTGTTATATAAATCTGTCAAGGGCTTTCAATGATACCACAAACTACCAAAGCACTGTTCAAAATTTAAAATTAAAATCTTGACACTGTTTATAATTGGACAAGGTACTAGCATCCATTAATTTTCATAATATATGGGAAAGAAGAAAACTTGTATTTAGATGTTAGATGCATATGTAAACATGCATGCCCATTATATTCCTTCGATAGTGAGTAGCATTTATTAGGATCATTCTGTGCTAATCAAGAGACTCTTCAATTTTTTCTGCAGACCTGTATCTGCGCATCTCATTGCACAGATCGTTGCATCTCGTCTGTGCATCGTGAGATTCTGAAGCATCTCAAATGAATGTATTACAGCAAACTAGAATATTTATATATAACAAACATAAAGGACACCTGTCGTGCTAGCTGTCATCTAGCAATAAGCAAAAGCAGTAAATAACTGATAGGGGAATGGGTCAGTGGGTATTTCGTTGCCCCTGAGCCGAATCAATAACAGCTTGTTGGCTGTATCTCTTGTCATCTTCCCTGGAGTCAATGGCGTGCTTTATTGACCTTAATAACTACTATAATAAATCCAGTATAAATGACAAAACCCCTTCTCTGTAATGAAAATCTGATAGCTTATCTGTCATGTTGTCCTATGTAAAGAGCTATGTTCATTTCGCCCTGTCCCCCAGGACATTGTCATTAGATATGCTGCAAGATTATGAACTACCACAGAATTTTATATGAAGTTCATCTCGTAGGTTTTCTGTACAGTGGTATTTCTCCCAATCTCAGTTTTGATCTTTATTAAATTGAATTCTGTTTGCTTCTCTCTTTTATTTTTATGATTTCTTTAACCAGATGGACTTATCATCAGGGGAAAAAAGTGCAAGTAAAAGAAAACTAGGTCCGCGTTGTACGTCATCACTTTTCTGTTTAAGTAAAATTAGATGGTCATAAAAAGTTGTATTCAGAGGCCAGTTCTTCCATTGTCACTGCAGAAGTTTCAGCCCAGGAAGCAGCTCTGAAGTGCACATTTTCCATCACTGCATAACTAAAGCTACTGATTTTGAAAGAGCTTTTAAAACATAGTTTACCTTCAGAATTATTTGGACTCCAAGTCATTAGATAAAAGTATGGTGGTACCAGTTTTGAGATGTGAATGTTTAAGGGCTGTTTTGGAATTTCCTTATTGGCAGTGTTTTCTTCATTTCACCCTAGTTTAGTAGAAACACAGACCGTTTGCTGATTTTATATAAAGTCTGTACTTACAGACTTTAAAAATCTGATGTTGTTTGACTGTCGCTACTTGGATGACCTATTCATGTCTGCAGACCTCAATCTCATTACCATCCCTGTAGACTGTGATGTTCCTGACAAAGCACAGCTTTCTAAAGAAATACCAGCTGCTTCACAAGCTACATGTGTACTTGTGCACTACTATCAGGAATATTCAGTACTGACCCTTTGTGGCAGGCTTCCAAGCAAAAACTGGATTATATTTAGAAGCTGGATTGCACCTTCTTGAGTGAAAAAGCTTCATAAATACTTTATTTTGAAAGATCTCAAAAGCTGAATACTGCCAGCAGTTGAGTCAAGAAACCGTTTGCTGATTTGTATTTCTCTGCTGCACAATGTCCAAGTTTCAGTCAGGGTAATTAGACATAATGCGCCCTTTTTGGCTGCTGTTTTATCATGGTGAGCATAAAGACCAACTGCAAAAGATGTCATGAGATTACTGTATTGTGAGCACTGATGCCGTTCTGTCAGCGTTTCAAATTTTGCTACAGAGCAACATATAGATAAGACTAAAGCTGAGGTCAAAGCAATCTGACAATAAACTTTTACAAAATGAAGACAATAGTCTCTTTGTTGGCCTGTTCCTCAAGATGAGAATGCTTCAGTCTCCATTCTGTTTCCCGCTGGCATTATTTTGGGGGATATCAATTCTGCCTTTGTGAATTTTTTAGGAATAGTGTAAGACTGGAAGAAGAAAACCTCATGAATGGATCTGATGTAGTTTGGACAAAAGATGCTGGGGGAGGACTACAGAGGAAGAAGTGGTCACTGTGAGTGTCCCGATCATGCCATCCACTGTGTAGTCTGGGTAATTTAAGGTCACTCAGGAAACAAAATCTCCCATTCCCGCAAAACAAAAAAGAAACCCATTCTGAGTGACAACTTTAAAGCAGTAGACACCTCTTAACTACAAAACACTCTTGATATGTATGAACCGGGAAGCCCCATGCCAAATTTATGCTCTCACAGACCAACCCACTCCCTTGCTGTGCCAGCTTTGCAGTGGCACTGCACTGCCACGTTGCACAGGTTGGGCAGCAGCTCTCAGAGCTCAGAGAGGTGCAGAAGAACACCAGAATACCCGCAGGACCAGGAGTGTCGCACAAAACCTCCCTCTTCAGGGGCTCTCCAAGCTGAAGCATAAAGGACGGGCATGGCTTAGCCAGAAGTGAAAGGATTTATGGGTTTGCCATGCCCACGGAGCAGCATGAACTAACGAGCAGTTGCAGACTGAGGCTTGAGCAGCAGTTTCTCAGATGAAATTGGAGCTACTTTCCCACTGCATCGCTCTTCAGAGTGCAGCCCAACCGTTTGAATGTAATTTGTCTCTCAGTTCCACAGCTGTAAATCCCAGCACATTTCTAATAAGACTGTGGGAGTAACTTCCAATTAGCTAAAAATAGCATCGGGTGTATTTCATAAGCATTGTTATCTACTGTAAATGTTTAAAACAGGAAGGATTTGAAAATTAACATTTTAAATTGCTCACACATCACTTCAGGTTCCTGGGTATTATTGCTAAACAGTAGTTAGGTGTTTTGTGGCCCACCTTAGGCAAGATTACTGTCACTCAATCCAGTTCAGCGAAGACTTAAGCGCAAGCTCATCTCCATCCAGCTGAGATATCACGCCAAGCCAGACGTGTAGTGTGAAGTGTGAGTCTGTGAACCGCTGCCCGGACTGCCTACTGGTGCATCCGCACAGGACTCCCTGCCTTAGCAAGGGCTCCGGGCAGTCCCAAAAGCCCGCTCACACGGCAATAACTTGGAAACTAAAGGTACCTATCAGCAACAGCAACAAACAGACGGAGGTGAATGTGTGAGGAATAAGAAAACCCTAGAAGTGCTTAACCGGGTTCCTAGTTTGTGAGCATCTTGAGGGCATCTTTTTGCTCCATGCATAACTAATTTGCTCAACAGACCCCTGCTCAGACGTTTCAAACAATTAACATTTTACATCTAAATATGGAAATCTTCTTGGTTTTAAAGTTTCTTCAGCTTGCGTCCTTTTAAAATCACTTAAGATTATTAAGAATGAATAAATGTTGCTACACAGCCATATGTAAAATCAAAAATACATGCTTTTTCTGTAGAATTAGTTACGCTTTTAGAGCTGGATCGCTATCTTGCTGAGGTCAGGCCAAGAATTGGGAAAACATAAAATCACAATTCTGACTGGAGTACTCTGACAAGGAGAGCCCTTTATTTTCTTACCGTTGGGAAGGTCCATTTCCTACATGGCCACCTACTTAGTGCAGCATGAAGGCAGAAGAGGCCTTACAAATGATCCCCCATTTCAGCAGTGCCGGTGTCACACAGGGGGGACGTTGCAATGACTCTGACTGCTAGAAGGTTCCAGTAAACACCAAGTATAGTGGTAGAAGAAGGTGACTTTCCATACAAGGTTTGAATTATTTATCTCCTTTCCCTAAAGGCAGGTGCTTTCCACAGCAGTAATCCAGCCACCTGAGTAATAGGAAGAGTTGAATTTCTAATCAAGCTGAAACACCCCGGTGTAAACACAGCACTGAGCCCGAGTTGTGCAGCCCTTTCATCTGTCACTTCCCGGGAACAAAAGAAAAACAACTGGAAGTGTGTTAGCGTTGTGTGAAGCGAAGTGACAGGAGTTTACGTCAGAGAGAGAATCTAGAGAGAAGGCAGTCTAGACCGCTGCAAACAAACCGCCCTGCCTGGCTCCTCAGCTCTGCTCCTCCGACCACGGGTGAGGTCCGTCCGTGCCCACGGCCGACAAATCCCTGCCTATAGGGACAGGGTGAAGTGACAACTTGCAAAACTAATCCGTAGTCTGACTGGGTGTGAAGGGAAAGGACTCGAAGGCTGCCGAAGCCCTGATTGTTCCCTGTTAGAAAATCTCACCGGTAGCTGGGTAACCTCATGAGATGATACTTTGGCCCTTTTTAGAGAGTCCTAACTTGAGCCCTTCGCTGCCCATGTTTCTTGGTGTTGCAATGGCGACCGGGTCTGGAAGCTTCCTTATGTAAAGAAAAGAGAAGAGCTTCTCTGGTTCCAGGATTACTGGCTCAGGATGGGTCCCAAACCACAAGCACTTCAGTCATCGAGTGAGTCAGTATCCTCTGAGGATGCCATTAATAACAGGAAAGACAAAACACACAACCCTAATTTAGCACACATTTTGTTCTTGACAACACTCAGCTTCATCTTTTGATGTTTACTTTTTTATGTTAGCTTTTACCCGAGAAACGATTCACCTATTTTTCTGAAGATAAGAGGAAACCTTCTCCCATTACTGCTAGACAAAAGTTGACTCAACTAAATATGAACCTGCAAAGCTGAGCTACTTGTCCCTTTCAGCTAGTAAAGTTTATTTAGGTCGATCAGCAGCAAAGGCTGCTTTGAATTCAACCAGACATTTTTATTTTTAGCCAGGACAAAATATCCTTCAGGTTTGTTGTCACCAAGAAATTTAGTCTAGAAAATGTTTGGACTCGATGATCTTAAAGGTCTTTTCCAGCCTAAATGATGCTATGATTCTATGAAAGGACTTTAGAAATTGCCTCTCTCGGGCAAAGCAAAGCCATGCTGCCAGATTGCTGTTCAGCAGACGAACAGTGGCTGCAGTGCTTTACCTGTGCACAGAGCAAGGGCTTGATTTCCTGCGGGTTTTACTCTGATAACTGTAACTAGGAGGAATACCACTATTCTGCTCACCCTCCAGACCTCAGCTGGCCATTCTGCCAGATTTCCTTTCAGATGATTTCCACCCATCTAACTTGATTCTGCTGGGATTTTCACACAAATATGTTGGGTTTTGCTTCCTCTCTGAAGAGGTTTCCACTCACTTTTGAATGTTTTAAACCTGCAGAAGAATTTGTGCTAAATGCAGAAGAAGGGATCAGTTGTGTTGCGGGGTTTCTAGAAGGCTTTGGAATGCTTTTGAGTGAAAATCTCTTGCAAAGATTCAGTAGTTTTCCAATGGAAAAAATTACTGACATAGTAACTGAAGGGCAAAACCCACATATACTGCACTGTTGTATTCAAACTTCTGCCCACAAACACACACAAAAAATCTTTCCAGCTGTGGAATTCTGAAGTAGTTAAGGGGGGGGGGGGGGGGGGGGNTAGGGGTCATTAGTCACTATATTCCACTGTATCTTGAATTCTACCTATTTGCAGCAGCTGGGCAGAAAATGGCAGAAGGTTCTGGTAGTGCACTTGCTTGGATGCATCCCCACAGGTGTTAACTGTTTCGAGAAAGCATTTGCAAAGGTCCAAATGCAAGTTATTTCCCAGTTTCCCTTTGAAAGCCCATTGGAATTAGGGGGCTTGCTACTGCCACGTTGTTGAAAAATACCTGTTTTGCTACTGTGTTTGTTACTCAAATGTAAACAACTGTATTTATGGAATTGTTCTCTACTTTATTTTCTGTTTACAGTTTGCTGCTGTGCAAATCCTGTAATTCAATGAATACGAAAAGAATGAGCATTGCTACAGTTTTATGGGTGTTAGGGGAACGGTATAGAGTAGAGCAGCTGGGATAAGAATCAAAGGAAATAGAAGATATGGTCTCATATATCCTTTAACGAGCCTGGAACTCAACATCACAGCCATGTCTTTCCAGTCTACTAATTGTCATACGTTGCAAGTAAACATAAATACCAAATACTGCTACAGGCAGACTGCATGCCAAGAACGTAGCTAGTACTGGGCTTACTAACTTCCCCAGCTTCCTCTACCGTCTCAAGCTCAAGTGCTTAGTATCTGTGTACATAAAACAAAGGTTTTCCTATTTCTAAATAGGGACATAAACTACCTCAGCAGCCTTTGATTCTATTCCGGGACAACAAGCTGATGTAAGCCAGGAACTTCGCTTTTGTTTGTACCAAAGAATTTGCATGTTTATTGACTTGAATACTTTAAGTAAATAAGCAAACCTATAAAGTTATGGTTCAACCAAGACCTAAACATATCCTAAAATTACGCATGAATAAGATATTAAAGCAAAACAAGTGTATTTGGGCAAAAATTTAAGCTACCAAAATTGAATATATCACATCAATGCAATACCAGGGAAGGATTTGAGAGGATTTCAGGCAAGATTTGTTAAGTTGTAAATTTGATTATGAAAGGATGCAATGATCAAATTTCAAGTTTGTATTATAAAATGCAATTTTTAACACACTCCTTAAGAACATCCTCCTCTATAATGTGTACGTTTGCAGCATTCCAAGTGTCTTGCTAAGGCTGTGCAGTTGTCATTGTAAGCCCTTCCAGAGTTTGTGGGAAATTATGTCTGCTTTGAATTGAATATTTTGCTCTCCTGTGCTATGATGGCATTTCTTGGTTTCAGACACAGGGAGGAATCCAGGGGCAAGAGGGAAGTATATTTCTTTACCATGGCAGATTCACGGAAAGAAACTTCTAACAGAAGAGCGCTGATGGACAGTATTAATTATACCGCAGGCTGATAGCCTAAATATCTGAAAGGCATAAACTTTTCCTGAAGCACAAGGTACTGTGAAAGCTGCTTTTCCTGGCTCTTTGAAGCTGTGATCTGGTAGAAAGAATAAATGCAGCAATGCAGAGCACCCTTGTCCAGAGAATTAGTCAGAATCAAAACTTTTTTCAGTCAAGTGTCTTTTAAGAAACCAAAAACACCCCCAGAACTCAAAACAAAAGAAAAAGTTAGGATTGGTTCCCCCATCCCATTTGCTGCACTGACCTGTGCAGACATAACAGCTACACCACACAGGCAAATAGTGCAGGGAAATAGGAGTGTATCCGTAGAGTGAAACATCGTGCTGGGGAATCCATTGTCCATCACTTCTGTTCACAGGAAGGGTTGTCCAGCATTGGAACAGGCTGCCCAGGGAATCATAGAATAGAATCACAGAATTGTCTAGGTTGGAAGGGTTCTTTAAGAT
>RSEF01000002.1:85593693-85604054 GCA_003993805.1 Himantopus leucocephalus
CAAAATATTTCAATGAAACTTTTTAAAACTTCCCATTCTGAAGAGTTCCAGTGGAAAAAGAACAAGTGCAGAAAAGGGCAACAAGGACCAACAAAGGTCCGTAATGTCTTTCTGTGAACAGCTACTAAAGGGACAATGGCTCTTACCAAAAANCCAAATAAAAAAATTACAAAGGAAATGCAATAATTGATTATAAAATCATCAGGGGTACAAAAATAACCTGAAGAAAGGATGATTACTGATTGTCTGTTATAGTATGAGAAAAAGAGGGCATCAAGACAAACTAACAGGAGAAAAGTTGAAAATAAAAGGTGTACTTCGTCATTCAACATGTAACTAGACAGTAACACAGGTGTAGATGATGGCAAAAAGGTACATGGATTCAGAAAACAAGAACATTAATGGTGAAAAAAAAATATATATCTCGGCCTATAAAATACAAAGAGATGACATCCAATTGATGAAGTACCTTATTCACAACTTGGTGGAAGTTGGGAGATGATAAAAAGGGAACTATCACTACATTCATGTCTCACTCACTTTCATTGTTAGTCTGAATCCGTGTGGGCATACCATTTATTTTTCCGGTACGGTGCATGTCCTGCCATGTTTCTTTTCAAAGATGTCAAAAAATAGTGGTACATAGCACCTTATATCCTCCTGTGTACATAATCCTCCAGAATTAGGTGACTGCAATACACTTTGCCTGAGGCTGTTTTCAAAATTGNTGTACATAATCCTCCAGAATTAGGTGACTGCAACACACTTTGCCTGAGGCTTTTTTCAAAGTCATTTGATCATTTCAGGTGCAATTCTATACTGTCCCCATTAGGCAGACATGACAGTTTCACAAACACTTTCAGGATACACTTGTGGATCTCAGTTTTGACATAAAGATATAAAAAATACTAAATGATAAATTGAATTGTTGCTCATTTTACTTTGCATGTATAAAAAAGCATAAGACTTAAGTGAAAGGTAAAAAATTTTTATGAAGGAATCAGTATCTGCAGGGGTCTGAAGTTATTTACCGAAAATAAACTCACTGAGGGTTTTAAATCACAATCATTCAGCAGTGTCAGACATTCACAGTCCTAAAGGAAAAAAAATGTGTCTTTTTATCCCAAGCAGTTGAACAAACCTAGTTCTCTAACATAAGAACTTAGTACCAGCACTTTGTTTATATAAAAGCTAAAATCCATTCCACAATGGTGTGAATTCACTATGTCATAAGATAACTAAACATGGCAAAGTCTTGCAACTGAATATAGGATTTTTACTTTCACGTTTTGCAAATCCTTTGACCTTTATAGTCATGAGCACTCAGTCATGGGAGAAAGAAAATAATGTGAGTAGTCTGAATGGTTTTGCTATGCTTCATCAGGGATACCTGAAATGTACCTCATGATATTAATTTATTTTTCTTTTTTTTTCATAGGCTTATGGTCTGCAGCTAACACAAGTGAGTTAAAAGCAGCAGAATCAGACAATGACAATAAGAGCTGCTGTCTCTCACAAGATAGATACACACCTTTATAGGTAGCACTGTGACTTTCATTCAAAAGCTATAACAATTCAAATATAATGAAATGCTTTAACAGCGTGATGGCATTTTCAGTTTCAATCTGACAAAGCTACAGTCCAGGACGTTCCAAGGTTTCAATATTACTGAAAGCACTTCACAATTTAAAATGCTTTCAAAACCTTTCTGCAGAGACATTGGCTAGACGTGAAGCAGTGAACTGTTAAAGAGGTGGGAAAAGAAATACGCAGAATGATTTGGAACATAAATTTTCTACTCTGAGTGTACCCATGGCTGTTTAAGAACAGCACAGGTATTGGCAGCTGCCTACTCATTCTTGCACCAGGGAATTCTGCTGCAAACTGTATTACAGTACAGGGGAGGATGGTTTTCCATTGGAAAAGTAAAAATTTGGAGAAGCAGCAAAATAAAATGAAATAGAATTCATTTATAATACCCCAAATTGTGCAGCTTCCATTGACCATATGTGAATGACAAGGAGAAGAGGTAAGTATAAAGTAGGCAGGAATAAGTAAGACTGATTACATGGCAATGTGAATTCTGTCACAGTCCATTTTCAAATTAAGGCCTTGTTCTCCCTCCTTTTTTTACTCTCAAAAAAATGTTGGATTTCAGTTAAATATATGACTAAAATGTATTTCTAACCCTTTATATGTTGTTTGCTAATATGAAGTAAAGGCAAACTGAAAGACAATTAATGCATGTGAATTCTCCTCTTCCTTCCTTCACAGTACCACACTCATTTCATGGCTATGCCAATAAACACACTGTAATCTCACCTTCCTGTTTTTTGCTAGTGAGTTTAATATCCTGAAAAAGCATTTGTTTCTAGCAGTTCAAACTTTAAAATGGAATAGTTCAAAATAGAACAGAACTAAAAGATACCACCATCTAATTCAGTATTCACAATCACAGGGAAACAATAGAAAATTATTGCCATTTCTGAGTGAAAAAAGGACAATGACTAGTTCAAACGATCTTTTAAAAAATGATGGGCAATCTGTAATGCTGAAGCATGTTGCAATGGGACTATGTTTTATAACAGAAGGACCTTTAATACAAGGTGATAACCTGTTTTCAGGAAGGGTAGACACTGCTTCCATCTATTGGTCTTGTACTTCAAGAGTATGTAGCAAAAGCACAAATGTGTCCCAAGACCAGCAATATAACACTCAAGGCTCATTTGAGCACTTAACTAGCTTTTCTGGGTCAGTTTATAGGAGTCATATGAATGACAGATTTTTGGTGTTCCACAACAGTGGATTGTCAAAAGCTATTTCTTTTCACTTTAAAGCATCCTGCCTTTTTATTTCCTCACTCAGCTGAGCAGCTGATGACCCAGCACCGGTGTTCCAGAGACTGTTTGCCTGCCTGTGCAGAACAGAAACCCCTGCAGATGTACAGGGTCCATATCAAAGAATTCCAAAGCAGAGTGCTGCTGCTTTACAACCACTTTTCAGAAAACAGCACACAATAGGCTTGTAAACCACTACCAATTTATCTGCTGTTCATGCCACATGACACTGGCCAGCAGTTTTATTAGGAATGCACTGTCATAGGTTTATGCATGCAGTGAAAAATCTCTTGCTTGCCCGCTTAGCATATCTGATTTGCGCTGCAGGAGAGGCATTGGCAGGTGGTACTGGTGAGACTAACTGTACTAAATCATTTTTTTCTATTAGCTAATTCAAGCATGCAACAACTGTAGTTCACTAACAAATCAAGCAGCATAGAGCAAAAATAAGTTGATTTGTATGTTTCAAAACTTGGGTATTACAACCAAAATGTAAGCAAAGTTGGAAAATCAAACTTATACTGGAAATAAAAGTTACAATACAGGAATCTGGAGTATATATCATACTCTGTTCCTATCCAGTATTAACAGGGCATAGGAGACAGAAAAATGAAATGAGTATAAGCTGGTAGAGCTCTTAACGGCTTGATATTTGAGTAGGTAGGATCTCGATCTTCTCCGACTGTCTTTCTGACTTCTAAAAAGAGAAGGTGGGTTCAGCCTTTAACACCCATGAGACTCCAGACTGCCAGCAGGGTACAATGCCTCACAAATCATCTAGCTCCCATGGCAACAGAAAGTTTTAAGAGATGGTCCTGTGAGCTCACAGTGTGGTCTTGTAAAGCTGGCCAAGCTCCCTTATGGAAGAACATGCTATGGAAACAGACAAAAAGGCAGGGTCCAGATAGATGTAAGATTTCCATATCTAGTAATGCTTCTCTTTTTGTTTCTCTATGATCCTGATGAAGGGTCTCAGTTCAAGTGATTTAGGAGTCCACTAAAACATTCAGCTTAACAGTGCTGGACAGTACAGTGCTCTCTCTACTACCTCTCTGTCCACAGACTTTCCATAAATTAGTCTTGTCAGCAAAACAGCACAAATACTGTTTGATAGCTACAACCAGGAGGTACATATGTGCTGACTGCTCCTTGTCAACTCTTCGAAATGGCAAACAGCTACTGTCTCTTTTTGGGAACGAGAACAAAGAAATTGGCTTGCCTAGGCCGTATGAGCTGTTACATTTTACAGGTCTAGTCTGCATCCTTGATGTTTTATTTCCTTCAGCCTTCAAAAGCTGCAAGAATGTTTTATAATTGCCCCATCACCCATTCATCCTAGAAGGGAGCTAAACCAGCATTATTTATGTGAATCTGATAGTAAGAACATAGGGTGAATGGAAGATATCCTCAGATTTGAATTCATAAAATGTTTGTTATATGTCAGTTCTGACCTGGACTCGTGAAGATACTATATATTTACAAATCTGAGCTTAGACCAAGAGAACCGAGGAAAACCTCAGTCAACCTCTCTTTGCTATTACATTTAAAAGCAAAAAGGAACATACAATGCTAAATTAGGTACGTCTGCTAGAAAAGATACACGTTTTCAGAGGCAAAGTGCTGCAATACACCATTCAGATAATGGGTTCCAGAGCTAAATGCAAGCAAACAACAACCCAACTTAAGCTGAAAATGAACTGATTTATCTTGAGAAGTACTTTTTGTTCAGAGCACTTGCCATTCCTTTTGTAGCATTACTAGATGAACTTTTATGTAAGATTTCTGTCTGGCGTGATATAATAAAATTAGAATCTGAAGGACCTAGAGTATTTGGCGAAACATCACAGTGTTATTTTGACCATTGTCAAATTGAGGTGATTTGTTGATGATTTTACTGATACTGCAAAGCGACGAAAACTTTTAACGCAAATGATAGTGTTATGAGTGCTTTTGTAGGTGTTACAAAAGTTTCTGCAGAGAAGTTGTCTTTTACAAACATTTTTAATAATGATATCAGAACTTGGTAGTTCAGTCCATTCACTGCACAAGTTTTACAAGAACATTGTGCAAGAACTGACAAGGTTTGTTTTAGTCCTCACATACTTGACAAATCCAAATTCTCCTCTTGGTCTCTACTGTACACAAACTAGGCATTTAGGGTAGGTTTAGGATGGATGGATATTAGGAAAAAGTTCTTCACAGAAAGGGTTGTTAAGCATTCGAACAGGCTGCTCAGGGAAGTAGTGGAGTTGCCATCCCTAGAGGTTATTTGAAAGACGGCTAGACATGGTGCTTAGGGACATGGTTTAGTGGTGGTTTTGGCAGTGTTAGGTTGATGGTTGGACTTGATGATCTTAAAGTTCCCTTCCAAACTAGACAATTCTATGATTTATTTAAAAGTAAGTACATAAGCCTTTTATTTCCCCTCTGTATCTCAGGAAGGCTCTTGGGGATAGAAAAATTTCCAGATAGAACGTTTACATGGGGACATATAAACAGAGAAGCCACACAAACAGAAAGCTTGGGAAAAGATAGAAGAAATTTTCAGCAGTCCTGTTTTAAATGTATATTTCCATCATCGGAGACCAAACAATCCATTATTAGTACAGGTCTTCCATACCACGCAGCAGAAAATAGCTATGGCTCCCGCTATGAAGTCTTACTGAGCTTTTTCTACTGTATTATTTTGGAACAGCATTTCAGAGAACTCTGTTCTATTGCAGTAATCCTGAACATTTTACTAAGCTTTGTTACCTGAAGGATAATAACATCTGTTTACTCTGGAGATATAATTGAAAGTTTAAAGTAATTAAAATATAATAGGAAATTTAACTTTTGTATATAAGTTATTCATATAAATACGCTGCAGTATTTCCAAAAGATCCCTAAAAGTGTTTAAGCAACAGTGTTCTTTGTCATTACAAATCATGTTAGATTGAACCAGAACAGATTCGGGGAAAGGAAGGAAAGGAAATAATGAACAGTTTGGACACTCTTTTGTGAAATTCTAGATACAATTGGCTTCAAAGTATCCCATTTCCTTCCATGTCAAAAAGTGGGGTTTTTTTATGAACATAATATTCATGAATGCTTGATTTTTAAGTACAGCCAACTGGTTTTCCCAGAATAGATTTTTCAAAAACTGAAGTCTCTTTAAGGTCAGAATGTTTTAATAATTAATTTTATTTCACTTACTTCTTTCTCCCCTGCTCTTTCTTATCTATTAAGAACTAAACATTACCTGAAGGTAAAGGAGAAAGAAAGCCTTTTATTTGCTATATCAAGGGACAAAAATTAGAATTCAGCTCTCTAAGACTGAAAATCTGAAATTGATCATATAAAAAAAAAAAAGTGTTTTAAAAATATGATAATTTGGAGTCAAAAGCAAAGTATGAATTCACAGTATGAACTCACAGGAATTCATTTAATGAAATTTTTTTGTAATAAACAAACAACATTTTAAACCAAATGCCTTGATATAAGACCTGAAGTGTCATCAGTTTAACACCCAGAGCATGGCCCAGTTAAATTAATACAATTACCTGAAATTATATCACCCTCTTGAGTCACAGTGGACTTTTATCTAAAGCTTTCGCATTACATTTGCAGTTCTTCTCCAGTTCAGCATATTTAACGCATTGCAGTGACTTTACCAGAAAGTTCTGACCTTTCAGATTATGCATGAAGTGAAAGACCGTGAAGAAAGAAAAAAGAAAAAAAGATCCGTTTCTGAACCTTAATTGATGCTATGGTGCAATTCATATGAATCAACACATCCAACACCTCTTACAGGTACACAGATTCTGATAGTGTTGCAACTGTATTTAATGGGAAGAGACTGAAGATGTAATGTCCCCTGTGAATTGGTACTAACATAATTGTAACTAGGACTTTCTAATGTTGCTCAAATAGTTTCCATAGTGACTGATTTTACACTGGAATGTTAAACATCCTCTGCATCTGTGTTATTTCCGCTTTAGAGTTTAATATTAAAGAGCACTAAGAAGAATGTGAATAGTGCTGAATTTGTAGCACAGGTATGTACTTAATACTGCTGAGCATAATGTTCATTTAAAAGTTCTTTTCAGATATTCTCAATATCAAACCTTATCTGAATTGAGACAAAATAACAATCACCTTAAATTGTTGCGTAGTCATAAAGGCATGCTTCCATTCATACAAAGCTTAGCTGATACTTGATTTTTGTGTCCCCAGAGCATACTATTAGGATTTAATATCCAAAATATGTCATATAGGTTCCTATTATCCCAAAGTTGCTGTAGAAACTGAACATTCTTAAACCCAGTTTAACAGGTCCCTTGTTAGACTGTTAGGCATTTGCCAATGTTAATATCCCACACACATGGAAAAGATACTAATTAGGGGAGGATGTACCGAGTAAGATAATTCTCATGCATTGCATGAGGCATGTTCCAAGACAAGCATTATTTCACATAAGGTTTCAGATAAAATGTGAATTCAATTAAGTTGTGAAAACAACCACTATGTTCAGTTTTCTACTTTTACTGAAGACAAACATTCTTCTATTATCTCTCAAACGTAGTTCCCGTAACATCTCCCTTCATATAGTCAATGTACTAGTGAACAAAGCGCAATAAATTCCAAAATAATCCATACGACAGGTAAAAATAAAATGGGAAATGAGGTAGTTGAAGAAATGAAAAACCAGAGGGCTCCCAGCTCACCTTTTTCAAATTGGCTCCATTGAACTATTTTTATTCCTTTTTTTATTTTATTCTGAATACTAAGCATGTCTTTTGCTTTAGAACAGAGCAAAAAGGCTTAAGAAAAAAAAAAAGGGAATTGGCAAAGTAGCTTCCTTTGCCTCTGATCTACATTCTCCTTCTTAGACATTATTCTTTTTAATGGTTTTCCTTCACTATTCTTTACCAGTTTTATGTTATCAACCTGTACCTTCATCTAGTCTCTAAACTTTTCCTATCCTGTCCAGCCTTTTTATGTATTCTATAAACTGTTTAATTGTGCCTTTAACTTCTAAGCATATTATTTCTGCAGTCTAGCTTGTATGTAGAGGCATACTCTAGGAAGTCTAGGTTTATGAATAAGACAGAATATTTCTGTTTCTTTTCTGGCTCTCTAGCCAACATCTCCCAGCAGAGTACTTCCCTTCTCAAGTATTAGAACTACTCTCACAATACATACAGAAGATTTTTTTTTCCAAGACATGTACCCACTAAACAGTTTAAATACTATGTTTAGTTACACAAAGAAACTAGCAGAGAACCAGGCTGAAAAGACTATCCTGATAGTCAGGCTATGACTGTTTGATCATCTGTAGTGTCAGACAGAACTATGGAGCTGTGTTGTCAGAGGGAAGGGCTAGGACACTTTTCTTCANTACACAAAGAAACTAGCAGAGAACCAGGCTGAAAAGACTATCCTAATAGTCAGGCTATGACTGTTTGATCATCTGTAGTGTCAGACAGTACTATGGAGCTGTGTTGTCAGAGGGAAGGGCTAGCCGAAGGACACTTTTCTTCGNGAGGGAAGGGCTAGGACACTTTTCTTCAGAAGTATCTCTGTCAATTCAGACAGCATAGGTCTTTTCCTTCTTCCCTCTGTTAGTCATCTACAACCTTTTGAAGTATAGGAAAGGACATCTACATCTGTTTATTATTCTAATCATGAACATGTGTGGATGTTAAAAGGTAGTTAAGGACTCACATCTCTAATTCCACACCACTCCACTGGGACTGGTGATTTCTTCTCTCCAGCAGAACAATCAATTTCATTCAGTAAAAAGAAGAAATATTGAAAACTATGAAGGAGACAGGGAAATAAAATGCATAAATACCTTGTTGTCATGATGAAATGCTTAGGCATTCTCATTTTAAGCATTACATATTTATAAAAGCCCTCTTCAGCTCAAAATTCTTCAGGTACTCAGAAAAGGCTGCCTGTTGCCTGCTCAGCTAGTTCATAATGCCACAAGTTGAACTAATGACTAAATAATACTGCGACTAAATCAGTATTCCTCAAAAGTGTTTGATGAGAAGGAAATTCTCTTTTATTCCCTTCTGCAATTAAGCAGAAGTTAATAGCATCTACATTCTCTGTTGCAATCTTTTCCAAGCAGGAAAGATAACATGTTTCAAGGGTCCATTTGTGAAATACATTTAATTTTTCTTTAACTATACAATGTCCTTTAAAACAATGGGCTGTTCCCAATCTCAAAGCATTTTGCTGGATTAGAATCTACCATCATGAGAAGCAGCTAGGGTAGTTAGGGTTGTATGTTCTGCTAGTTCAAAAATGGGTTAAGTAGCTAAGCTTTCAAGTTAACTCATAATCTACCAAACCCCAAGTCATTATCTTTGAATATAACTGCTTTCTGGAGGTACTATTGAGTGATTATGACTGGCATTATAGCAGCCATGTCAAAGCCATTTCTTTACTAACAATGCCTTGTCCAATGTTGAAATAATTTATTTTGAATAGAAAAATTTCTTTTATAATATTACCACTATGAACTCAGGATTAAACTTTCTGTCTAAAAGTTTGCAAATGGCACACCATTCCAGGTATTGAGTGTACTGTTTAATAAAGTGATGACAACAGAGTCATAGTGGGAAGGACAAAGCACTAGTTTTGGTCTACAATTTCACAGCTGCTAGGCTACCTAAGGGTATCTGGTTGTACGTCTTAATGCCACTCAGTTGTTTTTAATGAGAAAAATGGAAACATCAGATTATAAAGACTAGGAGTTGATGGTAAGGTGTTACTTAGTTGCTTCCTAATCTTTGTAGTTAACTCCAGGTCAGAAGCAATTTCTGCTTCTAAATTTTCATCACGTAGCCTCCTCTATGTGTGTTAATGCTTATACCGTTGCCCAAATTGCCACTGAATGACACAACTTGAGAAAGTGAAATGGTTGGTTCTCCAGTGTTACGACTATTTTCTTTATCTCTTTTGAGTGAAATACTCTTACGTTAATATCTTGTGGCCAAGAATGTTGAGCCTTGCTACACCTTTAAAAATATATCCATATGTTGCAAGAAATACTTATGTCCTTCAAAATAAACAGGTATGTATCCTGCTCCATATATCACACCCATTTCAACATTCATTTAAGTCAACAAAAGGTTTTCTTCTGTGCTCCATTGCCCCAGGATAGAGGAAGAATGGTGACTAGATACACAGAAGTAGATCTGACAGAGGACCGAAAATTATCATTACATTCCTATAACTTCTGCAAAATTCATGAAAATCAAGCAGCACTTGCAGTATAACCAATACAATTTATAAAAGCTTAAGTTCATGTTCTCCTATTAAATGTGGTGTAGTAAGTTTTCATAACTTCATATTTTGATTGTCAGACAGGAATAGAAGAATAAAAAGGGCCAAACCAAAAAACTCTCACTCTTGTCCTCTTAAGCAAATTCAAAACATAAGGACACTCAGTTTTGAAAACTTTAAATATAGCTGTCTTTGAAAATACACTCTTGCTACAGCTTCATCTATCACTTATCTCACTATTTTAAA
>RSEF01000002.1:85604154-85629232 GCA_003993805.1 Himantopus leucocephalus
GTTAATGGTTGGACTAGGTGATCTGAAAGGTCTATGATTCTATGAAAAGTCTTTGGCAGCTTATATTTTGGCATAACACCTGTTCTCTCTGGTTTTAGCAGCTTGCATGGTCCAATCTTTAGTTACATGTAAAAATACAAAATATTTGAGAGTGAAAGAGCACAGCCATTTCCATGTCAGTACTGCCCAAACAGCCTGCAGNTCCATGTGTATAGTCTAATAACCTATATGCTTGTGTCCTACCGTATAAGGCAGGAAGTATTCCCTTTAGGCTATAGTCCCTAGCTACTGCTGCTCCGTGCTTATACTATAAAGAAAGAGCACAGCCATTTCCATGTCAGTACTGCCCAAACAGCCTGCAGAGTCAGAGTACATTGCTGTTTTTTCTCACTGCATAGAGATTTTTATCCTATGCCTGTTTGGATTTCAGTGCCTTCTCTGAACACACACCAGCGAGGTCACCTTTCATTTTCCAACTCATGTTCCTGTGGTTCATAGCCTCTTGGAGAGGGTCACATGCCTGCAAAGTCTTACCGCTGCTAAAGTCTCAAATCCTCTCAAATAAAAGCAAAAGTGAAAACTCAGCTTCTGGAGATCCACACTCAAGCAACAGATTAAGCCTTCCACTGAGCTTGTCTCTTCCAAAGAACCCCAATGCCCTTAGGAATACCAGCTCCAAGATCCTTGGCAAAAGACGTTTTCCTCTTTGCCTTCTCCAGATATCACCATTAATAATGAGACTTCCTAGCACTCTGCAGGTATTTTTGAGTCTTGCTCAGCTGTTCAAGCTCACCCTGAAATCCTCCCTGGTGATACTACACCTTGCTAAGTTTTAGATGATGTTCTGCAAAATTGAAGCCTTGCACCTCTCCACCAGCACCACTTCATCAAGCAGCAGCTTTGGCTGCCTCAGCATCATTTTCACATAGAACCACCTTGATATTAAGCTATTCTTCAAGTTCACAGCAGCAAACATTACCTGCTATCAGGTCATCCCTTCCTGAAGCCAGTGAGAGATCTCAGATGCTTAGATCTAGGTGTTTCATCACCACTTTCCACCACCAGGTGTATGATCTACACAATCAGGGATGCCATTGGTAGACGTTCTCCCTTGATTCCTTTCATTGCCCATCTGCACCAGTTTTCTTGTATGTAATGAGAAGGTGGTGATGGTGAATAATCTCTCGTGCTTAAAAATGCTCACAAATTTAATCTTGTTTGCCTCTGCATTGCCTCTAGACTTTCTTCTTCTGATATGTCTTAGAAGTTTGAAACTCTGTAGGCCAGAGGGCTGCTACAGGAAAATGTCAAAGGTTTTCAAGTGGTAATTTCCTCCTGCCTAACTAGGAAGAGAGATAACATGCTGAATTTGTGCAAAAATAATGTCTGTATTTGTGTGTTCTGACACACATCTTTCCAACAGTTTTAGAAAAGAACTGGTATACACCTTTTACTTTTAATGATACACGTTTTCATGAAACCATTGAAGTGTTGCACCCTGCTTATGTTCTCCACGACATATTTGCAGTGCTGAAGACCTCTCTCTGGGATGCTGAATCAAGGGTCCTTTACCAAATAGACCAGGTTTTCAGAGAGGCATATTCCTGGTCTCTTCTTCCCCATGTACTTTGACCGAGACTGTCTTGAAATCTCTCTTAGAGAGATTTAGCAGGCAGATAGACATTCTTCACTGTGACAGCTGTGCAAAATTTCCATTGTGCACATTTACTGTGCATATTTGACCTGAGTCCTAGTCACACCTTCATCTACAGACGCTGTGAGGTCTGTAAATCACCCGGAGCTTGGACAACTCTTTTTAGTGGGATTGTATGTCCTTTGTAGAGTACTGCTGGTTTGGTAACTGTTTAGTGTCACCTATTGTTAAAATGTATATATATATATGAACACTCTCTGCAAGAAAGGGAAGTATTTCAACTGTAACCAGGGATTTTCTAGTTGAGTAGTCCACATATACCCTTGCCTTCCATCTGCTTTTGATTTCTCTCTTTTTTGGAAACAACATTTTATTGAGAGAAACAGAAGTAGCAACAAATGTGCTCCCCTACATATACTATGCCTTGAACAGTGGGGAGGTTTGACACCAGAGTGCATACACTTTATAAACTGAAAACAAATCTTTCTGGTTTCACATAACCAGGAGAATAATACTGTGTGCATATCTCTGTTGATTACACATCCTGAAGAACATATCCTAGCTAGAAGAAACGTGGTCATCAAACTAAATGAGAATGGCTACTGAGGCCACAAATGTGCTATGTTTTACTCTGTAGTTAACTAAAGCAAAACAGTGCTTTGGAACCTGATCTGTTTTGCCCACTTACCATAGGGACAGCTTGCACTGGACAAGTATCAGCACATAAACATTTACATGTATTACATGAACAAAAAATAGTTAACTACTGAGCAAATGTGAAAACCTAATATTTTCTTGTAGGGAATAACAGTGTATTTTAGCATTAAACTGTGGAGTGGTAATGTTGATTGCACTTCTGAAGCAATAACTACTCTTTAAAAATTCATTAAATTGACTCCTGGATGGCTAACATTAAGTCATATTTTACTTCATCGCTATGGTAGCCTGAAAACTACTTTCTTTATGCTAGGCTGAAAACTATTATTTTGAGTGGTGCAAAGATTTCCATGAAATATTTATTCATCTTTTTGTGGGAGGGCAGATTAAGGTCTGAATTTTGGTTCCCATTCTTCTGAAGTTTCAACACACTGGTCTTGTTTCTACTTTCAACTTTACTATTCCTTTTTTATTAAATTCTTCTGTTTCTTAAAGTTAATAGGGAAGAACTGGTTTTGTAATGACAGACAAACACTTAGAGTTCAAAGGCATCTCTAATCTAATTCTCTACCTTTTAAGCAATAATGTAAGTAATAAATGTGCAGGGTTTTTTCTAAATAAAAACTAACAAAATATAAAATCCTTACTGTTGATGTCCAGTTTAAAAGCAACAGATAAACATATGTTTATGCAACAAAACAAACAGGAAATGAAAGAATGAAAAAAATCTTAGAACTAGCAAAATATTGGGATCACAAAGAAATTCAGTTTCATGGATACTATGGTTACAATTAATTGACATATAATTTTTGGCTATATTCAGAGGAAGAGAGTAACCACTTTACATTTCAGTATATGGAGCTAGCTTAGCAGTCCTGCAAAATAAAAATGTGTCTGTTTTGTACATGCAGAAAAGATTCATAAGAGTAATAACATGGGGAGAGGCGTGTGCTTTTCTGAGGTTTGGCATCTTGGCATCATGTCGGACACTCTCAGAAATCTAAACTAATTTAATCATAAACTTAAAATGCAAAGGAGAATGGAAAAAATCTCAACTGAGTAAATGGTCCTCTATTACTAAAACAACAGATGGTAAAACGTCATTTGAGAAGCTTAATTGACAAAAGTCTTAAAAAAAATAAATCTAATCATATCTGATACAAATCTAGTCATAATGTTGATGAGGAAAAATGTAAAATAGAATTTGTAAGATACACTTTAAAAAAAGGGGGGAAAATATTTAAACAAGGCAAGATATAAATAGAAACAGGTGTTTTACAAAAATAAAATCCAAGGTGAGGATAACAAGCCCTCCATCAAGTCAACGTAGATCAAGGCCTAGTAGACTGTACAGCTGGGCCACGTTAGGATTCTTCCACCAAGATAAATTTTTAGAGGAACTCGTACATCTGTTCTATTCTGTGATAAAACTGCTCTTGGTGTAACACATCGGAGAACATAAACCTGTGAAGTGTAAGTAAGGGTCCTCAAAGTGATCTTTAAACCCCCTTTTTTTTTACTTAGAGAAGGTTCTGAGGAATGTAATTGAACTTTCTTAATGAATGTGCGTGTTTATCCAGGAGTGACTACAGGAGCTATTAAGATGGAATGAGACATAAACATTGTCAAGAAGAGAAGTATTAATATGTCACATATACTTTTGTATACATTCATGAAATAAGCCATACTTCTCTTGGCTTTTCTTTTGTTTGTGATTTGGCAAATAAAGCTAGGCAATAAATTGTAATGTTTCTGAAGTTGGGAGTGAATGAATTAGAGTTTCTTCTCAAAGAGTTAACATTTAGATGATCTGACATGGAATGTAACTCAATACAGTTGATATAAATGGACAGCAGAGAACCAGCAGACAGAAAGAAAAAAAACCACCTTTGTTTTCTGCTTGAGTAGAAGCAAACATGACAATGGCATCTTGTTAGAAGATTAATATAGGCCTCCAAAACTGTGTTTATAGTGTAATCATGTGTGTACACAGAGTGCACAGAACAAACAGCACGTTCTTGGTGAAGAGCTGAAAATGACCTTATATTTGTGACACTAAACAATAAGCAACAGTCATACTGTGAAATGAGATGTCTCTGATCAGCCTTTGGAAATGTTTGAGGGCTGATGTTCAACTGGTGAAAGTGATTATCAAGAAACCAGTCCAACCTGTGTATGTCTTCATACTGAGGGAAGGTAATAAGTGGTTTTATCTGCAGATTGGTCCAAAGGATGAATTCTGACCCAGCAGCCTTTCACCAGTGGCTCTTATTTCAAGCAGAGGATTGCTGGGACTGGGAACTTAAGTGGAAGCCTCAGCTGGCCTCACATAAAAACTCAGCACCCTTGAATTGCACTCAATTGTCCAGTGGTGAGATACTGAGATATTTCATCCTTTAAATAACAGTTATGGATATATTAATTAGCATATATGCTTTCTGCTCTGTTCTGAGGGTTACTTAGATAGTTTTCCCTTTATCTCCTCCCTACTCCTTCTGGTGTCTGACCCAAAATGGGCATAAAGTTGTTGTGCAAATGAGGAGCATCAAAAATATTTTTGCAGGGACTAAAGTTTATATTCATCCTAAGGTAAGACTTTACTTCCTATTTGAGGTACTTTTAAGTAAAAGAGTAAGCACATTTCACAAAACTCTGGAAGCAAGGAAGGCTAGATCTTTGGTTTCACTGTTATTTTAACAAGTACCCTGGTAGCTAAGACTATTATTGAAGAGCTATAGGAAACCCAAACTCTTCTTTTATTTCCCTGTCTAAGCAGATTTCAGTATATACTGTCTAGACTCCTGGAGGCAGTCTTCAAGGAAGTGCATAATTTTTTTTCTGTTGAAGCTGTTACATCTTTCATGAGTATTTTGATGTTATGCCAAAAGAAGAAAATGAAAGTCATCCTATAATCTGATATTAGGCACTCATTTGCTATTACCAAGTTTTCAAACTTGTCTTAGCGTAATTCTGCACCGTTAAGGGGCCAGAGAAAGGATATGAAATCAGGTGCATCTTTCTCGGACAATAAGGCTTTGCTTTCTAATGCTGTAAATTCTTTTTTGANGTTTCAAACTTGTCTTAGCATAATTCTGCACTGTTAAGAGGCCAGAGAAAGGATATGAAATCAGGTGCATCTTTCTTGGACAATAAGGCTTTGCTTTCTAATGCTGTAAATTCTTTTTTGATAGCTAATGTCAATCTCCCTCTTCATCAGATAATAAAAATTAACTTCAATTTCACAAGTAATTTTGGGTATACTGGGGCAAAAACTTCTGTCCAGTAATGATTCTCAAACCTAGCCTTTTGCTAAGAGGCTGTAGGTTAGACACAGGAAAGTTAAAATATTTTTAAGCATGTCGTTTTATTTCCCAAATTCTTCATTTGTGGTAGGAGAGAAGATTCTGGATCTAACTTCTTTTATTTCAGTTTAGAGAAGCTATATATATGAAATATATATGTACACACACACATATATATAATGTGTATACACGTGTGTGTGTATAAATGTATTGATAACTCTTTGTGGAGTTCCTGATGAGTCAGTGCCAGCTCACTGGCACATGCAATATTACTGATTCATTCATATCCTTAGTCACTGGTCAGTTTCTGCGTAGTTATATAATCCCCTGCCTGATGACTCATCTCTTCTTAAACCCCTGTCAGCAAAACTATTTCTATTTTTCAGGATTAGGAAGCAAATTCTCACAAGAATTAAGAATCATCACAGAGTTTGCTACTTTCCAGTTCATTTCTTACCTTCAAGAGCATAAGCTTGTATTTAAAAAAATGACAGCAGCAAAACGAGTCATCAATCCTTACCAAAATTCAACTTTCCAAGCAGTTCAGATTGCATCTTGTATTTTAGTGTTGTACTCTTCAGTGCAGTGTTTGAAGATGCTTGAACATCAGTCAGTGTAATAACAGAGATTTTAGAACAACACTGTGATTTTACTTTAAATGTTTTGGTATGTTTTACATGACTTATCCTGTTGTGGCTTTTTGGAAAGAGTGCATTTAGACAAATAGAAATATTTACCTTAGGAAAGAAAGTGATTTATCCTATCTATCCATTACAAAAGCAAAAAGGAAAAATATCTAGTCTAAACAATATCAGAGAGATCTATTTTTGCTTCAAGTTCTTCCTAAATTCTCTTCAGAAATATTACACATGTAATGTTTAACAGATGCTTTTCTAATTGCTTCACTTCTGAAAGGATATGTCTGTCTTTTAATTTCAGATGTTTTGTTCTTTCTCCTTAAAGGTATTTAAGTATGTTCTCATCTCCAACTTTTTTCAGATAGAGTAACTGTGCTTAAACAAAAGAAAGAAGGCAAATTGCTAGATGACTTGTTCTCAAACAGAACTGAGCTGGCTTGGGCACCAAGAGGGCTGCTCCTTAGTGGATCTTTTAGCAGTTGTTTTGAAGAGCTGCTTCTGCTTCCTCTTCTCTGCTGGCTGACTCCCATCCCTTTCTAGCATTAAGTCTCCAGTCCTCTCTACCCGTGCCCCTGTGGTTTTTTGTTGTTTATAATTACTGCTCTTTGCATGATTGCAATGATTATCCTTTTTTAAAGATGGAGTTTCATGACTAGTTGAAACTGTTCTAAAACCTTGCTACCCTCATGAGAGGCAGTCCCTCTATTGCAGCAGCTCTGTTGCTTTTACTGCCATAGGGAATTCTACAGACTCGGTCTGACTGACGAGTAATCCTACCAGGAAAGAAGTAAACCAGGGGCAGTTTTCAGGTGGACCACTTAAACAATCCAAACCTTCATGCAACTTGTGCTTGTCTGTAAATGACAAAAGGATAAACCACATGCTAAAAAGCTCTTTTATGATTCAAAATATTCTCAGGACCAAATTAGCACTGCAATTGCACCTTTTAAAACAAAACATAAGAAGGAAATAATCTACTTCTCTTAGATAGAGATTCGATGGAATTTATCTTCTCTGTATATTCAGTTACATTTGAGATACCTAAAAGAGTAATTAATAGCTTAGAAATTGTTCCTCTAACAAGTAAAATATTTATTTTAAAATTAAATTCTCTTATGGATCTTTTATTTCCACTCAGTAGACTTAAGCATTTAGTAATATAGAATAATACTTGGAATTGCTCTTCAAGCTTGTACACTAACTTACAACCTAGATTTTTAAAGGGAAGATATTTTAAAATTTCTCTGAGAACTTTTTGAGGAAATATTTTTTTCCTATGAAAAAAATTGAATCCCACATAACCAACTTTTTTCAGACAAGTCTCTTTCTGACATTCTGACAAAAAGCAGACATATTGTGCTTTGTAAATACATAACTTTTCTCTATTCTTATACTTGGGAAAAAATGTTTTCCAAGAAACTGTTGAGAACCTCAGTCATTTTTAAATTGTGTTCTTCAGGAAGCATAATTTTCATTTGTTTTTATGTTTACCAAATTAAAATGTTACTGTACTTAAATTCATCTACTCATAGCTTTTAAATCTGATCTCATCTGGCAAGGAATTCCATACGCTCCTGAAGGAAACACTTTCTAGATGCAGGCACATTAAAAAAGCATTTTAATTATGTGTCTGAGATCACTTATTCTCCCAGGATAGTATAATAAATCTGATTTACTCAAATCTACAGTTAGAAAATGCCACTGTCATTACACAAGAAATATAGTGACTACATTTCTGCTTCAGGCCTAGACAGTGTTTTAAAAAATTCAATATCTCATTTTGCTTCCCCTTAATATCTCTTCCTAAGTAAGTAGCTGATAAGTCAACATAAGAATTCATCTTGTTCCATGTAACTGTACATCAGGCTGAGTGATGTTGAGAATCATACAGAGGTTAGAGAAGAAGTCTTCATGTTCGACAGATCATTAATGCCCGCTCAAAACTCTGAATCTGTCCTGTGAGCTCTGCATAGGTGTGCATTTTACTAGTATTCATAGATAATGATGCTGTTACAAGCGTCTGTTTGCAGGGATAGTTTCTGTCCATGCATCTGTTTGTGAGAAAAGACTATAATATCTGGCTGCTTTTTTTAAAAAATGAGATGTATTTAGGATCCTACCATGGGACTCCATCCTATCAAAGAGTTGCAATTGCCACTGAGGGCTAATTTAGATCTACCTTGAAGTCTGAGTGACTGTGGTTTGCGGCTCCTGAAGAGTTAATTAGAGAACGCCAGAAGTATTATCCTCTCTTATTTAGATAACAATTTGACACCTTTATAAATTCATGAGCTGAAATTGCTCTGCACAAATGCACAATATCCTATTTTTCATTCAGCACTGTTTCCATTTTCCAGTGCCCTGTCTGACTTTGCTCACAGGTTGGAAAGTAGTGTGATGCATCATTTATGCTGCCTTCCACCTTTATTGACTGATGGCCTCCTTTGCTGTCAGTCATTTCATTGCATTTTGTCAAAAATAATGTGAAAAATTTAGTTACTGGTATGACTGAAGTGAATTCACCTGTAAACAAGAGCTTGAGACAGAAATCAGAAAGAAGGGTTAGATAAGGTCACTTCAGTTATGGCAAAGACCTAAATGGAACTCAAATGATGGTATCTAATTGACAAAGTGACGAATATATTTTCATTGTTTGATTGGAAGAGAACAGCACATTATCAATAATTATTAAGAAGTTGGGTTTTTTTCTTTTGAAGGAGGTTCAGTTTGATAGCATCTACAGCTCTATGCAAAAGTCAGTCGCGTAAGGTTGCTATATGACCTGACCACAGAATTGCCTAATTGCCTGCCTCTTGCTCAAATCCAGAAGTGCTATATTCAACTACCAAATAGCCCATAGTAGATACATGTCAGAGAGCAACAAGTTCCAGGCTGCTCCTCAAGGGAAGAACCAGGAGCTGAGAGTGACTACAGCACTGTGTCCTTACTGACCAGGGCGCAGTCCTGTAGCACCTGAGATGGGTGAGCACAGCTAGGTGCTGCTAACAGCCCCAGACAAGGGAAGCAATTCAGCATCCATCCAGGGAGTTGTCAGGAGCAGCAGGAAACTCTATTAGAGAAAAGGCTACAATGTAGGTCCAAGGTTCATCACAGAGGCAGGGCCAGAAACAGGACTGGAGATGGCACACCCACAACAGGCCAGGTCTGGGAGCCCAGACCCAAGCACAAATGGAGCTCCTGGGCCCATTGGTAGAAGGTGTGAGTGGAGGCTCCATGCAAAGCTGGTCAGGGCCTCAGGGCCATGAAGGCCTGTTCATGCAATCAGGGTCCTGCAAATAAATGTATGATGTCAAAGGAACGTTTCGTCAGGCTTCTCCCTGGGGTACAGTGTCAGGTTGTACTGAGACAGCTGTTTTGCACAAGGATGCATTATATAGCTATCAAATCTCTATGATTAGAATCGTAGAATAGAATCATAGAAATGTTATGGTTGGAAGAGACTTTTACGATTATCAAGTCCAAACGTTATTGCTACTAAACTATATCTCTACGCACTACATGTATAAGTTTTTCAATACCTCCAGGGATGGCGACTCATCCACTTCCCTGGGCAGCCTGTCCCAGTGCTTAACAACCCTTTCAGTGAAGAAATTTTTCCTAATGTCCAGTCTAAACCTACTCTGGGGCAACCTGAGGCCATTTCCTATTGTCTTTTCACTTGTTACTTGAGAAAAGAGTCCAACCTTCACCTCTCTACAATGTCCTTTCAGGTAGTTGTAGAGAGTGATAAGGTCTCCCCTCAGCCTTCTTTTCTCCAGACTAAACAACCCCATTTCGCTCACCCGCTCTTCATAAGGCTTACTCTCTAGACCCTTCACCAGCTTCATTGCCCTTCTCTGGACTAGGTCCAGCATCTCAAAGTCTTTCTTGTAGTGAGAGCCCCGAAACTGAACACAGTATTCGAGCTGGGGCCTCACCAGTGCTGAGTACAGGGAGATGATCTCGTCCCAGGTCCTTTTCCACCAGACAGCTTTCCAGTCACTCTTCCCCAAGCCTGTACTGCTGCATGGCGTTGTCATGACCCAAGTGTAGGACCCAACACTTGGCATTGTTGAACCTCATGCAATTGGCCTTTGCCCATCGATTCAGCCTGTCCAGACACCTCTGAAGAGCCATCTTATCCTCAAGCAGATGAACCCTCCTGCCCAGCTTGGTGTCATCTGCAAATTTACTGAGGAGGCACTCGATCCCCTCGTCCAGGTCATTGATCAAGTTATTAAACAGAGCTGGTCCCAATACTGAGCCCTGGGGAACATCACTTGTGACCAGCCCCCAACTGGTTTTAAACCCCTTCACCACAACTCTTTGGGCCCAGCCATCCAGCCAGTTTTTTACCCAGGGAAGAGTACACCCATCCAAGCCTTGAGCAGCCAGTTTCTCCGGGAGAATGCTATGGGAAACGGTGTCAAAGGCTTTACTAAATCTAGGTAGACACCATCCACAGCCTTTCCCTCATGCACTAAGTGGGTCACCTTGTCATAGAAGGAGATCAGGTTAGTCAAGCAAGACCTGCGTTTCATAAACTCATGCTGACTGGGCCTGATCGCCTAGTTTTCCTGTATGTGCCACGTGATGGCACTCAAGACGAGCTACTCCGTAAAAGGCTACACAGGAATATCTGAGGGTATAATTTTCACTTTAATTACTATGCTTGATTATTGCTGAATCGTGGTTTAAACTTTGATGAATGTTCAGTAGCTTATACCTTTATAAATTGTGGAGTGTAATGGATCAAGCGTGTTACATCAAGAACATCAAGTACTTATAGTCCTAGTTGCCTTTGACATCTCTTGCCAGATTCAACTCCCGGTGAGCTTTGACTTTCCTGACCATGTCTCTGCATGCTTGGACAGCATAGGCAATCCCAAACAACACTTCATGAAGTCCTAGCCTGAGCTTAAATGGAGACCCTGGGGAGTGGGGGTGGGGGACGATCACAGGAGAGGCTGGTCAGGACCATTAAGGTCTGTTACTGCCCTCAGGGCCATGATAAAGACATCACAGGATGCATCATTGAAGTCAGAATTCACCTTCTTTTAAATCTTATTATTTAATTATTTAGATTCCAATACTATGGTCCTCAGGGAAATAAACCTCCTGTGAAAGTCAATGGTAATTGTGCTAACATTAGGTCTGGAAAGTCAGTGCCAGCAACTTCTAAGAAAGACAATTTGTGCATTGAGATCTAAAATAATTCAAATTTTCTCATTTTATTAAATGTTTTAAGTATTGCATAACATTTGAATGGCCAAGAGTGAAAGTTAGATTTTAAATCAGTAAGTCTAATACCACTCCATGATAAGAATGATAAAAAGGTGTAAGCAGGAATGTCAGGATTTGTTTTTGTTTGGTAGAAGCTGGTTATAGGCAATATAAAAATATTAAAGCAAACAGAATGAGGTATCACATGACCCTAACTTTTTATATGCCCAATTATTAATAAAAGTAAGGAACTTTCATGTGAAATGGCCCACCCCAGTGTCCTCTGCACTTACAGCCTCTCACAGTGAAGTTGGTCTTCGTTGAACCCTCATAAATTTTTGAAGAGCATATATGTGGGGTCCAAATTCTTTGTTCCTTGCCTGAGGAAACGGGACCAACAGTAAGTTTTGAAAGTGCATGAAATATCTTGCGTTACATATGAAATTAATTCACAAAATATTCCACCTCCACACACTGCCTATATTTTAAAGTATGAGTCATTTCAGTTATACAACAAAAAAATGTTGTAACATTGTTCATACCCTAACAACACATTATCTTTTCTCAAAAAAAAAAAAAAAGGAAAAAAAAGAAAGAAGTGTTACAATCTCTCACCCTTACTGTTCTCAAAGTAAATCCATCTCAACTTGTCAGAAGTACACACATTTAAATACACAAAACCAGAGAAAACTTGGGGGGGGAAAATGTCTATTAAGTAAGAGGAAGGAAAGGGCAATAGGGGAAAAAAGTCTTCAGAAAAAGGGGTTAGATGTGCAGGAGAAAAAGAATCAAAGAATCTGTGATTTGACTGGTAAAAAATAGATTCACGTAATTTATGGAAAATCTATATATTACCTCACATTTACACATGAGCTTACAATAAAATGAAGAAACAGAATCTCAGTACGTCACATGTAATGGTGTGCTGCTTTAGTTTGACAGAAAATGGACATTATCTTTATGTTTTACTATATCTACCCATAGAAAGTGAATATACTTTTCACAGGTGAGCACCTGTGATTATATCACTATCCTTCAATTTACTTTCAAATCAATTCGCTATCATTGGTCTAAAAATTGCTTTTCCTCTTAATGCCTCATTTCCCAATCTGTAAAATGGGAATAGTACTATCCTACAACACAGGTTTTTTATGTCGAATGCTCAAATAAAAAGGCAATATAGGTGATATAATTATCTTATGTAGGTAAATTTTGGTGGGGAAAATGAGATACAAATACATGTAGTCTGGAAACATAACTGCGTGTGCACAGCATCTGGAAAAATGTCAACATGAAAGAGAATGAGTTGTATAGGTGATATATTCATCTGTAACTACGACTAATAGTTACTTACCTTAAAAAGAAGAATTTAAGGTAAATATCAATAAAAGCTCTCTAAGAATGAGACTGGAGTGTCACTTACTTTCAATGACACCAATGCAGAGGCATCCCGTTAGAGAATGTGATTAAAAACCACTGAAAATACTTTGTAAATCATAGCATTACCTTTTTTTGATTGGATGGCAACCGCAAAATCTAATTCTAATCGCTCTGGTTTTTCTGTTTGTCTCTTTCTCAGAAAATGAGTTTAAAAAACCCAACAGGCAAGATTTGTAGTAACTACTTCCACCCATTATTGTGACCAGATTTGATTAAAATAGACCAAGCATATTCTCTACTCAAAACATATCTTGAAATTTTGGGTGTTTCAATCACAGTAAAGCAGACCTTTTCCTTTAACATAATATTTTAATATACTATTGGGGTTTAAGAGGTCATGAGTGTTACGTGAAATGATCTGAGACTTTCACTGAAATCTTCTCCCTGGAAATCTTCAGCAATCTAATCAGCATTTTAATCCTAATGATACATAATGTATTTTTTTGTTGTACTTAAGTGGTTACAATAAATAATGTGGACCATTTATTTAATTAGTATTCAGTGAAACCATTTACGTTTTACAGAAAAGGACCTTTTATTTAATTAATGTTCAGTGAAACCATTTATGTTTTACAGAAAGAAGAGGAAAACATCTATAATAAATTTTATAGCCACACTCCTAATTTATATAGTAAACTTTATATGCATTTCCCAGGGTTCTTCACAGACAAATCATACAGAACTACAGAAAGGCAAAGCAATTTATCTCAAAGAAAGCCCCTTTGAAAAGACACGTTGTCATTGTGTTTGTAAAAATGTTCCAAAAATGAACACAGTGAGTATTTGCTGGAAGCAAGCGGTACATCCAGGATGCCAGCAGAGAAATGTTGTTTCAAATCATTATTTTCTTTATCCAGGGGTTAAAGTAACAAATCACAGAGTACACAAACCAAGATAAAAATAAATCATAATCATTACCCCAAAAAAATACTAGTAATAAAAAAATATGAATATATTAAAAGTAAAATTTGGCATTGTGTGAAAATTATGAGGTCTCTTTTGTCTTCTTCACAGCTCTGGAAAGTGTGTTATCTGGTTTCATATAACTGCAGCTTCATTTTTGGCAGTAGGTGAATATGCTTTTGTTTTAAACCTCAGTCTCATCACTGAACAGAAGTACAAGTATGAGAGTCCTGCTTCCAAAAAGAAGATACGGTTTGCATACTGTGTATTTCATGAAACACGGTAAACTGACTATCCTATCTACATTCAAATTAAAATTTAAATTCTCTCTTTTCCATTGTATTGGACTCTTCAAATTTGAGTTTGATTAAAATATGGAATGTATTAATAAAAGCTAAGAACTTCATGACATATTGCAAAAGTGATTAAGATTTCTGGGAAAATACTTGGGTGCCCCCTGCAATCTCTATGCTGATGTAGAGCTGATTAACTTATTCTTGGTTTAGTCTATTGTGTGAAGAGTTTGTGCTGAAAAATAGTTATAGTTAAGATGAAACTGTGAAAACTGTGTATGAATTTAGGGGAAAGTTAAAGGTTAGTTAATTTTTTTAACCTAATTATCAAATCAGACTTGCATACTCATGTTAGGAATCAACTTCTCATCCTTTCAGAGAGAAGAAGTAGAGGTGGTCTCCAGCAGGAAGGTGAAGGGGAGGGACCATTTTACTGTGACTAGTATCATATGAATGTATACGTTCTCCATGGACAAGTAGATGTGCTTATACTGTACATAAGTTGTAACTCTAACAGAAAAAAAACCTCTTACCTTCTGAGGCTAGAGTGATTGAACTGAATGACCTCAGAGCCTGAAGAGATTCTTCAAGAGCTTTTTCAGGTACTTAATTAATCAGTGTCTTTTTCAAGCCAGCAAACCCAGTACTGCTGAGGAACAACACAGATGCACAGAGAGGTTCATAGTTTCACTTCAGATTGGCATAGAGGGACCGAGACCGAAGAAGCAGCCCCAGCGGGGGGCTGAGGGGGAAGCATCAGGTGGGTGAAGGACAAGGGATCCCAGTCAGGAGCAGTCATCTTTAAGCAGAGGCTCTACTGAAAGCAAGAGGCAGATTGCAGTGGTGGAAAATTGCTACCAGAAACATAGCAAGTTAGGTAAGTGACTGCAGAGACAATTTCATGGTGACTTGCTTGCCAAGTGCACAAATGTGTCAGACCCTGTGAGATGTCTCTACCAACTGCTAGGAAACAACAGAGGGTGTCTGTATCTGGTGCGCATTGGAATAAAAATAGCAGAGTGAAAGGCAGGAGAGAGATTGGAAGGGGAGAAGTGGAATTTAGACCTTTAAGAATGTTTTTAGAATACCAAACCCACTAAACTAGTGTTCGCAGTGCTCTCAGTAATTCCTGTGAGACCAAAGAAGAGGAAGAGAGGAGAACTTTTAATGCTGGGATGAGAAGCCAGTAGTAAGGATTCAGATGCATCAAAAACTAGGGACACTTCTAGCATAATGGATGGCCATGCAGGAAAGATATACTTTATCTGAATGATAAGTGGACAAGCTGCTAGCACTTAACGTCAAGGAAGCTGAGACTGAGCTTTTCAGTGAAAGAATAGGAGAAAGCTGACAAGTACAGAACATCACAGAGCTGGAGATGACATACCTATTATGGATGACGTTATGGAAATTTTGTTAGCCTATGTGAAGGCTAGAGTACAGGATGTTATTAGTCAAACACAGAGTATGATTTAAAAAGGATTCTGAGAAAAGAACTAAACCTGTACACTAATAATACAAAGTCTAAGTGGTCAGGTTAAGGAACATGAATATTGAAATAGCAGACACACCAGAAACTGTGTGGAAAGAGGACAATCTGCTAGGCATCATTACGTGGAATAAAATTAGCAGTAACAATGATAAAATGAACAGTGACAATTTGCCAGGATCAAACGATATGCACCTGAGAGTTCTCATCTTCTTACTTAAATTCTCCTGGTACTTGAGGTACTTGGCAGATATGAAGGTGCCTTTTAAATTGATCCCAGGTGAGATTCCAAGAAATATGGCATCCGTAAACCTGATAGCTCAACAGGGCAAAGTAGTAGAGCGTATAATAAAGCATATATGAATAAGCACATGGATAAACCTGAGTGTATACTAGGGAAGAGTCAATGTGGATTCTTGAAGGGAAATCGTACTTCACAAACATACTGGAGTTATTTGAAAGTTCAACACATGGGTAAGGGTATTCTGCCTGATAACCTACACGGACTTCAACGAGTTTTCTGGTACAATTTTCCACACGAAGCTTTAAAGAACCTAAGCAGTTACAGCATAAGGGATGAAGTCCCTCATTTTATTTCATCATTTGGTTAAATGATTAAACAGAGGGTAGGAATAAATACTTTTTGCAGTGTAATCACCAGTGAGTTCCACACAGATCTGTGCTGGAACTTGCGCAATTCAAGATATTCATGGATGACCTGGAACAGCAAGTGATTAGTGAAGTGGCAAAGTTTCCTGCTGATAACAAGTTATTCAAGGCAGTAAAAATGAAGGCAGGCTATGAAGAATTGCATAAGAAACTTAGGAAGCTGAATGAGTGGCCAATAAAATGACAGATGAAATTGACTATAGACAAATGTCAAGCCATGCATATGGGAATGAGCAGACCTACATTCGCATACAACATAATGGGCCCTGAACTGGCCATTATCACTCGGGAGCACCATCTTGGGTTATAATAAATGGTTCTATGAAAATGTCAGCTCAACAGTGGTTAAAAAGGCAAATAAAAGCTAAGAATTATTTTAAAAAGGAATGAAGAATAAAACAGGGAACATCATATCTCATTGCATAATTCTCTGGTATCACTCTCTCCTCCATTTGAAACAGAGTCTATGAAAACTGGAAAAGGTTCAGAGAAGGAGAGCAAGGATTATCAAAGGTATGGAACTGCTTCTTTGTAAGAAAGAATGAAATAAGATAAGACTGTCAGGCTTGAAAAAAAATGATGAAAGAAAGAGGTTAAGATAGAGCTCTTTAAAAAAGAGTGCCTGGGAGAGGTTGGGTAAGGATTGACAGTGCATTGTAAATATAAAATTGTTCAAAATAAAAGGAGGCATAAATCAAGTTAGCAGGAGTCAGACTCAAAACAGTTTTAGGGAAAAGGTTCTTCACGCAGCAGCTGTAGGCTGGTGGAACTGCTCCAAAGCATGTTGGAAACACTAAAAGGAACATGGGCTGAAGGAAAGACTGGGCAAACTCATAGAGGGGGAGTTCAAAGACATCTACTAAATGCATATATACCATCTCTACCTCCAGAACTGAAAATCATTGGAAAGAATATCAGGGGGAAGTGTCACAGACGTGTCTCAATTTTTTATTCGTCTATAGATTTCCATTTATTACATGTTTTATTTTGGAAACAATAGAAACAGGCATTTAGTGTGACTCGAGATGACCTTTACTATATATATCCATTCTTCTTGATTCTTCCAATGACAGGCACTGCCTGCCTCCATACTGGTAAATGAAACAAAATCAAGGGTAGAGACCAAAAGACTCGATCTCACTGTTTATACAGGCATTACAACTTCACTGTTATCCTTATGTGACCCTAAAACCATAGTAATTTTGTATGAATTTTTCCTTTTCTATTCAAAGTTCCTGGCAGTTGTTTTATAGCCTATCCAAGTCTCATTTTCACAGAGTGAATTGAAGAGATGTCTGTATGCCCTCATTTATGATGCAAGTATGTTGAGGAGTGCTTTATGGTGTGAAGCTTGGTGAGGATAGCACTGGAGGAGCGTGGGACGTGGAGGCGGCCACACCTAGTGCAATGTTAACCATTCTGACTGTTAGAGTCAGTCCCAAGGATGCACAGTATGACACTATTCTTACATGTCTTTGAGACGCTCGCAGCCAAGGAGGGTAGCAGCATGCGATGCGGAGAGCAGCAGCCTGGTGCTTGAACACCAGCCCTCTCACAGTAGAGAGACAGACGATGTGTGATCTAACAGAAGCAGACAGTGGTGGGCACACTGCCTTTTCCTGAAACTGAGCCTATAATTAAGAGTGATAAATGGTGCCTGACCCAGAAGGGATTTGAGCTGTCCCAATAAGGAGTTTGATCACTCAGATAGTTTTGCTGTATATTATTTTTTTCATAAGCAGAGCTCATCTTATGTCCATGGAGAGAAACATAGGCTTCTCCTATACCCATTGTTCCTGAAGAGCTGCTTAATACAAGATTTATATTCCCACCTTATCAATAGCAACATTAATCTTCATAGGTATGGACTGTATACATAGCAAGAATAATAATTATGAAAAAGCATTTCTCTTCATACCTACTATCCATCTTATCTCTTAGTTCATAAGCCACCACTCATTATTCAAGGCTGCTAAATCGAAATGTTCTGAAGGTCAAAAAGCCTCTGGTACCTCTACTTTTTTGGGGACAAATCACTGCTTTCACCAATATGTTTTATGCCTCTAATACTACTTAATTACTGGTCTTCTCCATTTCAGATTGATGTTCATGTCAAGTGTGTTAGAATACTTTCTAATAGAACTGCATCATGTTTTCCCAATGCTAATAAACCAGACTATCTCTAGTTTCAGGCTAACTGGTGCTTTATTCTCGTACACAGAGAAAGGATCCAGATACATGTGATTTAAACTAAATATTTTATATTTAGCCAGCACTGTGTTCTTGAAAAGCAGACACCAAACCCTTGTAAAGTTTTTAGCGAAGAGATGCAATATCTTCTTCTCCTATTTACTGATACACTTGGTACTTGAGTACTTAACAGTAGCCTCTGGCTTCTGCTTCCATCAGTGGTTGCACTTTTCAGGATTTCAGTTTTCTTCTTAAGCATGCATCATTCTTGTTAAACTTGGAAAAATAATTTTCTTGAATAGAAAGAATTCTTGAATTGTTCTCTAGATTGTCACCAACAGATGTTACAGGTGTTTATAAAGGCATTGTTTCATTTTAAAAACAGCTTATAGTCTGTTGTTAGTTACAGATTGTCTCCAGAGAAGTAATACATAGGAGCTGTAGAAATTTTTGCTTTCTTTTTTTGCTTCCCTAAAGCTGAGAATGTTCTGCAGAATGATCACAATTCTGCTCCATAGCTAGAAATGCTGAGTTAAATCTACTTCATAATCTTTTTCTGATTAGGACTCAGTGGAAGATCCATATAATAATTCAGTTGAATTAGCGTATATCACTCATTAAAGACTTCTATCTAGAAAATAATTTTCCTCCAAAGTTATTATATTGATGTGCCTAACAAAATAGCTTGATTAATACTGTAACAATGTTAACCAAAAGAAATATATAATGATTTGCTACTTATGGCAAGCTAAGAGAATAATTTATTAACATTATATGCTGATGAATCATTATCCATCTTGTCTAAAAATTGTTAATTAATTTGGCTTTTTGATCTTTTTCATTGACTAAACTATGGAGGACGAAAAGAAAAGTAAACCTTTTCAAAAGTCTCTCATTCATTTGATATTGTCTTTATACTAATAATCATGAAAACATTTGACATTTATGTAGGCATATAATAATGCATCTTACACTTCTATGAGAATCCCTCAGTATTTTATCATTAATCACTGTGTCTTTGAAACACAATAATAATTTAAAAAAGAGAATAAAAGGTAGGGGTTTGAGTGATCAAAGGAACTCAGAAAAGGCTTAGTTTGAGTCTAAAAGGGGCTGATCAGTTCAAGGGCTAAGTCAGCCTGAACCTACATGGTTGCTTAGGGGTTCCAAGAAAGTAATTAACTTCAAGTTATTATTTTTTCGTAAGTATAGATTTATGGCTAATAACAGTCACATCGGTATCTTGTTGGGGTTTTTTTTTCCAAAAAAACCCAAAACATGTGAAAATGTTTTTGTACACCTGCATCCAGTTTCCATACAGATCAGACAGGTGATCTGACTTTAGCACTGAGAGCAAAACAAGGAATGGAACGACTACATTCAGTGGAAAAGCAGAGCCAGTGCATAATGTGTTCTCAAAACTGCGTGACCATGAAACTACAGAAGACTTTTGATCTGAATGGGATCCTGGATTCAGTTCAGTACTGGAGCATACACCCACATCTCTCTTAACCATGTATAATTTAAAGTTTTGTTTGCTGAATATTTAGTGAGTACAGTGTGGGTTTTTTTGTACAAACAGAAACTAAATCTCTATAGTGTTTTCAAAGTTTTCATTGATACTGGAAAATATTTTCAATGGACAAGGTATGCTATAGTTTGACTTATTTCATGACTGAGGTGCCTAAGCCTGGGTGCCTCTACAGCTGTAAAAGACAAAGAATGGTCCATAACATGGTGACAGATGAGATACAAATATCTACATGGTATTGCACTTCTAAATCCATAGCATGACAGGTGACAAGAAAATTACTCACTGATGTTAAAACATGGTGATATCACTGTTACTGATTTTGTACCGTGCTCCTTTGTGTGCCATGTCCAAATTGTTACCATCTTTCCCATCTATCCTTGTGGCCTCCCTCTCTGGGTTTTTTTTTTTTTTCCAGAACTGCCTCAGAGGTGTCTGTGCAGCCATCTATCTGCTGCTGAGCAGCAGCACTCTCTAATGAAGAAAGATTGTTTTCTCTCTTCCCCTCAGTGGTGACTTTTCTTCTCCCAAGAAAACTGTTGAAACGTAACATAGCAGCAATATGGGAAAGATAGTTTGGGAAACGTTCTAGTGTGCCAAGTTGCATTGCAGCATTTTCCAGGTGAGTTTAAAGCATGAGGTCAAACTCACATTTTCATCATATCCAAGTCCCCCACAAGTCTCAGTGTCCCATTGCTCAAAAACTGCAGTAATATTGCAGGATTATCTTTGGTATTGATTTTTTAGAAGATGTAGGTATATTTTTAAATGTGCCCTTGGAGTGCACTGAAAAGGTGAGATGTGGTAACTTGAATGTTTGAAGGTGAGTGTGAAAATGCTCCTTTAAATAATGCAGAAACAAAGTGAATGCTGGATCAGAATCTATACTTGTGAATAATTATAGATCAGTTGCACTACTACCCATATTTCAGTTTTATCTGCCTAAGTTATGTTACAGAAAACCTGTCTGACTGAAGTAAAGTGACGAAGTATATTGCAGAATCATATTTCTGTTATTGCTGTTTCTTACTTGGTAGAAATCCTAAAAGAAAATGTTATGTCCTTTGAGTCATATAGAAACGAGTTTTAATTTTATATATAACTCTAGCTCATAGTGAAATGTCAAAAAATACCCAAACAAAAACAAACCCTCTCAGATTTGCAACAGAACTCAGATGAAACCTGTGGAGCTTTAATATCTGCTGAAGTAGCTGAAGAATTAACCTAGCAATGTATAACAAAATAAAGGAGTATTTTTCTTCCACTAATAAGAAAACTATGAAAAGTCTTGCTACAATACTCTCAAGACAGCTAATTTTTTAACTAGTTCAAAAATAATTTATAATGAATGCTATTTCAAAGACTGCATGTGTGAACGTCAAAACATCCACTGATAATAATCTTGCTTGTGTTAAAGGCATGCAAACATTGTTTATATTTACTAGCATATGAATAATTCTTAAGTGATCAAGAACTTTTAAAAAATCAGCTTATGGATCACAGATTTCCTTTAAATCTTTTCAAAAAATATTTGCATTCTATACAGATTGACACTGTGTTCTGCAAACTGCTCTTCCAAAGCTTAAAAGTGTTCTGAGGGACTCCACATAAAGCATGTGAAATGACAGTGAAACCCTGATATGAAATTATGGCCTTCACTAAACTTTTCATGCTTCACTTGTGCTCAGAATTCACAGGATTTACATAGAACAAAATGTCCAATGCATCAAGTTCATTTCAATTTTTGAAGGTTTACTGCTGCCTGAAATTCATAACTATAATCAGATACTTCCCACTTTTCTCAGCACTGCAGCTGAGGTGTTTAGCTACCAGAAGCAGTCAAAACCCAAGGTTAGTAATTCACATGAAAGCTGGGGGCTTTATCTTTGTCCTGGTTTCATTCTGAATCTAACCAAAAGCAGAAATTTTTCAACATTTCCTGTAAACCAGATAGAATACTTCAACTAGTCACTGGAATTAAAACAGTTTTAGCAAATAAATGCATCAAGCAGTTTTTATCAATCTAAAAGCTAGAAACTGTAGTAAATGTGAATTTCCCTAAGTAGATATGAAGTTATCAGGGATATTGTGCTCTGGAGTAACCTTCCAGCATGACAGTCCAGAGCAATAGACCTGGGGAAACGATTTTATGTCAAGCTTTGTAGCAACTGATATGTAAGGTCCCATCATTTTTGGAAGAGACTCGAATAAATTCTTCCCATCCTCACCAATCCTATGACAAGAGAGTCTCCCACAGCTGCAGTACATTACTGCAGCCTATCTCCCATTTTGCTACTCCTTGTGACTGCTGGTGAGTAGAAATGAGGTTTGACCTTGATCTGCATCCCACTGCAACTGAGACACAAACTCATGTGATAAAGAAAGCACACTGAACAGCTAGTGAGTTTTGTGACTTAATAGCCCAGTTTATGTCCAAAAACTTCATATGTTCCGTATCGCAACATGATCTAATACATTGTTTCATGTAGCAGGAAGGAATGTGCTTGAGAGACCTATAGGAGATGCCTGGAAACTAAGAGATGTGGCTTTGTGAGTTTCAAATGCCATTGGAGTTGCAGGCTGTGCAGCCAGTGAGTACTGCACGCAGCATTTGTATTTCAGACATGTGAATCCTGAAATCCCAGTGACTGTCTGGTTTCAAACTAGAAGAGCTGTGCATGGCAAAAGCTCTTCAACCCTGAAGGATTTTGATTGAAAAAAGCTTTCAAAAAATTCTGATGTGTTTGGAGACACAAATGCAGAAGGTTGCTCACCCGCTCCAGCAATGCTTCAGTCTTACAGGTGATAAACTTGGGAGGGATGGTGCTCTGGAAGACATGTTGCCATTTTAGCATGCAACTCTACCATGCTAACAGGTTGTGGAGGAGTGGAATTATTGTCGCAGACAAGACCTATATTACTTACCTACACAGTAGTAGGGCAGGTTCTTGTCCTCCTAGCTCCAGAGAGAACAAAGGGAAAGATCCCTTACCCCTCTGATTACTTATATTCAGAAAACTTCCCATCAGTTCTGCTTACTATACATGTGTTTTATCCCTGAACGTTGTGTGAAATGTATTGGAGAACAGACAAAATTATTTTTCTCATTGTGCACTTCTTCAATTAATTTAGGAATTCATTACAATTGTACACAAGTACGTTACTTAGTTCGGTAATTACTACTACATTATTAATTTAGGACAAGTTGATGTGGATAATACTGCTCAATATGATTTTTTTTTCTTTTTCAGATTTATGCCTATTGCTAAGAACTATCCATAACTTTTCTCATGTTAATAAATTACAGAGAAAAGGTGGTAAAGTGGTACTGGAATTCCTAAGTAGTTTCTCAGAGAGCATTTTTTCCTTATTTCCTTTTTTGGGAGTATGAAGTGGAAAAGAAATTTAATGGATTTTAACATGATGACAAATGACCTGTCACCCATCTTTAATCATTACTATAGCTGTTTACAACATCAAGCAACAATTCTGCTTCAGACGATTATTGCAATTGTATACAGTCACCTTTTTTTTAATATAACGTGATCCAAGAGCTAATAACTGCAAGAGCAGTGGCTCTTGAATCTCTTACCCTTCAAAATTTGGCACAATATCATAAATCTTCCCCCCCCCCCCCCCCCNCCCTAAAGAGCAATCTGTTCAGTGATGTGAGCTGGATGAAATTTCAAGAGGAAAGGCTATAAAGGTATCCTGTATGCAGAGGAAGAGTTAAAGCTTGCTGTGATTCTTTACAGTAAATAGTAGGTAAGCACCATCACTCTTACTTCATGTCATATTGTATGTAGTAGATAAGGAATGAGGAAATAGGAAATGCAAGGCAAGGAACTAATTACAGCAGAAGTTTGAATTCTAAAAATTGATACTTTTTCAATGTGACATCAATTAAAAAAATTTATTGATACCATATGGTCCTTTTTTCTTGCCTCTTTTTGTCATTGTCCATGCTCTATGACCTAACATAAATTTATTATATACAAACCTCTAGACTTTTTAACTACCATTTATTCCTCTTCTTTGGGTCCTCCAAATGATTTAGGTAGTCATTTATCTGTCTAGGTGCCTAACCCTAAAAGTTGGATTGACAGAAACTCTGTTCATCTGATGCCTGGCCTGAGAGGTTAAAACATTTAAACATGAATTCACTACCATGACTAGAAATTCTTCTTACCTGAGAGGTCTGATGCCTTTCCGGAACCACAAATAGTGTGTTTTGCATTATCTGCTTTCATTCAGTAGCTCAGTGGTTGGAACATTTGTGCAAAATAAAAATATTTGGTGGCACAGATGAACCCAGGTTTTCTTGGCTGTCAGAGGAGTGCTTTCACCATTAGGCTACGTGGTTGTGATCATTTTTTTCCCATTTCTGTGTCCCAGTCACTAGTTATGCCATCTTCAGTACGAGTACTGAGGGAGCATTGAGCACATAGTTCAGGATAATAGTAAAGCTGGTAGTTAAGTCACTCTCTCAGAAGGTGAGAAGATGATAGGAGGACACATAACTGTGTCCATCAAGCTGTAAAATTAAAAGAAGAAACATTGCTTTTTGTCAGAAAGGACTGAACCTCCTGAGTTCTTAAAGAAGAGGCTTTGGTACCTAAGTAGAGTGATCAGGGCTACAGAACTGCGGTTGAAGATAGATTGTTCCTGCAATTTGAGGCCCTGTTTGCCTGTTGATTTGTGTCAGGGCCTTGAGTGTGCAAATAGGCAACAGTTTGTGTCAGAGAATACTGGGTGCTGGCAACCTGATGATTATGTCCCAACAAGAAATCAGTGTCTTATTAATCCAGTTCTACTAATCAAGTAGAAAGGTACATTTCAAATATCCAGAGGTCTATCTTTCTTGTTAGTTCTGCCAGCCAGGAGTTCAGTGGTGGATACCTCCACCTGAAGACACAGAGAACTCATTTTATCATGTCCACATTTGGGACCCATGTTGCCCTTCACAAGCTCTCCTCCAAGTGAATGGATCTCACAGGTCTCTGTGAGCAGCTCTGCAGAAAACATCTCTGTGGAGAAGGACATGGAAGTCCTGGTGGACAAGTTGACCATGAGGCAGCAATGTGCCCTT
>RSEF01000002.1:85629332-85645917 GCA_003993805.1 Himantopus leucocephalus
TGAACCTGCTTTAGCAGGGGGGTTGGACTAGATGATCTCTGAAGGTGCCTTCCAATCCCTACCATTCTGTGATCCTGTGATGTAGACTTTTAGTTCCTTTACAATGAGACTCAGTGATGCAACAATGTATTCACATGGACCACACCTCTTTCCTTCTGCCTTTGAGTATCAGCATTTTTGAAAGGCTTCATCTTTTTTTTTCAATTTCAAAAGCATGTCCTTGAAAGTGTACTATGTACTTATATATGTATATATAGGTACTATCTACATATATAATATATACATATATTGTATAATATATACATATATTGTATATGTATATACAGAAAGGTAAGGAGGAATTACCTTCTACATGCACAGAACCCTGCCAGGACAGAATCAGTTTTGTCCCTTTCCAAAAAGTATCCACCTGGAGTTCCGGATTAATCGGTTTGTACATCTCCTTTTCTGTCCAACGTTAAATCTGGGGGGTGCATGAGGCATGGCAGGGTGTTATCTGAGATAGTAAGAACATTATTGTACTGGCTTTGGCTGAGAGAGAGTTAATTTGATAGAGTAGCTTGTATAGTGCCATGTTTTGGATTTGTGTTGAAAACAGTGTGAAAACATACTGAACAATGCTTACACAGCATCAAGGACTATTCTGCTCCTCACACCACCCAACCAACAAGTAGACTGGGGGGGCGGGGGGGACAAGAAGCTGGGAGGGGACACAGCTGGAACAGCTGACCCCAACTGACCAAAGGGGTATTCCATGTCATATGATGTCATGCTCAGCAATATAAGGCTGGGGTAAGAAGGAGGAAGGGAGAGACATTTGCAGTTATGGCGTTCGTCTTCTCAAGTAACCGTTACATGTGATAAAGCCCTGCTTTCCTGGACATGTCTGAATCCCTGCCTGCCTATGAGAAGTAGTGAATTAATTCCTGATTTTGCTTTCCTGGATCGTGCAGCTTTTCCTTTACCTATTAAACTGGCTTTAACTAAACCTTTGTGTTTTTGCACTTTTACCCTTCTGATTCTCTCCCCCATCCCACTGGGCATGGGTATGAGCAAGCAGCCATGTGGTGCTTAGCTGCTTACTGGGCTTAAACCATGACAATTATTAGAAAATTTCTAGTGTAATTTATTTCTGTCAGCTAGTGAGAAGGAACACTAGTCCTGAAATCAATGCAGGAATTGCAAACTGAATTAACCTTAACAGAACATACACTTCATCAGGAAGTATTTAACACAAAATTAAAATTTGCTTTATTTTAAAAACAACAATTTGTATTTTTCAAGCTACTCTATTTAACTACAAATTGTCTCTGAAATGTATGGATTTCTGAGAAATGCAATGCCTTTTCCTCACTGGTGCATATTTAAAGTGAATTAGAGCAAATATTTTATAGCAGCCAATGTTTCAATTAGCACTTTATATTTTTAATTCGTTTGTCAATTTACCTTATTGTATTTTTCATTTGTAGTCACTATTCAATTGATTTCTATTCCAATTTATTTTACTTTAAAAACCCACGTTCATACAGCATGTTGATGCGGTTTATTCTCCCTGCATCCAGCCCAAAGACACTGAGAGCAAGGCAGTCAACCTTATGAATGTTTTATCCAACTGGAATTTAAGCATTGTTTCAGCAATTGATTTTAGAGTTAATTCGGTGTTGATTGCAACGGCCTCTTTAAGGGAAACATTCTGTTGTTTTGTATAAAACATATATATATTAGCATAAACTCCAGACACTTGTGTTGCTTAAGATTACCCCATACTAATTCATAATCTACAATTGTGATAACTAGCAGTGGTTTTGTAAGTACTCACATAAATGTATACAATGCACAAAGCAGTAGAACACAGTACACAACTATATTATCTACAGGAAAATGTTTCTGCTCTCAAGGGGCAGGACAAAGCTACATCTACTGTAGAAATGTGTAATCTATGTGCGAAATTCAACACTAGCTATTAGTGAGTAATGTTTCATTCCGGATTTACTGCATCTTGGAAATTATATTCTGCTAATCATCTTACATTTCTTGAAGGCTCAGGCTTGCTTGCCACACATAGTTCGGATATATTCATATCTTTCTCTGAACTTGGATATATACACATCCTGCTTAGAAACTCGATAAAAGGAACTATTTAAACTCCTTTTGACATGAGTCTGTGCTAGTGCACCGCAGGAGCTACAAAATAAAATTAAAAAATTTATTATACCATTATATTCACACACTAACACAACAGTACAGCACTAGGGTGTAATGCAGAAGACAAATTACTTAAAGGACTTCATAGACATTGCTACTGAAATTCTCTATTTGACATTACTTGTTAAGCCGTATTTGAGTAAGGTGCTTTTTAGCAATATAACTGAATTGACAGTAAATGAATAATTCTGTCTTTAATTCTGCTGTAAATTTCTGTTTCTAAGCATCCATATTGCTGCCTTGCCTAGACATACTGCTCAGGTAACGCCATAGTCTGATAATAAGAAGCTCAGTTCTAAGGCCATTGAAGTCAGTGGGAACTATAGGCAGACTGTGACAACAACACTGCATACAAAGTATTGCTGTGTGACAATCACATATTTTGCTGAAATGTACGTAGAAATTCAAAACTCCAGCTAGTCTCTACTCATGCTGATATTGCAAGTGTCTTGGCGGTAGAGATGTGAAATAGCACCAAAAAATATCTGGTCAGGGAAATAAAAAAGAAAAATAGTATTCTTTTCTGAGAATTGATAATTTCTCAGGTAAACCATCGGGAAATGTTTCTTTTCTTCTGCACAAACCAAGCTTCCCATTAAAAAGAGAGCTAACTTGGAGAACAAAAAATAGCAATGCCCATGTTCTATACCTTGGTATTACATGGTCTGCTTGAGTGCTTGTGTCTGCACACAAAGCAGGGTGGAAATAGAAAAAAGAGGTAGGAGAAGGAAGTGGGGAACACCTTTGACAACAGCACCAGATTAAAGTGACTGTAAAAATAAGGACTCAGGAATACGTTGTCAACCAATGGTTTTTTTTCACATAATTGTCCCTTTTGATTCAAAAGCATACTCANAGCACCAGATTAAAGTGACTGTAAAAATAAGGACTCAGGAATATGTTGTCAACCAATTTTTTTTTTCACATAATTGTCCCTTTTGATTCAAAAGCATACTCATGGAAACATATATTTCTTTAGACTTCTTTCTTGTTATGAATCTGAATTACTACCATCAGTCTTGTAGAATTCACCGAGCTGACGTAGCAGTCCTGTAATTACGAGCTACTTTTATAAAGGAATGAATTTTGTCACCGTGGCAGTTAATTTAGCAGTCTGATATGGCAAGTCTACGTGCAGTGAGTTATGGCATTACTGCTGTTAGCTGTTTGCCTTGCCACTCTGTCAGAGCTACCGGGAGGTGTGCTTGAGCCATGGCCTCTGCAGCTCCCAGCCTGTTGTCTTGGTGCACCAGTACAAGCTGCGATGGGGAACTGGGCTGACTGGGGCCAACACAAGAGTCCCTCTCTGCTGACTGGTGGGAGGTTGTACTTGCTGCCAGAGCAGCAAGGAGAAAATGTGGTGCTTGCCATGCCTAAAATTGTCACTGCTAGTTTTGCCAGTGAATGTGTTAGATTCATCACATTTAAGGTGCTAAAAAAAAGGCTTCCTATTTACTGCAGTGTACTTTAAATCAGGTGGTGTACAAAAAAACTGCTACAATGAGGTAAGGCTTTCATCTGTTCCTACGAGAAAATAAAAAATAAATTAAAAAAAAACCCAAACAACTGTATGGTGAAACATAATTCAGTTCAGTCATAACATATTACATCCATAAAGGAGTTAGTTGCAGTAAAGCTGATTACTATATTCTTGACTTTTAGGCATCCTGCCACCCACTTGCCTCCTTTATGTGTGTTTAAGGCTATACTATAGAGCCGCCAATCGTTTTTCTTAAATAGACTTGTCTCAGTTTTACCCTCCATCATGATCTAAGTATCCCACCCCCCAGGGTTCCCAGGTATAGATCTTCCCTCTCTTTTGGACCTGGTGTTTTATATGGACATGAGGGGAGAGCTCGATATCATGTCCTCTTTAGCCAATAGACAAACAGCTGAATGTACTTGCTCCTGCATACCCCCTGTGCCCAAAGCATAGTGAACCCGCGATGTTTCTAGCTCAGGGTAGTACAGTACCAATAAATACATTCCAAAATGAAATTATTTGTTACTTTTCCTGCAAGCAAAAGTAATGAAATATTAGGCTAAACAGAGATATAGAGAAAAAGGTTATATTTTAGGGCTCAGTTGTAAAATCAGTGATTTCAGTTCTTTAAAGGCCAAAGGGAGGTTTTCAGGGGAAGGTTGTTTGGTTTTTTGGTTTTGTTTGGTTTTGGTTTGTTGGTTTGGGGTTGGTTTTTTTGTTTATCTGGGTCTCCCAAAACACTGTCCAGAGCTGGAACCTTTGAGTAAAAGAAGAAGGTGGCATTACACTATTAAGAGTCTTTTAGGACTTGATAAATCTCCTGAATTAAGCCCTCCAGGGAAGATAAGCAGGGTATTGACCATCACAGAGAGAAAAGTGGTGGATGACACATTTAACAAATGTGAGGCACACAGAATACCTCATGGTCTTGTGTAGTACTAAATATGTTACTAATAGCACTAAGCACCATAATAAATATCATAAACGTCTGTGCTTTTATATTATATGTTGAAACATACTGAAAGCTGTTGCTTGCACCCTGCCTCCTCCAAACATGTGGGACTTAAAACAAGTACGGTGGACGAGTGGAGCTGTTTATAAAGGATTTCATGTTTCCTCCAATTTCCAATACAGTGATCAGATTTTTGTTCCGAAATATTAAATGAAGAGATGCTGGAAGTGAGGACTTTGAAAATAGGGTACATAATGAGGCTCCAGTGTCTTGAAAAGATAGTTTCAGGTACCAGATGCTGAAAGCAGAAAAATGCAAAGAACATATATGTTAAGACAAGCAAAATCTAGGATATTTTTTCTCACCACTTGCTACTCATTGTAGCTGTGAATACTTGGCATTTTCCAAGGAATCATTATTCATTGTATTTTTACATTTTCTTTTTGTGGGTAAGAGAGAAATGTGCATATTTTATCTCTTCTTTCTAAATATACCACACCGTTTCCTCTCATTTTCTGTGAATGTCACTGAAATTTTCTGCTTCCCGTTAACACCTTTTTTAATTTGAAATGTATATGTAGCTTGATATAACTTTCTCCTGAATAAATTCACTTTTGTATTAAGGTATACAGATCATTTATGATCTGACAGAACAATATTTCATATGGATTTTTTAACAATCCATTTTGTGATATCTTTACCTTTTCGTAAGTGTTTTGTGTCTCTTCTATTAAATACTGTGTTGCTTTTGGGCCTGTTTCTAAGCTTTCCCATTTCCTTGATAGGAATCAACCACAGGCTGAGCCACAATCTCAGCCTTTGCTGTATATGAACTACATCACCCAAGCTGAGAACCATGCTTAGAATTTGATGGAGTGGGAAGAGTGAAAGACTGAGCTATACATCTGAAGTATGTTTAACTCAGTGGAAACATCAGCAATAATCACTATTAGGTGCACTGTCCTCACGCCTCTGGCAGCTGTTTGAGTTCTGTTCTACAGTTGGAACTCCTTCTGGAGTTGTTCGCAACCAAGTGTTCATAACCTTCCATCACCGTCACCTTCAACTTCACCATCTCCTTCCTCCTGGCTCCCACTTCCCCATCAAAAGAAAATAGTATACAAAAGGTACTTCTCAATTCTAACTGGAATAAGGTGGGGGACTTCTTTTGTGCCTTTTTTTTTTTACTTTTCTTTTTGTTTTTGTTAGAAAGATCTTGAAATGAATTTCAGAGATATTGTGTGGTCATCTGCTACACAAAAATAGGTTAGACACTTAAAATGTGATGTTAACAAGATCTGGATAGGATAAACGTTTGATTGCATGTACATACAATGAAGGTAGTCATGCTGGCTGATAGAGGACTTCTGAGCTGATGGACGTTGTTTAAGTCAGATGGAGCTGTTGCAACATCTGAAAATGTAGAGTTCTTCAAATTCGATTAATGTTTGTATGTCTAATAGGAACCAAGATCAATAGCTTTCTCACAGAAGGCGTTCACTGTAGAACTAAAATTAATTACTGAAAATATAATAATTACAGATAATCTTATTTATGTTCTGCATGGCTAATTAGAAAGATGAATATATAGGTCAACAGTGCTTTCTTGTTCCTGTATTTATTTTAAAGGCTCTGGCTGGGACTTGCAGACATATGTAGTAGTATCTATAATAGTATCTATACCTTATTCTGCTTTGTATCATAACTGTATATAACTTTTGCCATTTCCTCTCCCTTCGTCTCTCCTTCCTTACTTACTTCCTCCGTTCCTTCCTTCTTCATTTTCTCCCTCCCTTGCTGCCTTCCCTCTTCCCTTCCTCCCCTTCCTCCACTCTCTCTCCCTTTGCCCCTTCCCTCATTCCTTCCCTTCTCTCTATTCTTCCCATAAAGAATTTTTAAAATGTTTTCCCATAGAGTTTTAATTTAATATAACCATTTAATGCATTGTATAGATTTGCTTAGCCAATAAATATTATTCTATTAGTGGGGATGGGGGGAACGGAGAAGTGAGTCCCTTTACCTGTGCCTGCTCAGTTGGAGAATACTGAACTGGAAAGGACTTTTGATTGCTTTTGCCATTAGCAGTAATTACATTTCAAACAAGATGATGTAATTACGTTTCAAATAAGATGATGATGAGAATCATCAACTTACTAGGTATTAAGTAGGTTGCACATTGACCTCTGGCTACTAACACTAGATACACGTATATCAATAGCAAATCACAAAGAGTACCAGATACAAGCACCCTTCCTCCGGAAGGGAGAGGAGATAATGATTTGCCTGTAAAATTTATTTAGCAGGCCTAACCATCTTGGTAAATTTATCTTTCCTTCAGAGGAATTGTCAGTTTTGGTCATATAATTTGAGGCATCTAAAATATATATATTCTACCATTTTTTTTCTGCTACAATGCAAATAAAGAGCTAGTGTTTAATAGTTAGGTACTTGTTCTTAACATGAGTGTAGGAAAGATAAAGGTGAAGTGGACAGAGCCTTCTGACATGAGATTTAAATCTGAAAATCATCCTTGCTTGGAGGTATGAAGGAAGTGCTTTTCCTTTTCATTTCTTTTTAACATAATTCAGGAGTTCTGGATGAAGCTCATTCACAGGAAAACTCTTGACTTCAGGAACAGGAGGAAATTTAAACTCTAGTTTTTAGTAGTAGGGTCTTTTTTCAGCTGGTGCTGATAGCCTCCAAAATTTTGATCTGAAACTGGATATATACTGAAATTTAAATAATATTGTAAACAATATATGAACTATCAACTTGACAAGAAGCAGAAAATTAAATATGTTTAGGCCTTATGTAGATTTTAACACCTCATCCTCAATCAATTTGATGGACACTGAAAGGAGCAGTACCTTCTTTATTTGTTGCTGTTCTGAAAGAGAAATACTGAAATGGTTACTGTACTAATTGTGTTATTCCTGCTGTTTCACTGACTTTCCCTTTGCCAGCATGCTTCTGGATACTGCTTTAGCACATTGAATCAGTGCTACCACAGGTGGTTTTTTTACATACTAAATTAGTTTTCTGCATTATTTATCTCCCCTTCCCTAATGGGCGTGGGGAGGTTAGAGGAGCAGTAGACACTGTGTTGTTGACAGCAGAGTAGCGTGCCTGCACCCCACAGTGTATGCTGAAGTAGGAGCTACATAGCTACTACCCCATTACTTGGGTCAGCTGTGTCCTCCCCTGAGGGGCATTGCTTTAAGGCCGTGCTCTAGCACAACATGCAAACTTCAGCTCTATCACCAGGCTAGGTAATAAGACATGAATTACTGAAGAGCAGGAGGCAATGGACAGAAGAATGACTGTAGAATTGCTGGGTTATAGAGCTAGCCTTACCACTTACTTTTTATAGACTTTTTTAGAAACCACTTTATCACTACTGCCCTAAGTTTATTTATCTACAAAATAAGATTAATGATTCCTGAAATCATTCCCATAAGATAAGTCTCCATGTTATTTTCCAACTGCTTTCATTATTGATTACCTTACATAAATGACAGCAGTGACAATTTGTTTTTAACAATCTAATTCTGTGGAGTATGTAGTTGGTTTTCCCTCTATTGTGTGAGTATTTTTAGTTGAACTTAATTTGTTTGTGAGGCATGATGTTAAAATAATAACTGCAGAAGTCTACACAAGGAAAAACAGTAGTATTTTACAAGCTGGCAAAAGGTTTATTGGAATGTCAGCATTTATTCTAATTTGCTACCAGATGTTCTTATGGTTACTTAATATATTTAATCTAGTTAAAAATTGGCATCATGATATTCTGTAAATTATTGTAACATAAATAAAAATATTTAATATAATTTTTGTCTCTTATAGAGACAAACAACATTTCATACACTAACAATTTAAATGATGTTTTAAAAAGTAAATACTAAGACTCAAAGAAGCTAAGGCCAACAAATAAAATCACCATAATTAAACCTTTCCCTGAAGTTTTGATAGATTATCAATTTTCAATATTTTTTAAACTACCATCACAGATAAACAAAGATGGGACACAATGAACTTGTCCAGTGGCAGTTTTGAGCTTGGCATTTTGGATAAACAAAGGGTTTTGGCTCAAAGACAAACACAAATTTTTTTGAGTTATTGTAGCTCAGACATTTGTTTCTAAACATTAAAAGGTTTGTGAGAATTGTAAAATCAAAATATACTGTTAATTTTTGTAATTATATATACATTTTTCAGGAGATTTCTTTCCCTAATGTCAACCAAATTTTTCTATAATATTATCGTACAGACATAAAGCTTCTGTGTTTAGCACAACTCTCTCCTCATGTAAGACAATAAGTTAATGCTAATGAACAGGAAAAATTCTCAACCATTTAACCTTGCTTCAAATGTCAGGGGTTTCACCAACCAACTTTTCAGAAAACAAGAGTAGTCTCTGTAAGAAGACTTGGCTTCACTGAAATGAAAAGTCATTCTAAATTATCCTAGATGATCTCTGGTCAAGCATACTTTCAAGTGAACTGTTGCTTACCTGTGATTCAGGTCAGAGCTCCTCATTAGTAAATATATACTAGAAATTAGTATATTAAAAATACACATAAAATGTAATGTTAAAATTTTCCTGTAAAATATACTAATAGAAAGGGCCTAGATACTAATAATATTAATAATAAAATTTTAAATCATATTTTGAAGGTTTACTTTTTTTAATGGCCTTTTGTGGGCAACTGCTCAGGAGTTAATTTTAGTTCTAAAATCATGTGCTGTATTTTATGTAACTATAAATGTGTCCTTTACTTTACATTCACTATTATTATTGTCCTGTTTTAGTTGAGCTGTTAAGAATCATAAATAATGCCTTTTAGCTTCATACTAATGTTTGCAGAGTGTATTTAATAAATATAAAGCTTTTTGAAACACAGATAGGCATCTGATGGTAGGTTTTGTGCAGCCATATCTCCCACTGATTTAAACTACAAGTAAAGAAATGCCTATTGTATAATTGTTGAATTGAATGACTGCTAAATTTACCAAAAAGAAATATTTTTGAAGTTAACAACATGATTTTGTGCTGTCAAATTTGTTACTAACCAGTTGCTTTTAAAGAAAAAGGAGAATGTGTCCTAATACATGACTAAAAGTTAAATAAGTATCCGAGGCTGTGCAGAAAAATACATCTAAAAGGCAGAGAATTCTTTTATCTTCCCAAGACAAGAGAAACATTTTTAAATGTCCCCAAGACATAGGGAAATCCTTTTTTTTAAAAAAAAAAATTGCCTGTAAGAAAATTCTTACTAGAAAACCCTGGCATTTTACATGTACTGATTTCTGTTTGAGGAACACTGCTTTTGATTTCATTTTCTTGCCAGAGGGGGGAGAAAAGAAATGTTCATTTATATTCATCAGGAAACATTAATACATAAATTTTAATCTCACTGTTGGTTTCAAATGTCAGTGAAGCTGCAGTTAATGCAAAGTTATATTTACACCCCAGGAATTTTGTATTAACAGATCCATGTGAAGATTCCAGAAGTGCAAAATTGCTACTTTGGTCAGTTTTTATAGAAGTAGTTACCTGCAGCATTATCATTAAAAGTATGGCAAATGTTTACACAAGGAACAACTAGTTTTATTAATTATTGACATATAGCATAGAAAACATCTTTCTAGACTCAGTTTGGCTTTAAAAGAATAGATTCTCTTTTTAAAAGAAAAAGTCTAAAACGAATGTTTTCCAGCATGTATAACTAGGTTTGCAATGAAGACTTCCATGGGATTTGAAGCATGGAATTTAGTCTCCTTGATGCGTTTATATTCAGACACTAGCATTCATTTTTGCATGTATGTTTTAACCCCAGGCTCAGTTTAGAGACAGTTTAGATCTATTCTAGTAAGAGATTTGTTTCTAAGCACACATCAGAGACTACCCCACTTCTACAGGCTGTTGGCAATGTTTCTGCTTTCCTGGCCGTCCTATTTAGCCCCAAAATGTCATGACAAAATTAGCTACTACTGACAAGACACCTTTGTGTATAATAGCACTGAACTGACTCCATGGTGATCTATTGGCAATAGAATCAGTAGGCATAAGATTGAAAAAAAGTATCTTTTTATGTTCTGAGCATAAAAACCACTCTTATTTTCACTGATGGCATTCTAGAGGCAGGTACAGATCTCCCCGTAACACCTATGAAAGTTGGGAATATACTTTTATGTCCAAAATATGTATTTTAGTTATGAAAACCAGACCAAAAATCATATTTTTCGCAAATCTTCTTGAAAAGATTAATTAAATTTAAGTCTTTTCCTCTTGGTAAAAATTTATTATAGCCTGATTATGTGAGAATATTTGCAGATAATTCCATATCAGTTTTACTGAGATTTTTAAAACATCTTATCCAAGAGGTTAATTATATTCTAAGAGCTTTTTAATACTTCTGCCACTTTTTTGTTGTTTTTGAACAGAATCCTACTTAAAATAGTCTCCCTAAAACTGTAGAATCATCACAGAATAAAGAACTTTTTTATTTTGAATGGTATCTAAGTTATGATGTAACTCTTGTGTGAACGGACACTTCGCTTTACTGCTAAATAACTACTGAATTTCAAATAAAAATTTCTGCTAATACTTCAGTGCTCTTTCCAATAGGAAAAGGAAAGGAAGGTATGTTTCTATATGATGAGAAATCAAATCAGAATACAAGAATGTGAGTTTAAATTTTGTATGTCTGTGTATGTGTATGCACCAATGCACAAAACTGCCTGGAGATCATTTGTCCCAAATGGGTCACATTAAAGACGGTGAAACCATCATTAAACGGGAACTTGGAAATTACAAAGACACTTTCAAAAAAAGGAAAGAGTCATATGGGAAAAAAAAAATGTATCAGGGAAAAGAGTCCTCAGAGCGGAAACAGCAGTGGTCAAAACCTGGTATGACATTGCCAGAAGACACCCTACCCCACTCTGCCTTAGCCAGAGAGAGATGCCTTCCCATCAGATGTCACAAGCTGCCTCAAGGACTGTACGTTGCTACTTGCCTGTCTCACTCCCTTCTTCATCCCCACTGTTTCATGGCCCCTGCTACCAAGGCTGCCATTGACTGTTACAGTCCCGAGGAGTTCTTCCTTGCTAGGTGTCATGAAGTTATCCCTGACGCTCTCAGTCTTCTTGAGTGTTTACATCCCACCATGTATTCCTTCTAGGAGATGTCAGAAGGGTTAAAATACCCCAGAAGAATCTGAGTTTATAAGTGATCCCTGAAAGAAACACCAATGAAGAGAAGGGAAAGTCAAACAAGCAAATCACTGGCTTCTTTTAAAGAGGTAATGACTAAAATTCCTTCTTGATCTGAACAGTTACATATTTAGTACTCCATCAAATCTCCAGTATTTGGAGCAGAGATTTGGGCATTGCTTTCTGAGAATGCTGTGGCAAAATACCAGAATCTTCCCTTCTTTTTTAACCAGCTTTCTTCTGAGATCCCATGGCAAAAGTCATGGCACTCTCATAGACACCTCAACCAATACAAGTTATGCTCTCACCCTTTAAAGGCAAACTCTATGATGGATCCCTAGAGGTTGTACAGGCAGAGCTTGCTGGACAGGAGGGATATTAAAACTGTGAACAGGTTATCTTGGCATCTCCAGGCATAACAAACTGGCTTGCTGAAAAAGCAGCCAGTTCTGAGACTGTGAGCATAATATGGGAAATGACTAAACTGGAGCTCAGCAGAAAAGCTTTAACACAGTATGAGAGACTGTTCTTGAGGCACCATAGGAATAGAAGGGAAAAGTAGGAATTGGTTTGAGGAGAAGTGTAAAAGTAATTTTGCTGTTGCAGTTTACTAGTGGCATACCTTGTAAGTCTCATGCCCTTTTTCTATCATTCTGTTTCCTATGTCCAGTACTTGGAAACAATTCTCCACTATCACCACATAGACTGAATTTTTTTGGAAGTTTTTTAGCTGGCTGACATTTCACTTGGAGTGATGCCTCACTGTGCTAGATAAGCCAGGGTGATGGGTCTTGAGAAATGAGAAAAATCTAATGATTCTACTCAGCAAGTAGTGAAAAAACGTGTTTCCTAGATGAAACTCAAGTAAGACAAATAGGGACTGATCTGTTAAAAACAAGACTGTGAGAGGACTTGGAGTTTACTGGGAGCAGAATGTGAGCATTTGGGGATGAAAGGATTACTAAACTTTTCCAAATGTTCTCCTAATGGTCTCAAAGCCCACCATTCCCAACTATCATCTTCAGTATCAGGACAACAAGGAGGCTGAAACTGTAAATGCTAAATTCAGCTGGGCCTACCTTAAATGGAAGCCCCTTTATATTTTATTCTTCCCTAGACAGAATGGAGACTTTCCTGCTCCTGCTGGTGCAGATTCTCTGGAGTACCAGTTGACTTTTAATAGCGAGCACTAAGCCTGGAAAACTGGGGGTCTCCAAACACCATAATATCCATTCGTTTCAGTAAGAATAAGAAGCAAACTTTCAAACTACATTAATTTCTCACTTTCTTCAACCTGCATTGTTTTGACCTGCCACAGGTGCAGAAGACAGCTCAGCCTATGTCCCCGAAAGAAAAAAATCTCACTGCAAGGATTTCCAGTCCTTCTAAATATGGCCTGGAGATGGATTTTACCTGTCATGTTTATTGTTAAAATTTTTGGAGTAGAAATTGAGACGTTCTGAGAAGGAATCATATGTTATTTAGGCAATTAGATGGTTTTTTGTTCAAAATTAGCTTGCATTGCTGAGTGCTTTGAATACGTAAGGACTCTTCATGTGACTCTTGAGGTGCAGAAAAACAACCTGGCAAGGGTGGAAAATGCAGAAAGACAGAATGTCAAATGATTGAGAAATAAATGAGAAAAGAAAGGTAGTGGAGACTCTTTCAAGGAATGCCTGTGACCAAAGGAAGTAGACACCATGGTTTTTATTTAGACTCTTATTTGCCCTATGAGGAAAGGGATCCTTCAGTTTGTTGGAGGACTAAACCCATGGCAGTTGCTGAGGTACTCCTGCAGTCTGTCTTCAGAATGAGTTAGTTGATGTCCACATGTAAGGGAAGGGGCAAAGGCACTGTTTGGTTAGTGAACTATGTCCTTTCTGACTGTGTCTACAAAGGCAGTACCTCTGAAGTATTTTTAAATTTGTTTGTTGCCTGCAGTATACCACCTATAAGCACCGTCTTGATGCAGCTGTGGAGAAGTTACTCTAGTTTGTCAGTGTTGCTCGCAGCAGAGGCAAGAGGCCAGGGCCAGAATTTAAATGCCTGGCTACATCTATTTATGTGTGTCTCATGAGCAAAAAATAGATGTTTAACTAGTGTTTCACAGACAGCATGTAATAGATGAACTAGGACAAGCTGGAAATTATTCTTAATAACAAGAAATTATTTTTATTTTATAAAGAGAGATTAAGAGGAAGGAGATTGAGAAATACTCCTCAAACACATCTGTGTTAGTGACCCTTTGACTCAGCCTAACCAACTGGGAGCTGGAATAAGATGTTAGCATAGTTATTAATTGAGACTGTAGATATTGTCAAGATTTTCTGAAATGCTGATTTTTTTTTAATTGTCAGTTTTAAAATTTTCATATTTGAAAGTCCACTTTAAGTAGGAAAATGTAAATCTAAAGAACCAATGGAAAAATTTATATAGATATTTACATTTTAACACCATACCCTACAATTGCTACGAAAGATTGTTTTTCATCTTCATCTCATTTATGCTGTGAAAGACCTGTTGCTTAAACCAACATGAAAACTCTTTGCCCTTGGAGATGCATATTGATGAATATAATAGCTCTATTTCTTCAAAAGATAAGAAACATGCTATTGCACTGCATTTTAATGTTGTGAAATATGAGGTGTTCACCCTGGAATTGATTATTGTGGATTGGATTTAGATATCCTGGAGAGAAGGTGATTTGAAAGTTAGATTAATTAAATGGACCCACAGTTTGTCACCAAAGTTTGATTTTTATATTAAATTAGTTTTGTCCTGTCTTCTTTAGAATTTTACTTCAGCACTGTTCCTACACATTGGAAAATGATGATACAAAAAAGAAAGTGTGCTGTTTATTTTTCTTTTGTCCCACCTTGATTCTTTTACTGAAAATTATTTCAGTGAATGTAGAGATGTTTAATAACTGGAAGACTTGGTAAATTCACAGTATTTCCCAATCAGTAGAACACCGGTTGTGGACTGCATATACCTTTTGTTCTTTTTCCAGTTTTATAACTGGCCTGCCACTTAATCTTAGCCATGGTCTTTCACTTGTCTGTTCTTCTGTCTTTGAAATGGGAATAAGGACACTGAGAATCTTTGTGAAATGTTGTGGGATATACTATAAGAAGAAATATCATAGAGTTAGGCAGTATTTTTAAATGTAATGCTACCAGGACCCAGCCTGCACAGCTAAAACCTGTCCATTCCATCTTTGCTGATGCAAGATTATGTAAGGAGTTATCAGCACCATAGGAGCCTGTCTCTTTGTTGTCCTGTACTCATCTGGAGAGTTGTTAACAATCAAAGAATCAGAAAATAAGTGCTCAAATTTTCTTTATGTTTTTACCCTTCATTTTATACTTTTCCCCTGAGATACTAAGAAAGCATTGTAAAACACTTTAAAAGCCACATTTTTCCACCCATTCTCCCTAAAGGACCAAACAATAGTCTTTTATATAGAAGCTTTGACCCTAAAAAAAGCAGTGCTTATTACAGAACCACCAAGCTACATCTGGGAATAATTTTTAACTCATGGTAGCCCTAGGGAGTTCTATATAACATGAGCCTACATGAGTTTCAGTTGGAACACATTCAGAGTCAAATTAACTAACATATTTATTACAGGCCTCATTAATCCAACACTTAAGTTAATTTATGCAAAGAACATCCTGGTTTAGACCATACTGGGAGGATGATAGTGACTCTTAAGATTCGTATAGTCTATCAATTTCCAGTGTAAAATCCTTTGGATAACGCTCATGTCACTAGTGCTTGTAGGGGAGTATAGGTACTGACATTGAGGTAATCTCGAGGAAACATGACTTTCTTTTGTTTCTTTCAGTTACAGATACTCAAATGCTGAACAAGAATGTTGTGTCCCTCATGGCTGGTTGAAAGATATGGTCAGCTTTTCAAAGTGATGGAGCAAGAACCCAGCTCATTCTTTGATTTATTGCCTACAACTTCTGGCTTGTCTCCCTTCCCCTCTTCTGAAGAAGAAACAGAAGCACGTAAAGCATAGATATAACTCAGCCCCCTGGTCCATCCTCTTTCTTAGTCAGAATAGTCCAATGAACTCAGTTCCTGGGAGCAGAGTTGAAATGGGACAGGACAGTTCCAATACTGAGCAGGTAGACTGGCATTATTGCCCCAATAGTGACCCCTCCTTTAACTAGTTAATGTAATTATAACTACTTTTTCATCTGCAGCATCACATGCTGCAACTCTGAAGGTTTATTACGAGGATTTTACTAGGGAAGTGTTGTGTGTGGGAAAGTGAGCCAATCTGTACCAAAAAAACCACCCAGTACCCTGCTATAAATAGTCTGAGCTCAGAAAATAGAAGTATCCTTAAAAATTTCACTGGAATTTAACCTGTGAAATTTTAACTCAACAATTTTGATCCTTAAAGTCATAGAATAATTTAGAGTCAGAGGGATCTCTGAGTGAAAATCTAGTACAACCCTCTGCTCAAAGCAGGGCAAACTTTGAAGTTAGATCAGGTTGCTTAGGGCTTTGTTCAGTCAAGTTGAATATCTCCAAGGTGAAGAATCCACTCTCTACTTTGGCAAAATTTTTCAGTGTTTTACCATCCTTCTGATTTTTTTCAGCTTTAATATCTGTACTGAGAATTGTCATGGTTTAGGACAAATTAGCTACTGGGGATGTGGGGGACCCCAGATGGGACCGACAGATGCTCCCCTCTACCCCTCTTCAAAGAGAGA
>RSEF01000002.1:85666685-85687394 GCA_003993805.1 Himantopus leucocephalus
TACTGAAAGGGTCATCAGGCATTGGAACATATTACCCAGGGCAGGGGCGGAGTCCCCATCCCTCGACGTATTTAAGGGTTGCATAGATATAGTCCTCAGGACCATGGTTTAGTGGTGGGCTTGTCAGTGGTAGGTTAATGATTGGACTAGATGATCTTACAGGTCTTTTCCAATCTAGGAGATTCTGTGATTTTTGAGCTTTATTATTCTACAGTGTAGCATCAAGAAGAAATGCAAAGCAACTTATTCTATGGGCAAATTGAAGTAAATATTTTTCTTTGAAGGCAAAAAGTCATTTGAGCTTTGGTTGAAATGGTTATTATTTTTTCTCATCTGCACGTTTTATGCAAAATATTTTAATGAAACAATATTGGTTTACACAAGTTATAGAATCATAGCATAGTTTGGGCTTGAGGGGACCTTTAAAGGTCATCTAGTCCAACCACCCCTACAATGAGCAGGGACATCTTCAACTAGATCCGGTTACTCAAAGTCCCATCCAACCTGACCTTGAATGTTTCCAGGGATGGGGCATCTATCACCTTTCTGGGCAACCCATTCAATGTTTCACTACCCTCATTGTAAAAAATTTCTTCCTTTTATCTAGTCTAAATATAGCCTCTTTTAGTTTAAGATCATTACCCCTTGTCCTGTCGCAACAGGCGGTACTAAAGTTTGGCCCCATCTTTCTTAGAAGCTAGTAACCAAAGTTAATATAAAGTAATTGATTTTTGCAAATGACAAGTCAGAAAAAGGAGATGTATGGAACACATCTTATTTCACGAAGCATTTCTAGACATTCTTTGCACGCACACTCTTGTCACAATCTTATACAATGTCAACAGGCTTCATCATCACTCAACATTTACTTTCCAAGTACATATTGAGATTAGAAAAGAGACTGAAAGATGAAACACTTACCATGCACTTCCCAAATTAATCTGCTATTACTTTGCTGGAATCGCAGTTGACTCAGAGCAAGTGAGGTAGATAGGAACTAATTCAACTCAAATAGAGGAAAGCATAATGTGACGTATGATGTAGTGAGGTCAGTTCACAGGAAACGATGTTCCAGGTTAAGTTTTTCTCAAAAAAATACATCTGTTATACTCAAGTTATGCAAGTTGGTGAGGGAGAGGCTTTGGGGTAGGAGCTATTATATTGGCTGCCATTCTTGTGGCGGTTTCACAGAGAAATTGAAAACTCAGTTATTTGCAGGCAATTCATGTAAAAACAGTATCTTAACAAGTTACACTGCCTTCTGTTAAACTAAATTAAGTTCTCACAGAAGGTTACAGTTTCCTAACTCTTCTTTCTTTGTGTGTAAATTTTCTTGTTCTAAGATAACACCTCTGAAAAAAAATAATCATGTTTTTACATCAGCAGTCAAACATCTGTTGTTTTTCTTGCCAAAGTAGGATATCTCATACCGTCTGACAGCAAAACCTGAAATAACTACTTCAGTTCTCAGTGACTGCAATGCAAATAATAGCTTCACTAAAAAGTTAAAGGGCAGTATCTATTTCAAATAATAGCTCTAACTGAAAAATATTTTAACCATGTTGTTCTTCCCAATCCTGCTTCTGCCAACTTTTCCAGTGTTGGTTCAATAGTTCTTCTTTGTTTTGGATATTTGTTTAAAAGATCAAATATGTAACTAAATACCAAGAAATTTCTACTTCGAGGTGCAGACTTCACAGGCAAATTGAGATTGGCAACACGTACTTGCTGTTTCATTTTAAAAGCACAGATTTTAATTTTCCTTTCTCTACATTAATATACAGACACACATAATGTTATCACTTACACTTCATGTTTTAACTTTACTATAAGAACAAAAGGTATAGGAAAAGGTAGTATAGTAGTTGGAAAAGTTTGAGGAAAAGCTGCATATTGCAGATTAAAAGATGCCAGAAGCTCCAGTAAGCAGTACATCTTGGGATCCACAGACATGTCAAAAACTGTCTTTTTTCTTCATCTGTTTAATAGACCTTTAATTTTATACAACTGATAAGAAACTTGTCTCATACGAATCCACCTCTGTAGCATTGTTTTTTTAAGCCTTGAATACGTTCTAAGAGCCTTCAGATATTTGTATACACCTACGATACTTATGCAATGCAATCACCATGGTTAAACACTAAAATGTTGTATACAAGCACTAGTCAAGCTCTATTTCAAGATTCATTAGGAAGCCACATTGTAGGTCCAGCTCCAGGTAATTAGAACAGGATAACTGTCCAAGCAAGGAATGACAAAAAACCCACATAATACAGAAAAATTGAACTTTCTTCAATATTCATGGAATCGTACCATAAAATGGTTTGAGCTGGAAGAAACCTCAAAGATCTTCTAGTTCCAATCCCCCTGCCATGGGCAGGGACACCTTCCACTAGAACAGGTTGCTCAAAGCCTCATCCAGCCTGGCCTTGAACACCTCCAGGGATGGGGCAGCCACAGCTTCTCTAGGTAACTTGTTCCAGTGCCTCACCACCCTCCCAGTAAAGAATTTCTTCCTAATATCTATTCTAAACCTACCCTCTTCCAGTTTAAAACCATTACCTCTCTTCCTATCTCTACACTCCCTGATAAAGAGTCCCTCTCCTCCACCTTTCCTGTAGACACCCTTTAAGTACTGGAAGGCTGCTATAAGGTCTGCATGGAGCCTTCTCTTCTCCAGGCTGAACAACCCCAACTCTCTCAGCCTGTCCTCATAGGAGAGGTGCTCCAGCCCTCTGATCATTTTTGTGGCCCTCCGCTGGACTCGCTCCAACAGGTCCGTGTCCTTCTTATGTTGGGGGCCCCAGAGCTGGATGCAGTACTCCAGGTGGAGTCTCACCAGAACAGAGTAGAGGGGCAGAATCAGCTCCCTCGACCTGCTGGCCATGTTTCTTTTGATGCAGCACAGGATACGGTTGGCTTTCTGGGCTGCGAGCACACATTGCTGGGTTACGTTGAGCTTCCCATCGACCAACACCCCTAAGTCCTTCTCCTCAGGGCTTCTCTCAATATTGATTTAATTATCAAAAGAATTTAATGAAGGATAGTTCAGAATGAAAAATACTTTCTAATCCAGTTTGTACATATACCATAACAATGTAGTTTTGATGAAAACAATCCTTTTCAATGATGACCACTGTACTTACTGCTAATTTGGAATTGTACTGCTGTGATAAAAACTTGGCTTTTTCTTCTTCCTTACAATCTCTGAAAGTGGAGCAAATCACAACAGTGAGAACAAAACGTTCAATGTGAGTGACCTATGAGCTAAAAAGTATGAATGTAGGCACAGAGCTATGGAAAAAAGTATTTCTGAAAAGAAGCTCAGAAGACAAGACCTTTCCATGTAGTATAGCCTCCACAGCATAGTGAGTGTTTGAAAGATTAGATTGCCTATTTTAAAACACTTCTAAAATTTTTGAGGAATTTCAAAGGATTCTGATGAAGCCATAATATCTCCACCTTACTCAGAAAGTTATTTTACCATTAATTTCTAAGATAAATTTGTGTAACATTTGTTTTTAAATATTCTCCAAAATACATGTGTTTATCATACCAAATATCAGAAAGAAAAGAAGGAAATACCTCCTGTAATCCTGCATTTGTCCAGACCCTCAAATTCATAGTGCTGCATGCTTAATAACAGCACAACTGATGTCTGTGAACGGTTTTTCTTGAGTAATCCATTCAGTACCAACAGCAGAGCCAAACGCGGAGAAAGTACATCCAGTTCTATAACATGTCAGGGCTGGTTATTTTATTGATATTCCTTTCCATAGAAACATTTTATTACCCACTTCTGCTATGAAGATGAACAAGAAAGTTTTCACCTGTTTGAAGCCCTATGTCAGGGAGCAGCAAGGGCAGGCTGCTTGGAAAGGAGAGTAGGAGCCAAGAGTCACAGCGGAGTGGGCAGGACAAGGCGCTCTCTGACAAGGGCACAGTCCCACAGCACCTGAACAGAAAAGCAGAGCAGGACCGTGATAGCAACCAGGATCAACTAATTTATCAGTGACTGCCAGATGAGACTGTAATAACAAGGCAGATCTGAGGTCACGCCAGAAAGTTGAGTCAGCAAGGCAGGGTCTACCTGAGTAGGTCTACCTGCTCTACTAACCAGAGTCTACCACAGATCAGCGATTGCCAGGCAAGTCCATAGTAATGAGGCAGGTCCGACTCGAGCTGTACCAAGTTGTCCCCCAGCCACGGCAGCGAAACCCCTGTGAGAGCAGGGTTATGCACTCTGGCCCCTGACATGATACTGCACTTCAAAAGAGCTTTTCATTGAACTTTCCCATACCCCATCATTCCATTCCTGCTGGTGGTTTTGCAGACACCTGAAGAACTGATGCCAAACCTCTTAAAAAACGGAGCTAACAGAACAGAAGTAACAGTGACTACCAACATCAACTGCTTCACTGATCTAAGTCTTTGGCATAACTAGCATCACCAGTGTGTATTTATTTGGGGAACTATCCTTTTCCCCCACCACCCTCATAGAAAATCAGACAGAAAAAAGTGTGCACAGTTCACTCACTGAGAATTACCCTGGGGTTTGACCTCTCCACTGTGTTTACAGCAATAATGGTACAATAAATCCACTGTTTGAAAGGTGGCATTTGAAGTGTACATGACTTGAAAATTCTCGGTGTGAATGACTTGCACAAGGACGAAGTACGTGCATCTCCTTCAGAGAGGAAGGTCTTGGTGAAAGTCCACAGCAACTTAGAACTCCAATGAGCATCTGGAGGATGAGCGCTCCAAGGTCCAGTAAAGAACAATTCAACCCTCCCATCTTATATTTCATTTGTTGCCATGTCTAAATTAAAAAATACTTCCTAAAGGAGATTTTCATACATTTCTTTTGTTTCACTGTGAGTTATTTAAAAGAAAAAAAAAAAGAATAATTCTAAGATGGTAAGACAATGGAAAGACCTCTACAAGTAGAATTTCAAGCAGAATCAACGTTCCACCTAAGTTTCATAACTGGTTTGACTGTAGAATTGAATGCTGAAGTCTCCACTAAAATACAAAGACAATTATTTTGTCTTCTAATAAATTTTTTTATTTCTTTAAATATTAGCTTTAGGCAAGAAATATATTGAGTATGTTTATTTAATAAACTAAATAATGCACCCTTCAGATTCCATGTATTGATTTGACATGGAATTGAAAACATCTTCTCCATTGTAACATTTATGTATATCTCATGCACCAGATACATTTGTTCTTTCTGCTTCCGTTTCTGCAGCACCTGTTATTGTGAATGACTAGTGGACCACTAAGACACATTACCTATTGGACTCAGCAACAAAAATACACTGGCTTTTTATTATTTAATAAGTGTGCTTGATGTGTGAAGCCAATAGTGTTCAACTAAATGGAGCTGCTAACATTTCTCTCTTAAGATGGATTCCCATGTGAAAAGTTTCTTATACAGCTGAGACACCAAAAAGGCTGCAGCACATAAGTAAAAAAGAAGGGGGGGGAGAACAATACATAAAATCACAACACTGCAAAATTAGAGCAGAAAGAAAGCTAAAATTGATGTCGTAAAACTAACTACCTTGATGAAGATTGACTCAAATCTGGTGTACTAGCACATGAAAAAAATATCCAAGCACATTCTTATGGAACTATTTGCTTCCTATCGATTACATACTTACAAGTCATGAACCAGACAGTAAGGAATTCTGGCAGCTGTCAAATGCTTGTTTTCCTATGTAACACAACGAAATTGTTTTCCAGGTGGTGAAACAGGTGTGATATTTTTCCAGTCTCACCTTCCTTACTCAAGCGGCAAGCCAACTATAAACTATCAGCTAGGAGATAAGTCTTGGAACATCATCTTGAGGGATATGAATGACCAACTGGGCTTAGCTTTCCATAGATACACACACACAGAGAAAAAAAAAAAAGAAAAGCCCTGCATTTAGCTACTTGAAGGTAAACCCTGATACAAGCATATTTACCACTGAAAATTAGCATCATTCAAGTCAATTAATCTTTATTCAAGGTAAAATTTAGCACACAATAGTGAGATAGGAATGCTAAATATTTGTCGTGATTCGTCAAGACACCGAAGTTAATACATCAATCTATTTACCAAACACTGTCACTCTAAGATTTAGCATTTGTAAGCCTATTGTTGAGGTATATTGGAACAATTTTCTAAAAATACCATAATGGAGTCTATGACTTAGAAAATATAGTTTTACAAGTGATCCATTGTATAGCTAACTACATATTGATGTTTAATTTTAAAAACAGAAAAGAACTCTTCGAAACCTGTTTTTTTTTTAACATTACTTGACATCACACAGAAGTGCTACCCCACGCAGTACCCAGTGCTCTGGAGGCTGAAGCGTTTTAAGGTCCACAGCAGCAATGTAATTCATATCCGTTCGAATGGTCTTTTTGTAGACCGGGCATGAATACAGACGTGGATCTTTTGAAGCTGAGAAGACAGAATAGACACAAAAACCAATCACTGTTCACTACTGTGTTATTGCCAGGTGAAGGCCACATACGGCTTGAAATTCCCGTAGGTTTAAGATTTAACAGCACCTAGGAACTGGATGTAGCAAGAAATGTAAACGGACACTCTAGCATGATTAGCATTATTATTAGTTCAGTCTGCCCACTGAATGTTACTTCTTGTCAATATGTTACTAATGTGACAAAATAAAAAAATGCCCTACTTTGAACAACCTATTTGGAAGTGCATTTAGTATTTCAAAGTATAAATTGTCAGCTTCTTCACTGTAGGATTAGAACAGTAGTCTAGTCGTGCTTAATATTTCAGTGTTCATTATTTAGCATCTTGGCTGCTTTCACAGTGATCATGCCTCTTATTAAATATCAGCTACACAAAATCCAGGCAAAATAGCACATAAGCAGGCTTTGCTTTTGGAGGTGGAACGCTTTTCAATAGAAATTTCCAATTTTACATCCTACAGTGGACATTCCTATCCTATTTTACATCCCTATTCAACAGCATTTCCTATTTTATATGCAAAAAGAATTTGCACATTAACTTAAATTATATATTTTCACAAAACAGCACTGTCTTTCAGCCCCTTAAGTTTCCTTTCCATTCTTATAGTTGTTTTCTGTCTCAAAGACAAAACATCTTCCACCATCTCACTCCACCTCTTTCTTGCTTCTCTTAGCTCAAACATAGCCTTGTCCGGGAAAAAAAATATGCATTTTTATAAACATGCACATTTCATATATAACATGCTATTTATAAATACCTTGTATAAGATATGCATTGTTTTATACATATATATATGTTGTGCATACAGACGTATGTAAGTTTTATATTTATATAAGTTTCATTAGATTTTGGGATGTGGGAAAGAGGTTATTTGGGTTTAGGTTACAGAGGCTACAGAGTATCTATATATAAATGTTGATCTTCTCAATCTAGGACACATATTGTCAATGGAAGACTAAATGCAAGCATGTTCGTCAGAGCAGGCAGAGAACAGCTCATCTGTAATGGGTTTAAAAATGTATTAACACCATTAACACCAGAAGGTAGAGACCTATCCAAATACTAGGAAAAAAAGTACCTATAGTCAACTATCAAGGAAGGCTGAGAGATCATTTTATATGAAACACTGGGAAATTTCCCCTATTGAAAAAGATCCGGTACATGTACAATGAATAGCGACAGCCTCAAGCAATCCCTAAAGCCCAAAAGACTTCCATGCAGTTGAACAAAAATTTACATTGAATTCTCTCAAAATATCATCCTTCACAATACAGTTACTTACTGTTATTCTCTGCATATATCCTTATAACTGGCATCATCTCAAAGAGCACCTTGGGCTTAGATTCAGTCAGTCTCATGTTTCTTCTGTCCCAACCAGCTCCTTCCAAATACAGCCCATACACGTAGACACCTTCCACAGGAGGGCTTGTGATATCGTCCTTCATCCATTTAGTGACCTCACTGCACAGCACTACACTGTCAAGAGCCCATCCTTTGTTAGCCCTTGTTATTTCCTGCCCAAAACAGACAAAATTATGGAGGTTACATTTTTTACATGTGCACAGAGCCGTTTTTTCCAAGCATTTATTAAAAACATATTTATACAGTCACAACTTAACCTCTTCAATACCAACTTTTTATGATCTCCATGTTTACAGCAGTTTGACTTCTCCCTAAGCTAGTGATGGCATGGTACTACAAGAAAGCTTTCGGTACTTTACCCACTATATTTGACTTTCAATCTTTCTATTATATACACTATCTTAAGACCATACCAAGTAACACAACCACTGAACACCAAAGGGCTCTTGCAAATATGAAAATTTCATGGCTTTCATGAGATGAGAAAACATTAACTGCATGTCCTAAGTAAAACAGTTCCAATAAAAAAGCAAAATACATAATTTGCTACTATTTCTGGGGTTACCTTCCTTTTCCTATACCCATACTCTTAATTAACTGTATTCTTAATAATGACCAAGAGCTCACTCAGCTTTAAAGCTACATAAAGAGACTGCAGAAAACCCAGAGAACATTTGGGAGATAGACATGCCGAAGACTCAACATATATTTCAAATTTAGTCAGTTAGTTAGTGCACTGGACAACAGGCTTTTAACTTGCCCAATCTCTTACTATCCCATGCCATTAAGTTATGCCAGAGCTAAGTTTTATCCCGGCCTTGCAAATGTTTTCCAAGGTCTTTGTTTGAAGTAATTGGAATTAATGTTTGTCCCATACTGCAGTTAATTAACTACTCTAAAAGTGCAGAAGGATTATAGTTCAATGACCATTCTGGCTCTTTCCCTCTCATTTCTATTTGTTCCACTACATAGAGAAGCCCAGAAAGTAACTGTAGTCTTCACTCGGGACATTAGGTTGTTATGTACCCAAATTCCCTTTTCAGGGAACTGTCGTGATTTAGTCCCAGCTGGCAATAAAGAACCACATGGTCTTCCAGCTCACTTCCCCCCCTGCCCCCAGCAGCAGGATAGGGGGAGAATCAGAAGAAAAAATGCAGAACTCATGGGTTGAGATAAAGGCAGTTTAACAGAACAGCAGAGGAAAGAGGAAAACAACACTAACACTGACAGAGGAATGTACAAACACGATTAATGTACCACCGCTCACCGACTGGACCTGGGAAGACCCAGCCCGTTCCCAAGCAGCAATTTCTGCCCCCTGCTCCAGCCAGCTCCCGGGTATGGCTCACAGGATATGGAACACACGTTTGGCTAGTCTGGGTCAGCCGACCCCCCTCCCTGCTGTAAAAATTAGCCCTATCCCCGCCTGAACCAGGACAGGAAACAGAAGAGTTCTGAACATTCCAACCGTTTCAGATCCTGCTACTAAACCCTTTCCACAAGTTTGGGTCCAAATGACAGTTTAGGACCGTTTACTCAAAAATAAAAAAAAAATATTATTATACAATTCCAAGGCTATATGCCTGCAGCGTTGGTAGAAGCAGGTCACCAATTAGAACTTCACTTTGACAGCCGAAGATTATGCTACCAGACCTCAGAGCAAGAAGGGAGATTTTCCTTCTCTGCAAATCTTCATTCTCTGCTCCAAACATCAGCTTTTTTCCTGAGGTCCCATTGGATTCCCAGCTGAGTATTTTCTACTAATTTTACAGATTCCCAACCATTATTGTCTCCAATGTGTCCCCTTATGTCAAGCACCACCAGTATTTATTGCCTCCTTTTAGAGTAAAAAGTAGCTCACTTATCAAATGCAACTAGCTTGCTGAGGAAGCAACACAATCACCAAGTCAACAGGGATACACACATTAACAAATACACCACAGTTCATACTTAGCACACATTAATAAAGGAAACTCTTTTCCACTTCATGAAGAGAGACTGAGTCAGCTACTGAACTGCAGAAGCATAATTTAAGACTAATCCTGAATTGCTGTTCTGGCAAGTCTCCAGCCAGGTAAGTACTGAACACAGACCAAAAGGGAGGGAGAAAAGTAAAATAAATTCATGGGATTAACACCTCTTCTCACGGATATCTCAACTGTAACGAGACTTCTCCAGTCTACCTTAATAATGTTGTAAGATAGGCCCTACATATGTGGGGCTAGGTCAAAGTAGGAAATATATTTTGACACATTAGTGGTTGATATACTGAAAAAGTATGTACAGAGGAAGAGCACTTAATGAAATGTTAGACAGTTATGCTGTCACATATCTTCCCTGCTGATATGATGGAGCCACGTGTATAATTCAGCCTTCATCACACAATATATATTTTTTTTAAAAGTATATCAAAGAATAAGCAGAATGAGACTTTAAACACAATTTACCTGCCTCATTGCAGTTAAAAATCCTTGAGGATTAAAAAACCCCGTCATCCAGAAGCAGTTTGGTCGGCTTTCAAAAATCCAATTGTAAAACTGGTGGTTTCTTTCTAGAAGCTCAGTAAACCAGAAACCAAGTGTACTGGAAGCCCAGGATGCCTAAAAATAGTAAACAGCATGTTCATTTTTTAATTTTATTCAACCATTTTAAAACATCATATTCATTTCAAGACAAGGTAATTCCTCATAAGATAGTAAACAACATAGTATTAGCAAAGCATATTTAGAGCTCGTCTTTCATATCTTTACTTTTAACCTGATAGAGAAACGTTGCATCCCACTGAAACTTGAAGCAAATTCTTGTTCTGTTCAAGTTCATGCCTACCATTCCATTTAGGCATGCTTAATGGTTGCTGTGGTAATTGTCCACTTTATGATGTTTTTGCAAAATTAGATAGTTATGTAAACTAGGAAGAAATATTGTATGCATGTCTTTCAAGGTCAATGCATCAAGATAACAGAATTTCTGCCAAAACTATTCTGCTCTTTCTGAAAAAAATTAAGGAAAATTGAGCTTGGACTATGTGAAGATTTATGATGATTTTTCTATTTGAATAGTTGTATCATACTTGTGCTGTAAACGATCTGCTTTGGTCTGGGTTTTGTACCATGGAAACATTTTGTCAATAAAAACAAAACAAGCAAACACCAAAAACACCTCTCCATTTTTCTTTCTATCAGCTGCCATTAACAACTCTAGATGTCCCTGAAAACAATTTCTATGGGGAGAGGCTGAGAGAGCTGGGATTGTTTAGCCTGAAGAAGAGAAGTCTCAGAGGAGATATTACCAATGTTTATACCTCATGTGTGGTGATTGGAAGAAGATGGAGCCAGATCCTTGTCAGTGATAGAAGAGGCAACGAGCACAAGACGAAATGTGGGAAATTCCATTTAAGCTTAAGGGTCGGGGTTTTTTTTGGTTGGTTGGTGTTTTGTTCGTTGTTTTTTTACTGTGAGGGTGATCAAACAATGGAACAGGCTGCCCAGAGAGGTTGTGGACTCTTGATTCTGGAGAGTCCTGGGAAACCTGTTTTAATTGACCGTGCTTTCAGAAGTGGGGTTAAACTAGACTATCTCCAGAGGTCCCTTCCAGCCTCTAGTATTCTGTGATTCTACAACTACAAATCTTAATTTCAAACAATAGCAACAGTGTAGTCCACTAGTGTTGGTGCTATTTTTTAAAATCCATAATCACATTTTAAATTATTCTCTTCTCTCTAGCTTTTTATCCTGCCAATATGCAACAGGCTGTTAAAATGGGAAATACCTGCATCTCCCACATTCATTTCTTTACTTTTATAAACGAAAGAGGACTTGTTTTGACAGTGTTTATTTTAGCCCAAAATCTACTCCAGCAGTTGCACAGTCGTGGTTAACACTTGTGTTTGAAAAAAATATTTACTGTATGTCTAGCAGTTTAATCTAGCTCTACAGAATATTTTTTTTGCCTTATTAAACAAGTGCTGTACACCTACTTTTTTCCAGCTGTCAGGAATCCTTCCATCATACATGCAGTCTAAAGCATCCCTCAGATTTTCACTCATAACAATTGTCCCATCAATGGCAAGTTTTAGATCAGTCAGAGTGCTTCTCACTAAGGAAATAACTCTCTGCATTTGTTCAATCTCCTGTCGCAAGAATATGTTCATAGGTTGAAAAGGTCCCATGTTCTTTAGCTTCTCTTTTACCTGTAGATAGAACACCAAAGATCCTTCAACAGAAGTAAAAAAACAAAGGCTTTATGTCAATGTTAGGCCCCAATACAATTTTTAAGACATAGTACTTTTATTTAGGAGGTTAAATGGTCACTTTGGCATCTTCCTTGAGTCCTCTGCAGGACAGAACTACAGGATTTGTTCCAAGAGAAATCTATGATGTCGAGACTGGCTATGCTTTTAGTTTAGCTCATTATTTAGTCTTTATATCATTCTATGAGCTAACATCATTTAAACAGCATGTAGGCCATACCCAGTTTTCAACAATTGCAGCTTTAATTCCAACAGACAGCTCCCAAGGTTCACTTTGCACAACCCAATCAAGAAAGATTGCCCCGGCCCCTTTGCCTCAGCATAGTAGCACTATTTATCAGCAATGCCTGGGAACTATCGCAATGCCAGACAGTTGTGTATGCTAATAAAACTTGCTGATATGTTTTTAATCAGAAGTGTAAAGTTAACAATTTAACAACAACTGTATGGACATAACTAGAAATTTTGTAGTCAATATGATCTTATAGGGAGATACGTGAAAATACTATATATAACAGGTATTGAATCCTGTACAGGGTAACAGCCCTGTTCTTAATAATATGCATAACCTTTCTAAGTTTACCAGTATTTCGCTACACAAGAAGGAATTTAAATAGTTTTCACCATGTGAAAAAGTTTAGTGCTCCAGATTTACTTTTATTAATACAAACTAAATTTCAATTTGTCATTTCTGATCAGAGCTGATCTGCCCAAAAAGACCCCTTATAAACTTCACAGGGCTAACTGTACCTATGACACTATATAATATATGTTTTCTTTAAGCTACATATCAATTCCTGGAGATGTTGAGTAGAGTTTGAAGAGAGTTGGACTAACAACTACCAGGAGATTCAGCCCATCACTAAAGCAGTACCCTTCTGAGAAACTCAACAAATTGCAATCCTTTGCAGATCTCAGACACCTGGTCCAGCATTTTGGAAAGTCATAAAGCTCAGGCTTCTAGAAAGACAGTAGGTCAGAAACTTCATCAAGTACAAACTTTTGGAAGACTGCTAGATAATCAGTATTCCAAATTCAGATACATTAACTCATCTGTTCAGAAAAATATATTATCATAATTATGCCATTGAGGGAAGGAAGATTAAGTAATACAAAATGGGCAGAAAACATAAAATAACAGATGTAAGACATGGGTACCTGAAGAGAATCTATACTCTTGAGCATGCCCCACATAAGTGAAACTTATTACTGTGCAAAAACACAAAAGAGGATGTTAGATTGTACAAATCTCCTTGCTCCTTCTCATAGCTCAGCATCCTCACAGGAGAAATGCGGCCATTCATAAGCCACCGAGCCTTGGATCAGGTCCTCATGCTAACCTCTACTAAAGAGTAAGCAAAATGACAGAAGACTAAGGATAAGAGATTTCACTCTCCTCAAGAAGGAGGTGGTAGGCAAATTATCTAATTAATAAAACATCATACTGCTTAGATGAGCAGGTGGCTACTTTGGGAATCTGTTAAAGTATAAACACGGGTGTGAACTTTTTGATGACACATTGGGGTGATTCACATCTATTTCATAACAAAAGTGTTGTAAATGCTTTATTACTGACATAACTAATCTTACTTGTTTTTAAGCTTTTGCAAATATAATGAAACACAAAAGTTTAGCATCCCCTGGTATAGAAATACAGCTACCTTTCCCTGATATAGGAAATACAAGAACCTTCAGTATTTTACAAGAATTTTCCTCTTATTTATTTGAAGCTTATAACCAGCCTCACCTGGCAAGAACTATAATGTCAGGATCCTAAAATTCTGGGCCTCTAAAGGACAACTAAGAATTATGGAAAGACCCAGAAACAACACAAATTTTTCAAACACTCAATTAAACTGTAGTCTCCGGGATGGGGACACAGAATACAGTCAATTGGAGTGTCCATGTATCTAGTTATCAGTAAATGTTTTCTAACTGTAAGAAAACACCCTCACCTTGAGAGTCATTCCATCTTCTGCATAAACAGAAGGAAAGTTGCTTTTTCAGAAAAGAAATGGCTGCAAGGCAGCAGGTGTCCATTATGAATATAATTGCATAGGCTATTATGTGTGAATATGGATCCCGAGATACTAACACTAGGCTTCAATCAATGACATCTATCACTTGACAAGCTTCTCAGCATTCACTTCACTGAGGAAGAAAGCAACCTAAAAATATCTTTAGGATGTAAGCTGAATCCCAAATACGTATGTTAATACTTTTAGAAGCATGAATACACTTGCAACACGACCTCAGTTCTCTACAGTGTCAACAACCTTCGTTAAAAGCTGATGATCCTACCTCCCCCATAGTGCAAATGACAACTTAAGCATTAAGTGGTCTAATATTTTGAAAAAGCTCTTACAAAAGCACTTCAGTGCACATTTAGTGACTTCATTATAAATGTTAAGAGTCTGGTCAGACTTCTTTAAAATGTTTTTGAAGTATTGCCTGTATGAATAAATTCATAGATGCTTTTAGGAAAATTAATATCATTACCTTTTTTCTTAATCCACACAAAACAAGATGGAGTAAATGTTTTTGACAGAATTTAATTAACTCACTTCAAATGGTACATAATCAGCAGGAAGCTTTTCCAGCATATCATCAGCCAGTCTGGCTACAACTGCCTCTCGGGTTTCACCTGCTCCACCAGAGCTATCTTTAGGCTGAATGCTGAGGATGATGTCCAATACATCTTTGGAAAGTTTACTTTGGTAAGTGATATCCGCATTAGGGTGCAAACCAAACACCTCTGGTGTGTCGTAAGCAGGAAGACTCTACGTAGTAAAATATAAAAAGAGCAAACCTGGATTTGGATTTATAAGCTAATTATAAAAAGAAAAAACAAAACAAAACAAAACTAAAACCAAACCACACACACAACAAAACCAAGTAACAAACACACAAAAAAAAAACCCCTTATATTCTACAGTAAGAGGCCAGATCTCTTCAAATATTCTTAGGGCAAATAACTTACTGTGATCTGTTTGTCATGTCACAGCCCAAATCACACCAACGTTCAAATTCAGTTTTAACCTCTATACACTATTTTAATAGTCAGCTTGTACTTTCATATACCTACACTTCCTATTTCTGTGAGGTTGTACCCAATGTCGGGACTCTATTCTTTGCCCTCTTTAATAACTATATGCCTTCAGATATGTCCCCCAAGGAAATCACATGAAAAAGAAAAGATTCCTGTCATGGCACATTGATTCCTGTCATGAACAATTAGTTGCCACTAATACATACGCAGGCTGCTAGAAAGCAATAAAGAATCCGTAAATAAAAGACAAAATACAGGTACTCAGAAGAAAAGAGAAGTTACAGGGACTCAGAAACCTATGAGAAACAAGTGAATTGGGTTTTGTTGTGTTGAAAAGCTTTCATTTACCAACCTGTATGTACTGAAGGTATTGCTCCAGCATAGTACATTTGGGTATGCTGTATCCTTTGTAGAAGCTGAATTCCTGACTGAATGTATTTTCACTGAACCAAACCTTTACAAAGGTGTTCATGAGTCTTTTGTCATAGTCATCTGTCACACGGCCACCATACTGGATCTCACCTATCATGTAACAAACAGTACTCCAGGAGATCCCCTAAAACAAAGCAGAAAGCACTGACTTCAGCTAATCCTTTTCTCATCTATTTACATCTCCCTTAGTAAGAACAGCTGACATACCAAGTCCTGCATGTCTGTCCCTTTTGGAAGAAAGTTGTTTTCTTACTACTCTTTTTTCCTATAACCCCCCATTCCGAGAACACCTTCAAGGATTTCTCAAAATAGAATTCATTGACAACTAATTCAAGAGGCAATTCCAGCATCTGGGCAAGAGGGATACAGCCACGTTCCAATCATGCTTTCAACTTCACTTAAAATGCCAATCACAAAGCGATCTGCCACAGACCTTTATATGACAACCGACCATATGAAAGCGTGGAATGTAAGAGGAATTCTTACACAGTCATTTAAAGCCACTTACCATTTCTTTATGCTGTTGATAGGTTGGGATAGGAGGATAGGTTNTGATCTGCCACGGACCTTTATATGGCAACCGACCATATGAAAGCAAGGAATGTAAGAGGAATTCTTACACAGTCATTTAAAGCCACTTGCCATTTCTTTATGCTGTTGATAGGTTGGGATAGGAGGATAGGTTGGAGAAGCCAAATATTATTTTTACTCAAAATAGATTTAAACAAAAGAATATTTTAAGTACAGGGGTCCATTTTTAACTATCTGACTTAATTAGCATTGAAAAGAAGGTCTATACTTCTAAGGTTTATATTTCTGAAGTTTTCTGGGGACACAGCTGGCAGGGATTTTTTTTTTTAAATGTACAGTTTAACATAGAAATTTTACATGCACAGGATTAAAAGTCTGAGACTGCTGCTCTACAGAAATGTATACTTGGAATGTTGAATGTTTCTGGAAAGAAACAAAAGAATAATTTAAAGTCATGTTTGTATTTCAGTTATTGGGAACCATGTACATACATTCCACTGCTAGAAACTTCCATCACCTTAATCCACCTTCCCCACAAAAACATTCATTACCTTCTTGGCATCCGTGCCATCCAAGTGGTTTTGAATGAACTGCACAGTAGCATTGAAATCAGCTTGATTAAACTCATAGGGTANTGAACTGCACAGCAGCATTGAAATCAGCTTGATTAAACTCATAGGGTATATTCCAACCCAGAGGTCCAAACTTGCGTCTTTCTTGAACAGTGGAGTGTAGAAAAGCTACAGCATACAACATTGGTTTCCATTGTACCATGTCACTGACATCTAGTAAATCCTGGCTGACACCTATTGATTGTAAGTGGGCTTTGTAAGAAACACAGTAATAGTATTTTTCAAAACTACTTCAAATCACTCCTAGAGATATTCATTTGGCTCTCTGCCTCTCCCAAGAGTAAATTATTGTCCTACCAAGTGTTCTGTGCTGGAGACAGTTTATAGCATGTTATTAAGTTGCTCAAGTTAATAGCATAAACTCCAGAAAAAAACCCCACAGTTTACTAGTAGCTGAATTCACATTAAGTGCTTTCTGCACAGACTCTTTGACCTTTATTTGATGCAATGTAAAGAGCACTTAATAGCCAACAAAGACTGACATGTCACTTTTTGGCCAAAAGACACAGTAAGATTAAAAATTTAAGCACTTTGAACTGAGATATTAAAAGCCAACACCTGAGAAAAGAGAAAGCATTTCCTGTTTTGCTGTCCAATTAGTTCTGGCAAGAGAACTTCAGCAGATCTTCTCTTCCTTTTAACTTTCACAACTTACCGCTCAAACCAAGGATCAAGATGTGTCCTGGCATCATTATGATCAGTTCCTCATACTACCTTACAGCTGCTATCAGTGGCTACAATGTGACCACATGACAATACTGGAGAGCCAATAATGAGCGAAATTTTATTTTAAATCATTACCACTCTAGCACTCACCACTGTATGTTCTCTTTAGTCCAGCTCTGAGCCCTTGTGGTGGTTCATTGGTAAATTTAATAGACATTTGAAGAAGAGTGATGGGGAACTGTTTGTGAATGTCAGTTGTCATCCACAGTCGAAAGCTTTCATGGACAGTCTCTGTCTCTATTACAGTGTCCATCAACTCATCCAAAAAGTCAAGTCCAAGGTGGCAGTTTTGCAGAAGTGCCCAACCTCCCTTGTTTAAAAAAACAGAATATAAAGTTATCAACATTGTTTACAAACTGAAATCACTAAAATCACTCTTTGTTTATACTGTAGATTATGAACAAAGCCAACACATCTAAGCTATAGCAAAATATAGCATGTTTAAGTGCTTATCAGAGCTGTTAAAGGAAGAAATCCTCCACAGCCAATTTTGCACCACTGGCTCACCAAACAAAAACCAAGTCCTTTATCATTTGATTTCATTTACATTTCACGTACAAACAGAAAGCAGTATCCACAGTAATTGTACACATGCAATTAACAAAGTATTTTTTCTCCAAAAGAAAGCTCATGTGAGCTAAGCTGTGGGCTGTTCCTTCTGGAGGCATTGTTAGCCTGTTTGGTTTTATCACTTAAACAAGTGGTCCTTACTTGTCCAATCTGGTCTTCTCAAGTAGTCCCTGCCTTTTCCATTTCAGTACATTTCAAACATGTCTGCTCATGACTATAGTGCTGATAAACCTTGATTTATATAATGGAGCTCAGAATTAGCTCCATAGAGCAAGCTGCTAAACCTTGCTCCTCACAAGGTCACAGGCTTGGAAAATAACCAAATATACATACTTAATTAATCTTTTGCTATCAATCAGTAGATATGAAACTTTCTCATTAATTACCATACTTCATATAGATGCCTCCTATATCTTTTCATTAAGACGGTACGAGAGACAGTGAGGGAAAGTAACTGGATTTCTCTTAACTGAACAAAAGAAGCTGCTCTTTCCTATCTTTTGAGTTTCTTTTTATCTGATCTACTAAGTAGCTCTTAATGTGAAGTTGTCAAACGAGAATGTGAGTCAAAACTCAGAGGAAAACTGGTTATACATACAGGGAAGAAGCTCATAACACAGGAGTGCAAGAAGTTTAATCTGTTCACATCAGCAGGCATAGCAGTATTACCACCTGATGGACAAAGCATGCTAAATTGGAACATCTCAGCTTTTCTTTCTCATACAGGATATCTTACTCTTTAATTCTTCCATGTTTCACTTGTAAAATGCCTGTGCTACCAGATTGTCCATCCCAATTCAAAGTCCAGACTACAGCAATACAAAATATTTTGCTATACAGCCTTGTTTTTCTCAAGGTCATGTAACTATCAATAGTTAATATCATCCTCATTTAACAAAATATGTTTGTATTACTAAAAATATGAAATGCTTGCTGAAGAATATTTAATATTCATGCAATCCAACCAATCAATTCAGCTATGTACATCAGTCAACAACATACAACAAAAACTCCATTTTATGTGAAAAAAAAACTGATGTCTTCAGAGTACCAAAAAGCTTGTTATGGCCAATTAAATTACTGTGAAAAGACAGTTCTATTGCTTAGGACACTTATTTATACAAATAAATATTAGTTCTTGCATCAGCATTAAATACCCACCAAACAACTTTATTTCATGACAGATTTTAATTTCCAAGTGTTTAATACAGATACAAAAAACAGTCAGATTTTTGTCTCTTACCTGAGCCATTGTCTGCTGTAGAAGTTTACGAGCATGGATTTCTTGCCCCTGGCCCATGGAAACATAACGTGTCTCTGTCTTCAGTCTTTTTCCCAAAGCAATAATTGAGTCCGTAGGATCAGACCCCATGGAAAGAAAGCATATGAGAGGAGTACGTGGATCTGACTCTTCCCATGTCTTCTCCAAGTCCAAGATTACTCCCTCTGCATATTTCTCCCCCATAGTGTCAATGATGTATTTTCTTGCCTATATTAAAAAGGGTAAATTTAGTCTGTGATGTAATCTTTTCATACTGTTTTCTTCCCAGTGTAAATACAACCCATAAGTAAACTGAAGAGCAAAGGCTGCTATAAATTTAGATCAGAAATACAAATATGCAACAAATTTATTTTTACATGTTAACATATCATACTGTCTTTGAAGGTGTTATTTCATACAGCCTTGTAAGACCAGTTAAAACTTCTAAAATAATTATTCTAATACATATATCTGCATGTATTGTTATATATAATACCTATAATTACAGTATAATAAAAATAATAACCTTACGAAACATTTAGAAAGGTTTTCATTAGATAGCATAACTCCTAACCTTAAAATTTAGCTTTCCTTTCCAAATACTAGAGAAAAAAAGGAGGAAAGCACGGAAAATACACTTCAAAGGTGTTCGGTGTTTCCAACCTTCATACTTAAATAAACGATGAATTAATAGTAATAATGATGAAAATAACTGACACTAAGTAGAAGATCCAGAGCAACAGGTGAAGACCATCTCTGTTATTCCTTATTTATCTATTTATNGGAGGAAAGCATGGAAAATACGCTTCAAAGGTGTTAGGTCTTTCCAACCTTCATACTTAAATAAACGATGAATTAATAGTAGTAATGATGAAAATAACTGTCACTAAGTAGAAGATCCAGAAGAACAGGTGAAGACCATCTCTGTTATTCCTTATTTATCTATTTATTTCAAAAATTGTTAAATTATTGTTCCTTTTTACTAAGAAATAGAAAAGGCTCTTTCAAACAGTCTGAGGTGATCTTTCTTGTATTCTTTCCGACTACATTGCTTTTGACTTACACTAATCTTCCCCATAATACCTCTGGGTTACTTCTCAGAGACAAAAGATATCGAGCATTTAGCATTTGATATACTATCAGTTTTCATAAAACCATTGTAAGATGAAAGTGTATCTTGCCCCCATCAACAGAACTGAGAAACTAATTTTTCATGATCTGTTTCAGACACATAGTACACATCTGAGAGATTCATTATATAGTACCATTTAAACTTCAGTTGACTGCAGTTACACTAATAATTGCTGAGACTTTCTCTGAATCCAGTCACAATGTCTAAAGGCTTGCATCCATAAAATTAATAAAAATAAATAATTAATAAAAATAAAATTTTAGTGA
>RSEF01000002.1:85687494-85715747 GCA_003993805.1 Himantopus leucocephalus
CTTTACAACCTTCTCGGTTGTGGAGTCTGTTTTCCGCACATCATGTAGAAGTCAATTTGAGTTGCTTCACTAGAAGTATTTACTTCATTACTTTTATTAATACAAGCTGGGTGGTTTACATACCTACTTTGTTTTCCTGTGGTCATATATAAAAGATGGATACCTGTTGATTAACAGCTTTACATTTAAAAAAAAAAAAACACAATAAAACTGTTTAAAATACCTAGAAAAATATGTTCTTCAGAGATAAAAGGTCTTCCAGTTCATTCTTATACTGCTCTTATTACAAATGAATCCCTTGGAGATAAAAATACTCTATTGAAACAATACCAAATGTTTCAATACAGTAAAGTAAAAGGAAAGAAAAAGGGAGAGGATGGATGAAGAGTCTTTCATAAGACAAGGATCATATGAACCTTGTGAATCAACAATAAGTAAGCCAGTCGGTAGAAATATTAGCTGTGCCTACAGAAGTACTCCTTCACAGTTTACAAAGGTTTGGTGGATAGTTTTAGCAATGTGTCTCCAAAGTTGGAAGCTGTACGTTCACCTTTGCCAAGTCCACTTCAGCACTGCAGACAGGCTGCTACTATTTCAAAGAAACAGAGACAACACTAAGAAATACATAGTCTCTCATACAGCATTAGAGGCATTATGAACCTAAAACCTCAGTAAGGCTTAAAAAAAGGTTTTAGTCCCCCATTTGAGTAGCCTTCATTTATACAAATTTGCAACAATGTTACCACTTCGGAAATTGTTTTTTGTTTTGTTTTGTTTTCCCACATTCTAAACTTGTGGTCTTCTCACTCCTACACTCTGCTGATATTCCTAAGTATTTCAAGAATTTAGTTCTTGTAAAGAAAGTCCTTTTATCTTAAAAAGGAAATCTTAAAAAAATCATCTTCATCTCATCAGATTTATGTTCTTTTCATGTCACTGTACAAAAGCTATATTGAAACATCATCATCATCATCAGGTAGAACAGATTTATTGGGACCATTTTCATAGAATAATGTAAATGTCACATAACTTAGAAGACGTGCAGACAGATTCAAAAGATTCTGACAAAAACTGATGAAAAAAGACAAGAAAACTACGGTTAACTCCATTTTAATCAACTGAGGCCTAATGGAACTAAGAAAAGCAGGTAGCAATTACAAAGCAAGACAAGCATTATGCAAGTTTGATGAAGTAGAAACAGTTTTTAAAAGTATAGCATTAAAAGAATGTTAGCATTCAATTAAGTATAGTAATTATGCTGAGAAATCATTCTAAGCCAAATTAAATTTCATGTTTTGCTGAGTTCAATTTAAAAGGTTAAACATATTCTAGACTGCAATGCATTTAAAAATCAGAAAGCTAAGTTTTCCTCACAAGAAGAACCTGAGAAACAAGTTGGAAACAGAATGACCAAACTAAAGCAACTGAAGTCACCTTAGATGAAAACCTTAGTGAAAAATCCATTCATTAAGCTTTTAAAATACATTTTGCAGATCAGGAAGAGTACACAGTTGAAAGTTTTCTCCATGTCTTCAAAAATTTCTAGTCATAACATCAAGGATGCATAAAAACCAAGACAAGTTACCATATACATAAATTCAAGGAACTTGCACCAAAGAGGACATTTCAAATCCAGCTTTATGGAACTGCTTTCACAAGTTGACATCATTTTACAGGCTGTCATAAAGAATACTAGGTCTCACTAGTATTCATAAAATATAAAAGCTGCTACATAGCTTATATCATTCTGTTACAAAATGATTCACAAGTGCAAGAATTTGCATCAACTGTTCCTTACAAAACTTGAGCCTTTTTCCACCACAGATCTTGAAATATGAATGTGAAAATCCAAAAAGCCATAAATAATTCTTACATAAATCCACTACTAATCTGATGTATCTATTTTTACAACACTAAATATGCAAGTTTTTTGTCAAATTACATAACAGCTAATGTATCAAAACAATCATATTATTAAAACGGTATAAGTTATACTACATTCAGACATATACCAAGTTTCTCAAATCCAATAATTCCAAGAAATAGAGTAGAATTAAAATTATACAGATATACCAGCTACCTTTTGATCTTTTTATGCTTAGCTGACATCTTGCAAGTTGGTTTAACATTCTGGCGTAACAGAAGAAATCAGTACCAGTACTCTTATCAGTAAACAATCAATTCTTTGAGAGGTATGCCACACAGATTCTACCAATGGGCATACCAGACAACACAGGAATGGAAAGTCAGACTTTGCAGAATCTTTAAATGATGTGCTGTAAACCCTCCTTTTCCTCACTGTATGTCTAAATCTCATTCATTCTAAGTGCAGGACCATATTAGAGACAGTGGAATGGCAAGGATATAAATGAACATACAAATCTTGAAGAACACTAACTTCAGATAAATAACCTCTTCTCTTTTTGGGGCAGAAGTTCCACACATACATTCTAACACTGGGTATCACCAAGCAATCATACTACTCAAACCATTTGGCAAACTGCATCATAGTTAAATAATTCCACCACCTTCCTACCAAATGCTACAAGAAAGTAGCAAGAACCCAGATACTTTAGAGGGAAAGCCCCGAATTCCCAAAGGCGCATAATTAGGTATCATAGGAAAAAAAGGGTTTGGACAGTGGGATATGTCCGAATTGAGGCTTCAAGAAACATTGAACCACAGGGTGCAAAAACAGAGGCCAAGCAAACTGAGAAGTGGTAAGTATATTCTGTGAAAGCCCCCCTGCCTGTTAAGTGGTCCACTTGTCACTTATCTGGAAGAACTATCCCCAGATGGTCTCAAGCAAAGCAGTAGCGAGTACACCACTCTGAGAAGATGGTTCAGAGAGCACAGTATGTCCACCCATTAGACGTTCCCAGTTAGTGGCAAAGATACCATAGAACAGTAGAATAATTTGTCTGGAAGGGACCTCCAGAAATGAACTAGTCCAATCCCTGCTCAAAGCAGGTGTAAATAGGCCAGTTGCTCAGGGCCATGTGCCGTTTAGTCTTGAGCTCCTCCAAGAATGGAGATTCCACCACATTCCTGAGTAATGTGTTCCTGGTTTTGACCACTCTCAATGTAATTATTTTCTTCCTAATATCAAATCAGAATTTCCCAACTTCCGGCTTGATTCCATTACTTCTCAGTCTCTTGCTTTGCACCTCTGAGAAAAAATAAGCTCCTATCTTTTCTGTGTCCTCCAAGCAACTGCAATGACTGGAGGAATTTGCTGATAAAATGACTGTAATCTTGAAGAATGTATTGTACTGCAGGGCCCAAAAGTGAAATTTGGCATAAGGCTTTCACAGAATCACAGAATGGTCAGGATTGGAAGGGACCTCTGGAGATCATCTAGACCAATCCCTCTGCCAGAGCAGGGTCACCACATCACAGTGTGTTTCAGAAAGACTGTGATAATTCCATTATATAGTGGGATGACAAACTGTCACTGGTTGAAGCGAAACTGATGGTGCAGTGAAGCTGTCTGACAAAATATAAGCCTTCACAGAATGAGTATGATTTATCTCATGAGATCCATGGACTGATCAGGAATGAAATGCAATGACTTACTATTAACAAAATGACTGAGGCAATTAAGAAGGAATGTCTTACATTGGGGGGAGGTGAGGGAGGAGGATGGGAGGACCTCAATAGATGCCACAATAAGGGGAAGAATCACATTCCTCTCTAGTGAAGGTAAACTGGAACTATTGCCAAAATCTTAGTCATACACAGTCATAGACGTATAGCGTCTCATTTGACTTCAGTATCGCCTGACCAGGGATTAGGTGTCCAATAGTTCAAAAGATACCAACCAGCCTCCCCCCAGAACTGCTGGTGGCATGTTTATTGGGATTATCATCCTGAACTTGGACTTCCTCAACTAATACATCTGCAGCGTCAAAATAGGCAGTTAGCCCGTTTCCCCTTAGAGCAAGGAAGTAACTAGGTCTGAATACTTTGCATCAGGTTATGTTGCCGTGAGCTCCACAATGTGTAGACAGAATCTGTTTTTATTCAAGGCCCTTTTCCTTTTCAGAGGCCATTCTCATGAGGTTATAACTCATTGAGGCAGGAAAAAAAAGGTGAGTATGGTACAGTTGCAACAATAAAGACAAATAGAAACTTCCACTTGAATGAGTCAATTTCTTCTGTGCTAGCTTTTAAACCATCATAAATAGGTTATATTAAGAATAATCACAATTGAAAGAGCCAGAACGTTACCCTGCAATACGGGAACAGAGAGTAATAAATTAAAATGAAAGCAAAACCTTCTACAGGTAAATGTAAGATGTATAGCCAGGAAAAAGATGCAATTAATTCTTTTACCTGTTTCTCTGTGAGAATGACTCTGCCTAAGAGTTGATTTTCAAGACCTTTCATCGTCACAGTAAAGTCAATGATGGAGGTTCGAGCACTAATTTCAGGAGAGTAACCTGGATTTGGCAGTTTTGTGGTAATGTAAAGTCTGAAGCCATTCATAACATCTACTTCCTTATCACCAACCTTCACCTTAAGAAAAGTATTAAAAAGAAGTCTTGAGATATCAAGAACCAGTACACACTCCTTCAGATACTGTATGTAGAAACAAAGGTTACATTTTTCTGTTCAAAGGTGTAAAAATCCAGCTTTAAATTATACAACTGATGCAAAGAATTTGTTAAGAATATCTATGGAACAGTTCAAATGACTCATTCACAGATTATTTCATTTTTTTAAAAGGGATAAGGAACTCTATGGGTTAAATATAGTAACTATTTGTGATTTTAAACTTAAACTCTACTTTTTGTGGTATTAGCATTAACCAAATTTAAATGTGAGTTTAATCTTTTAAGGTCATATACTTACTAGGAGTTATTTTGTTGAGGGCAAGGCGGGGGGGTGGGGTGGGGAATGAGGGGGATGTTTCCACTTGTTTACTCATTTGTTTTATTTTTACCTTGTTGGCTGAACCTATTTTAATGAAGTTTCTTTCCAAAACATTATCAAGTGCTGGGTCAAGCTCTTCTCCAATATCTTCTATCAAAAGAGGTCTTCCCAAAGAAAGGCTGTCTTCTAAGTGATTTCTAAAATACTTGTGATTCAAAGAAGTTATCTAAAAATACAATCATGGACCTATATGTTATGCTCAGTTACCAAGCTTTTTGTTTGTATTATATTTATAATTTATTTCATTTTATTTAAATTACTGACAAAAACAATGATCCTATGGTTAGACTAGGATTAAGGCAAAGATTGTGACGACAAGAAAAGGTAGCATCAGTGTACCATATTCTCAGATCTCATTGAATGCAAACTTCTATTTTTCAACTACAAAAGTAGATGCAAAGCAACACTGAGCACTTAAAGTTTTGATATCCTATGGGGGCAACTAGGCCAGAAACTCACAGGAACCTTTTATCACCTTCAATTTTATCTTGGATAACATCTCCAAGTCAAACTGCTGCCAGGTTGGGGCTTTTTTCTTTTTTTCCCCTTGAAAATTAGGGAGTTATATTGAACAAGCCATTAAATAGTTTTTGCTTTAAAAAGAAGTCGTTGGTACAACTGTGATTAATTTTCAACACATACCCAAAGTACATTCAGCTTAGTTTGTTTATAACTCCATAGTTAAAAGTCTAATAATAATTTCTTAACATAACTAGCTAGGCAAACATTAAAGGGTTCCACACTGAGATAACGATCAACATGAATGAGAGTATTTTCCTAGTAACACTCTCAGAGCCACTCTGTTATCGTTCAAACTCCTCTTTATCTTTTTCAGGGATATCTTTTAAAAAAGCTGGTTTATTGATTTAATCATAATTGTAGCAAGCAAGGACTTTGTTTATAATATTTTCCCCTGTTTGCACTGAATTGGTGTACCTTGCCTCAGACTGTATGTTGTTGCAATACTGTGTTCCCTGTACATTTGTGGAATATTTAGCATCTGACATCCATGCTAAGACAACACTTATTATGAATAATTTCTGATTAAAAGACGATAAACATATCATACTGTGCATCTTAATTTTTAAACATTTATATGAACCTGTATGAATCACTTATTTAGGGTTTTTTCCTAATGCTTATAGTATTCTGCAAACATGATTCAGCCCTCATCAGACATTACCCATCCAGACTATTTTCCAACAGTTTATGTTTCATTAAAATAAATTCATTAAACAAATCGAGTCACTGGCACTAATAAGCTTCAAATGTACATTTTCTTATCTAGCCAAATCTCAAATCTACCAAAATATATCTGAGATGTCCTTTATATCCAGACTAGGCATTTTATATAAAAGGCATTTTCTAAGTACTATATGAATCACTGAATAGTACTGTTTTGTGAGCTAAGAGTTTCTAGGGATTATGAAAGCACCAGCATTCCTTTTACCTGAAGTTCATTTCTGTCTTCCTTATTTTTAATCCAAATTTTACCCTGTGCCTGTGGATCAATTAATAAAGGATAACGAGATGCTTTAGTGACAATGATTCCATTCTGTATGGATAAGTCATCATTTGGTAATCCTTGCAGGTTCCATTCACTGATAGTTGGAGCATCGGTCAGCATTTCTATGAGGTTCAAGTTGTTACCAAAGGGGATTTTCCGGCTTTTCATTTCTTTTTGCCAGTCATTTAATAGCAGACTGCGGAACTCTTGGTTAAAAGGACCAGAATAGGACAGAAAAGCTGTAGCCAAGAGTACATCACCTTAAAGAAAAAGGAAAAAAAGAAAACAAAATATTACAGCTTTGCCAATTCTATTCATGAATGAGCTGCTGCCTTCTCTAGTTGTTACACAGTTTGGTTGGTAACTGAAGAACACACTTTGACCCATAAAGATGACAAATTAGCCTTTTCCCCAACGCTCATTACACAGCAAAACAATGCTACATCTCAGTAGATGCCACATTTACTTTATCCTTACAATGCAACTGTGGGAAGAGATGGGCATCTGGCAGCCAGCCAAAGTCAACCAACACACACACACTACACTATTCCAAACACCAGATTCTGCACAAGCAGGAGATGGCAGAATAAATTGACTCATAAACTTCCAATTCCATCATTTCCTTGCACAATCATAAGAACAAGCTTAAACAATATTTGGGGGGAGAAAAGAGCCTTTATTTTGGAGTAGTAATTAAATACAAATGAATTACAATTATTACTACTACTTATAAAAAATTGTAACAGACACCATTATGGAGGTATTAAGTGTGACAAGTTTTAATCTTGTGGTCGGCTTCAAAATTGCCCCCGTAAGTTTCATGACACCATAGTTTTGGGTGGGGTTTTTTGTACCTCTGAAATAAGAATTCAGGATTCAAACTGGAGAAGATACTGTACTATTATACTGAGCACTAATATGTTTTAGACTTTTTCAAGTTATCTAAAAAAAAAGCCTTGATGAGTTTGTGGGAAGTTATCCTGTATTTTTAGCAAGTTAATAATACACATATACATGTTATACCAGTAAAAAGAAATACAACCTATCTACTATAGTACAACCTATACGACAGTATCTGCTTTTTACAGCATTTCAAGGCAAAAGTCAGAGAAGAAACTTCAGACCACAGTAAAGGACAAGATAAATTTAATTTACTTCACCTAACTAATAAATTAATTCTTTATTACAAAGCACTTTAGTTTCCAAGTGCATATTAATAAAATTAAAATGGACTTCTAAGAAACAAAAGTTTTATGAACATTAGTAACTGCATTCAAAAATATTGATTTCTACATATAAATGCCAGTGCCTGAATATCAGTTTTCCTCTCCTCCATATATATCCTCAGTTATAGACATTTTATTGGCACTTGTTAACATACCACTCTCTTTGGACTGCTGCCTACAAACGTCAGCCAAGTTAAAACATCAGTGTCCCAAGTACGCGCTGCATGTTATACATGCCGAGTAAAAGCCCATGCACAGCACACAGTTACTGTATTTATTTATTTTTTAAATATGAAGTTTAGTCTCATATTGTATTTTTTACCTAGCAGTGCTTTAGCAAGAAAATTAATTATGGTTACCCTCATTTTAGCAACGAGAAAGCTAAGCTACAAAGTAAAAGTTTGGCATTTCAAATGTTTACAGTTTCACTACCCATTACAACACAAGTGGCTAACTTCCAAGTTCAAAGGCACAGGCAAAAGCTTACCAACTAGCCTCTTGGTTTGCATGGCAAATTCTTTACTCTGCTCTGTCCACCTCTCTTTTTCACCTGCTAAACCACTTATAAGACTTGAGGCTGTTTGCATTTTATGACGGCAACGCTCAGCATCTTCAAGTAAAGTCTAGAGAAAACCATACACCAAGAAATATGGTTTCTGGTCATGTATCTGATAGGCCTGAAAAATCTCTACAGCTAATTAAAATAGTAGTTAAACAACAGCTTAAAAATATATTCTTTAACATTTATATCATGGTACAGAGAAGGAGAGAAAGTGGGATGGAGAAAATATATCAGGACAAACTATCAGCATCTGTCATGAATGTGATTCAACTTTTTAATATTTCTGCTTGTAACTTTCACGTTGGCATACATGTTAAAAAACATGCAAAATGCAAATGCAAAATCTATTAACTTTGGGGGATTCTGCCCTGAATTTCAAATACACTATACACAGACAACATCCATTAATGAAACTTGATGTTGCAGTAGTAGGCACTAAACAAATAATCCAAATAAAATAGTTGTTGAGGAGGTAAGAGGGATGAGGGGAGAGGATCAGTGGCAAAGGAGAGAGATGGGATGCAAAGAGGCAGGATCCAAATAATATCTATCTCTTATCCTCTGTCCACCAACATCCTTTCCAAGGAATAATAGTGAAATTGAGAGAATGCATTAAGTTTTCCTTAAAGTAAGGGTGGCAATTTCTTTTCTGTAAAGAGCAGTTCACCTGTTTTTCTCTCATCGCTTTTTCATACTCTGCCTGCACAATATCTAATTCTTCTTGCTTGGCACCCAGTTCTTCTTGAGCTTTCTGCAGATCTAGCATAGCAGTTGTTAGGCGATTCTCCTGGATTGCTAAATTAGCCTATGAAACATACAAATATAAAAGTGTATTCATACATACAAAATCTCAAAGCATTTTCTATAATGTATCTCAAAGAGTTTTACTGTACTACATTTCAAAATCAAACTGCTCAGTAGACATTTAATCATTCATTAAAACCTTGTATTTGAATTTTACAACAAACTAACTTCTTATTGCAGGTAGCTGCAAATTAAGCTATTGGTCTAACATCAGTTAGAAAAAATAATTATAAAAACTTCTGGGAATACCGGCCATTCTCCACCTGACACAAAAGTTAGTCTGATCTAGCCTGCAAAAACCACTAGTGCCACTACAAACCTATTTGATTTCTCCAACCAATACACTTTGGAAAGATACTACCTCTAACTACAAATCTTGCTTCCTTCTCAATCATTCCTGTTATAAATACAAGCTATTCTGTGTTAAAATCATGCTTAACCATGTTCTTCCTGACTTTCATTCTTACTCTTTAACAACTATTTAGGCCTGGTTTTCCCTAAATAACACTGATGAACAGAGCTCTCTGTACAGTCTTCTTATGAACTGAGATCTGAAACATTAAAAGAACCAGATCTCGAGTTTTCTCCTACTTAAGTCTTAATTAAGTACAGCAATTGCAATAGTGAATTAAACTGGATGCTGCTTCAACCCCATTCAGAAGGGGCCCACAGCCATAAACCTGCACAATCTCTTTCACAATTTTGACAACTTACACGTGATAGTACATTTAAAGTATGATTTACTGTAGACTTACTATTTGCAAGATAATAAATATAGAGGCATGCACCAGTTGGAATAAGGCAGCTGATGTTTCCAGCAGACTAAATTCTCAAGTGTACACAAGTGGGGAGGAGAAGGAGCAAAGGGTGTTTGTGTGCCTCCCACTGATTAACAGACTTACCTTTAAAGGTAATACTTCTTTGTTGATGGAAAAAAATACAGCCATAGCTTTGGTCCATGAGCAAAGGCCAGCAACATTCCCACATACTCTTTTAGCTGTCTCAATGTTGTAGTCCACCATTTCAAAATAAGGGCTTAAAAGTTCTACCACTTCTTCATTAATTGTGTCCTTTTGAAATTGCTAAAAAAAAAATTGCAATATATATAATGTATGTAATATATGTATTTCAGCACACACAGAACACTACCAAGATCACAGCTATTACTTACAAACAGCTAATGTGAAGTTCTTTGTCTCATGAATCTTTGAGAGCTTGCCAAAGTCGTTCTACTCTGTTCTATATTCTTACAAAATGGAAAAAACTTTGTCTTTGTTTATGATCTTCGTTATCTTACACTATCTATTACCGTTACACAGCTAATTGTTGATACAAAATATCACTGATATCCTGCTTGAAATTCCATTTTCCTTAAGAATTAATAAGTAACTTAACAGTCTTCGAAAAGAAAAGGAAAAGTTTGGCTCTAGTTCGTAAACATACATTCTGCTAGACAGTCCTTTCAAAGGGCAAGCCAGCTGTCTTCTCCTTAATCCTTATCTTATTAGTGCAATGTATTCAATTTTAAGAATTTATTTTGACCGTCTCCTTTCTCCAAATCTCTTCCATTTTTCATCCCCAAAACCTCTCAATTTTCTCACTCAAATTTATTTTGATGGTCAAATATTCTATATCAGTTTAGTCTTCTTTAAAGATTTATTTACAGGGTATATTGAAAGCCCATCACTAATGAACTTGAAAAATAGCTGTTCCCTGAAGCACAAATAGGTTTATTTATGCACAAGCAATGAAACATTGAAGCCCTTCAGTAAATTTAATATCCTCATGAGCAGATGCAATGTGAATACTACATAAATGGCATCCATGGCGCTACCAACTATACAAAGTTGGTCAAGCCTGCCATCTGTGATTTTCTGTTGGAGCAGAGACAAATTAAGTAAACTCCTCAAAATGCAGAAATCAGAGATAATAGCATCCAGTGGGGCTGGACAATTTACAATTTATTCTGAGTAGATTAATCATAATATTATTAGTTTAAATTATGAACAGGGATTTATTCACCAATTACTCTTCCCATTTCCCTAGACACATGCTATGGAGCCAAAAATCCCAAATTTTCTATCAGCTTTAATGAAACAGGTAAGTAATGGCTATTCAAAGCAAATGCTTAAAGCTTTGAATCATTTGTCACTGAAAGCAATTTCATTGCCTTACTTAGGAGAAATTATAATTGATTTATGACCTGACTTTGCCAGAAGGATTCAAGTTTATTTCATTACGACATACTTATTTTTAAGCCCTTAACATTTCAGATCTATTGTGTGTCTGTTTCCCTGTGCACATTTGTTCTGCTATGAACACCAGAGAAAACAGTCCCCTATTTTCTTAAACTAAAAAGAAAAAATCAAAAAGAAGGTTACACAGGCACCTGTAAGTTCTGTAAGAAGTTCCCTGCTGTCATCAATTTCAAAGATTCTTGCCATGATGGGATGGTACAGCATTTTTCCTGATCAATTTTCACATTGTTCACTTTTCGCTGGAAGAGCAGTAACACACAGTCCATGATACGCATAATGAGGTGAGGAGGTCGACCCAGTGTGCGGACAGTGGCAATATCTGCAGGTTTTATTGTCTATGAATTTAAAACAAAGGGTAAAGCAATTACTGTTATTGTTTATTTAACAAGCCATAGAGCACAAGCTCACCAACAGTATTGATCCATTGGAGAAAAAAAAATTATTCATATTATTTTTGATTGCAAATAATTTTACCTCCAAAAAGCATGAAGCTAGAAGGACCCTCCAACCAGATTTTCACTACTACCTCGTAGCAACTACTAGGAAACCTCAGCTCAGCCACCTCCACAGCAGCACCTAAAAGCTTTAAACTACCATGCACATTTTTAACAAAACAGAGCAAAACAGAAACCTCTTGAAATTTTATTTGTTTTTTTTTAAATGCAAACCTATTGACCAGAAACTGAGTCTAGAAAGTAAAATACATTCTGTTGATATTTGGCAAATGAACGTGAATTAAGGAAAACAGTGAGATACACGTATAGATTTGCACCTTCTGATTCATCTTACTGGGAATGTTCCTGTTGTAGAAGCAAGCCTGTGAGAAAAACAATTAAAATATAATAATGTATGAAAACCTAGGCCCTACTAAGTAAGACCAAGTAAGCTTAGGGTTCAAATCTCATACTATAACACACAGTTCTAGTGTACATCACGAATCAAAAAGGACTATCAGAAAGGTCTGCTGAAGATACTTCCTTAGAGAAGTGCTGATTTGAGCAGTAGTGCGGACTGCACCACATACAGAGCAAAAAAACCACCGAACAATGGTAACTGCTGACAGGCAGGCCCACTCCTATAACAGACAGAACTTGGATCAGAAGCTTTGCTTATTTACAGGCAGTTTAATCAGCCTGAGTACATGACAGTGACAAACAGTAAGCAACAGGTTATTCCAGGTGTTATGACACCTTGCTTCTAGCCTAGCACATGGCTCACTGGGAATTCATAAAGGAAGATTTTAATGACTTCTGTTTATACTTCAAGAAAGGGATTGTAAATCATTGCAGATTTTCCTGATCACATTCCTTCTGCCTGCCTTTTGTTTCCCTTCAATATTATACTGCTCATTGCGTTCAGTGTGCACCTGATAGCTGGAAACACTCTGCTGAGTTATCTGTGTGGAAACTTTAACAAGTGTTTGTTAATGACCTTTAGGAAATTCAGCCCAGCCTTTTTTGCTATGATCCAAATTGTGGCAAAACAGCTGCATTTAATTTCAGTTTATTTATTTATTTACTTCTAGTCGTGCATTTAAAGTGCCACTAAGTTTTACTGAGTTTTGACAATTCTTACTCAAACTTTAAAAAATTAATCTCACTATATGTTTAAAAATGCTTATAAGCTGTTCTGTATCTACCTGTCTCTTAAAATGGCATTTAGCTGTCCTAAAATACATAAAATTTGAGTGAAATAACAAACCACAGATTTTTTTTTATCTGGGAAAAGCCTTTTGTATTTATCAAATATTTTAATAGACATTTGTCTACACTACGAGCAGAATTCTGTTATAGGAATCCCTACCTGGGAATTTGCAAATACTTAATGATTGTGAGACTCAATTTTTGAAAGGTGCAGCCCTATACAGATTCATACAGAGAATTCTCTTGCTTAAAGGAGTTTCTGAATGAATAAATGCATGCTGAGAATACAGATATGCATGCTGATAGGCCTGCTTTTATGAGTTTTCCTTTCCCCTTTAGCCACAGGCAGAGCAATTCATTATAGCACATGCAAGAATTTCAAGATTAAGCCCAACTACCTTTCCCCATTCTAAAGTTTCACAATAATGCTAGTGTAGCTTTTCCTTAAAATCAGTTTTTCATTTATTAGAATCCGAAATTTCAAGAAGAGCAGTATTGTTTCGGTTTGATAATTTTAGCCAAAACCAGAAAGTAAGCTGTAATAAGATGCAGGACAGGACACAGGACACTGGTGCCCTTTTCATACCACAGACACTGCCCAGTTAGCATTATTTGTTTATGCACTGGTCGGAATGCTTGACCGCCTCCAGGCTGGTTTGTTGGATTTTTTTCACGTTTTTCCTGTAGCTAAATATCAGGATCTTATGACCCAGACCTGCTCTCTTATTCCAATCTTATCAGCTGTCATGTCATGAGCCTTCATTTAGGCATTTCTACTCTGCCGTTCAAGAATCATGGCAGTCAGAGATTGTTAAGTACCTCTCCCTCAAAGTGAAGTCATACATTCAGGAGATCCATGAAAACTTACTTACACTAGATTTTGAAGACTTTTGTTTTAAGGAACATCGCAATAGTCCTTAACCACCACTACTGTTGGCAGCCTCTCAAGTGGAAAGGAAAACCTTCCAGTAAATCTACATAACAACCCTTGAGGTTTATCTGTTCTTCAGGTTTATTCTTCACTCTTCTCTGTTTCTTGAGATGCCAGCTCCCTGCTAGCCTCTAGTATTAGATTTAATTTGGATCCCGCTACTGCTGCTGATGACAGAAATGCCTTGAGGGACATTCTCTTATACAGTCAGCTGAACAGACATTTTTAAAAAAATACTATGCAAGTTCAACAAAGATTAACCTTTTTTCATCACTAATGATGCATCATGTAAAGATACGGGCAAAGTGCTATCACTCTATTAAAAAAGCTTTTCAAAAAGAATATGTTGGAAGACATGAAGTCCCATGATGAATGTTAGAAATCTGGTTAACACCACAACTCGTAAGAAAAAAAAGGGTTTTTTTGAAGAAGGCAGAAAAGAATGGATTATCAAACTTATTCAAAATGCAATTCATTGGTGAAAACTTAAAACGGGAGGTTTAGATTTGGAAGGAATTGTAACTGTTTTTACATGGAAGGCACTTCTTCACTCATTGCACACAAGCTGTTCTATAACAGTATCAACATTCAGTTACCAGTCTGACATCAACCTGCAGCACATCATATACCAACTATAGTTTCAAATGAAAGTTAAAGCTTGCCCTTTTCTGAATAATTGCTTATTTTGGGTTTGGTACTCAGGTGGAAAAAGAAAATACAAAATTGAACCTAAAAATCCTCAAAATATGTATATTTATTTGCATATGTTTTCTGTCAGCTGATGAGTTATGCGGGGCACCTGCAATCTTATATTTGTTTTCAAAGAACCTCATCTTCTTAGCAGTAAAACAATGTTATACATGGTCCAAGTACTAACCTGTAAGGCTGCTTCTGCCTCTTCCAAAGCGGGCTTAGCGGCTTCCAACTTCTCTTCAGCTATGGCTTTGTCAACTGAGATACTGTCTACAATAGCTTGAGCTTTGTCTTTCACTTTCTGAACTTCACCCTTCACCTTCTCAGCAGCCTGTGCTTTTACAGTAACTTCTTTCAATACCTAGAATGTGAAAAAACCCACATGCCAAATATTAAAGAAAGCACCTAGTTGGAAGAATGTATTATTTTTTTGTTGTAAAATTCTATTTATTGAATTCCAGAACCAGAAAACTCAAACAAGATTACTTTCATCACTGTTATAAGTTTCCAAGATCCTTTTTTTTCCAACACTTAACTTCCTTTTACTTGATTAATCTTTTCAAAACAGAAGAAACAAAAGGAGCAGGAAAATCAAACAGCAATACATTTTGAAGGCTGTGCGTACCATGTCAGCTTTTTCATTGGCAATTTGAAGTTCCTTTTCTTTCACCTCCAGCTCTCTGCTTAGAGCAGCCACTGACTCAGAGGCCTCTTTCAATTTTTCCAGTCCAGTATTCATTCTAGAGTTTAATAGCAAAATAAACAGCATGTAATTCGCTATGTAATTTACACTCCACTTTCCAAATTATTCCATCAATAGAATGAATCACATCAGTCAGAACGAACACTAGCAAAAGTTGTTTTACACCAACAATAAAACTTGTACAGGAACTTTCACACCAGTGTCTCATGCCTTCAGAATAAAGAAAGTGAACAATAAAGAATTACATTAAGAGAGTCTGTGGCTTGAAATTTTACCCACTAACTCAAAAAGTATGCCTTTATTATTGCACAAATATCCTATACATTGGTTCCACATATGTCACCATCACTGTTGAGCTCCAACCTGATACTCAAAGGACGGAGTTCTATCTAGCAGAAAGCATGTTCTCTTCACTAGAATCCTGAGAAATATCTCATATCACTATTTTTTTTTGAAGAGGATATTGAAAAGGCTAATAAAATCAAAATATGGAAATCAAGTCCAACCAAAAGAGAGTAACAGAAAAATAACATTGAGATAACACTTTTCTCGTTCAGCATTAAAATGCCCCTTCAACAGTGCTTTTTGTCTAACAAAAAGTAAGTCCTCACTTGGGACTTTTCAGACAACTTTGAGTGGCCTCTACAGAGGCTGCTATTGCAAAGGCAAAGCAGTTCTTGGACAGCTAAACAAATACAGGAGGAGACATAAAGGGTAACACCTGCTAAAGCAATTCAGACTGTGCAAGGTTAAGTGAAACAAATTGACATGCATGACCTAATCTGGTACATTTGAGGCATCACTTGTTTTACAAGTCATCACCCATAACATAACTACAGATTCCTAGCTCAATTTGGCTTTGAAGCCAAAGAACGTTTCAAAGTGAAACAAACTAGTTTGAGTCTTTCCTAAAGGCTTCCAGCTTTTTGTGCCAATCTTTCAAAACTGAGAAGAAAATTTTTCTTGAGAGTGATACCAATGGATAGACTAAATGCTAATTTTACATTCTATTTGAGTATTTCTGACATGAAGATAAATCTTCAAATAGACTTCATTAGTTTAATAAAGTATCTGAAAAGGAGAATGAATATATCAAAATCACTTTAATAATCTATAAGTAAAAAGCTCAGCAGCCTAAATTAGGCCCTACGATCACAAAACCAAACCCACCAAGGTTATTTCTTACATGTTTGTATCATGAGGATACAACTGCTTAGCAACAAAACAGGAGTTGCTCTCTGGTAAATTAAATACTATTGTGAATATACTACAAAATTACATGTAGATGCTTTCTTTTTCTCATTAAAAATACATAATAATAATTTATATTCACCCTTTTTCCCACCACCTTGCTTTTTCCTACATCACTATCCTTATTCCCCCCTCCAAAAATATATAGTCTTTAACTTCAATGCCAAGAGTAACTATAATATTTGATCAAGTTACATCTTTACACAACTTTAGGAAATTTAAAAAAAAAAATCCTTTTGCTGTGCAAAGAGACAAGCCATGCATTGAAATGAAGTGTATCAGAATATACCTATCTGGGGGGGGAAACTAGAGAAAGATAGTAGTAAACTGAGCACTTTACCTGTTTGCTAATGTCTGCACTTCAGCATGCTTTTCTTTGTATGTGGTTTTGTATCCTTGAATAAAGGACAGGTAGGATTTGGGAGTCACATGTGTAGAACGTCTGTATCTTTGAAAGTAATCAGAACACTTCTCTGCCACTCCATCCTGGAATGAGCCCATACACTGTACAATTTCCCTCTTTGTTTCAGCAGTGCAGTCCATATCAAATGAGGACAGGAAATGTTCAGATACTTAGGAAAGAAAGAAAAACATAAATGTAAGTAAATATTAAGGAAAACCTCTTAGGTTATAAACAAGGCAATACTCATATATCAGCATGTATTATGTCTGCTTTCACCCAGCTTCTGAAACACCAATTTTCTTTACTCTCCACCATCAGATTCTTAACATTATTCCACACTTNTAAGGCAATACATGATATATCAGCATGTATCATGTCAGCTTTCACCCAGCTTCTGAAACACCAATCTTCTTTACTCTCCACCATCAGATTCTTAACATTATTCCACACTTCTCAGTAAAAAATATAGNTCTTATTAAAAAATATAGCCAAGGATCTGGTATTATTTCACATACAAAGCGTGGAACTCTTCTCTCTCTGAACCTGTCTAACTGCTAGCTACCAGGGATTGGGTAATAACAGCCTTTTTCTGTATGCTTGGTGACACGCACAGTCACTAATAATCTCTTTCTTTAGTAATATTTTGCCTTCTTTATTAATGCCTTTAAGCCATCTTCAAGGGGAATTTTTCTTCAAACTGTGTTCAAAGCCTTTCCTTTGTTAGAAATATTTCAACACTTTAATACAGCAAGCTTTAAAGAAGAAAATATCTATATCAAATTTTAGAACCAGGTAAGTTTCTTCTGCCAGTGTTTTGGCAAAATTCAAAGCAATTAAAACAACTTCATGACCACTGGATCAGAGAATTAAATATCTGCCAAGACAAAACCTACACCTACCTGCCACGAGAGCATCCTTAGGCCATCGGCTGAACCAATCTATAGTGCATCCAGAAATGAGAGCAGGGAACTTCAGGGCCCTATTTCGGAACTTTTCACCTACTGGTGAAAAGCAAAGAACCACATGAAGATTCTGACGGACTCTGGTCATGAAGTAGTCATACAGAACCTCACTGGTTGGAGGTCTACGTGGATGTTCCTTTTTGAAGGTGGGTATGAGGTCACTAATAATCTCATCTACTTCATCACGTACAAATAAGTTTGACACCTTTGAGAAAAAGGAAAATTTTGTCACACTTTACAAGATGATCCAGAATAAAGTATGTAGCATAAGGTTCATTTAATACATAGCATTTCAGGAAGGGACATACATTTCAGACACTGAAGTTATTAAGACCCACCCCACTCCTTTAAACCAGAACTTTTACTGAAGTGATTCCTTTATAAACACTGAAATCTAACTTGCTGTAAAAGTAAAACCCACTCTCCCATGTGAAAAACAAAGACTTCGTGTACAATGTCTTTGCTTTATTTTCTTAATATTCTAAAAACCAATAGAAATTATTCTGAAACACACCCCTGAAGTAAAATAAATAAATAAATAAACAAACAAACATAAAAGCCATCCCATCCATTCTGGACATAAATTTACCATACAGAAACTAATGGTACACTAATGAGATATTTAATTTAACAGACAATTTTGTTAAACTTCAGTGATGTTCCCCAATTGGTTTTTTTTTTTTGTTAAGCTATTATTATATCCCTGACAGCTTGTCAACACATTTTAAAAGGTCTGACTTAGACAATTTCTCTTTATGGAATGATGATTCTCATTCTTAATTTTACAATAGCTTTGTCATACTCTAACCTAGTATAATGAATTGTTTCCATTTTTTACAGTACTGTAATAACAAAAACCACTGGTGTTTTAGTTTGTGAAAGTGTGCCCCTTGACATAAAAAGAATATTCAAATAAATCTTGTTATTTTACTTCAGAATTATAAAATTTAAAAAGCAGACAAATTATCATGAGAAGGTGTCTTACCTCTCCTGATGATAAAACATTGTTCAGGTATTCCAAGAAAGACTCATCTTTGATCTCATTGTCTGTAAAAAGAAAACAGATGCCTTTGCCTTGCAGTCCTGCTGTTCTGTACAAGAGTTTCAGATCTTCCATCAAGTTTAAAGTGTTGTACGATCTACAAAAAAAAGACAGTTGTACTAATATTAATTCCTTTTAAAAAGGGTGTCCAGTTAAAAGAAAAAGAACAAGCAAATTTAAGTAAGAAACAATCTCTTGGAATTTAAGGCAAAAATCTGCCAAAGTCCAGGAATTTTCATTTAGATTAGGAGGAAAGACATAGCTCATTTCAAAGTCCCACATTAAATACCTAATCCATTCTTCTTTTTCTTGCTCTCTTTTTCACCTCCCACATCAATAAACAAATAAATACAACTCCGCAACTCAAACCCATGAAAAAAGCCAAAAACAACAATAAAAAAAAACCCCAGATCTGAAGTCTTATCATGCTATTTATTTCTCTTTTGCTAGAAAAAGTGAAAAGACAGACAGGTGTGGATTCTGTCATGTGCTGGGTGCAATAAGATACTTTAGATTTTATTGACTAACTAAAAAACTAAAACTAGCTGGCCCTTCCAGTGAAAGTCATCACCAATGGTGGCACTCACAGTTTTACAAAAAGGAATGAGAGCAGCAACAAACTAAGAGATAAAAAAAATAAAAATTATTAGACAAGGTGTGGTGGGTTGACCTTGGTGTCTGCATAGTTGTTTCTCTTGCATATTCTCACTCCTTTCTTCCAGCTGCTGTTGTGCGGCAGTTTTTTCACCTTCTTAAATATGTTATCACAGAGGCACTACCACCATCATTGACCAGCTCAGCCTTGGCCAGCAGCGGGTCCATCTTGGAGCCAGCTGGCACAGGCTCTATTGAACATGGGGGAAGCTTCTAGCACCTTCTCACAGAAGCTGCCCCTGTAGCCCCCCACTAGCAAAACCTTGCCACACAAACCCCATACACAAGGTTACACTGGAATGATCTCTCTGGCTGGACAAAGGAGTGCAATAAAAGCTGAGGTTTCTAGGATACCCACTGGGAATTAAAACAGAGAAGTGGTTGCATGCAGCTTTATTAAGAGTATTCTTATGTAACCATAATGATCTCATGTATGACCTGAAAAATCAGAAATTGTACAATAGTTCCTCATTACTACGGAGGAGCTCAGGAAACAAATACATTGGGTTTTGATTTTTTTTCATGATGATTAAGAAAATAATTTTTTGCTTTTCAGCAAAAATATCATAATCACCAAGGTTCCATATATGCGTTTAGAAATAAGACACTTTAAAAGCAAAGACACCACTAAAATTAGAAACGGACACAGAAAAGACACAAATATTCTATGCCCTTCTGTTTCAGCCACAGGGGGAAATAATTATTGGAAGAGTTGTTCAGTTAATTACTCAAAATTAGACAAAAATACTGACCTGAAAAACATACTTTGTTATACACATTGAGTTAGCAATATGAATATCACCTGCCTTGGTGAACTAAACGAAACCGTTTAAAATCCAACAATTACCATCTTTAAGACCTCACAGAACAGGAAATTTTGGATTAACAAAGGGCAAATGTTTCTATCCAAGAAGGACTCAAAAGTTTTCCCAGAGGTATTTTGGTACCAATTATTAGATGTGTTTTAGACAACACTTAAGGTTAGAAAAGGAGGGAGTTTAATTTTATCAATCAAATCACACTTCTACACTTGCTTGTTGAACCACTCAGAGAACTCCAGGGTGTTTGTAAGGCAGGATTATGTTTTATAAGGATCTTTCATGAGTCCTTCCTAAAATCATGTTTATTCAAATCTTCACTCAGTCTATTTTTCATGATAGTTTCTTTAATTCATCTGGTGCACACATCAGGTTTACAAGCCTTCAGATGTAAGGGTTCCCCAGGTCTTTTCTTGACTTTTTTTTTTCATTGGCTTTATATAGACCTTCTTATGATCCTCAGCTGCCAATGCAATTTTATGTAGGAAGCTGCACACACTTTCTTAATTCAGTATTTCATCCCCTAATGGCTTCATAATTCCTTGTGAATGATATCCAGCAATTTATTAGTGCTTCTTTTGTCAACTGTACTGTAATATCTCCTGATGGCTCTCCTATTTCAGACAGATCCTCTGATGAGATCCTCACCAAGAGGCATTCCCACATGTGAATCTACAATTTCTTCTGCAGCCAATACAGCTGCAAAAGAATTAAAATAATTTAGCTTCTCTCCAATGACATCTTATTTGAATGCTGAAAATATTTCCTGATCTTGGCCCACAGATACTTTCAGAGGCATTAATTCTGAAATATTCAGAGAAGGATTTATAATTTATTTTTATATCTTTTGTGAATTATTCCAGAACAAACCACATTGGGTTAAACAATATCAAATAAGGCATGTACATAAGATCTACCCAATTAATGGGCAGAGATGAGGATTCCACCTTCTTATTTCAAATATGATGAGATAAACTCATACAAGCATTATGCATAGATACCAACTACAAATACTTTCAGTACAGTTTAGTGTAGTGCACAAAGACACAGAGTAAAGATAACTCGGCACTGCCAATCAGAAAAATCAGAAATTGTACAATAGTTCCTCATTACTACGGAGGAGCTCAGGAAACAAATACATTGGGTTTTGATTTTTTTCGTGATGATTAAGAAAATAATTTTTTGCTTTTCAGCAAAAATATCATAATCACCAAGGTTCCATATATGTGTTTATAAATAAGATACTTCAAAAGCAAAGACACCACTAAAATTAGAAATGGACACAGAAAAGACTTCTCATTCTGTGAAACACACAAAACTGTTTACTACTCCAAAGATGGTAAAAGCTCAGACTTATTGTAGAAAATCATGCAAATTTATTAAGTCTCAAAGGACTTTAATGTCAGTGTAGGCAACAGTGTTCAGCCTAAGTTAAGCTTGTTTTTTCTTCCACTGCAAGGACTGGGAGCCTGTTTGATTTATAGGAAGCATTCAAACAAAAAGTACTTAATATTTACTTAAATTTTAATTAATGCTCACCTTGTTAACATTATCTGGAACGTATCATAGCCAGCTATGAAAGATGCCAGTCTTGTCAAGCTCTGCTTTCCTGAGCCACCAACACCAACCAAAAGAGCATTTCCACAAGGAGTGCGGATCACGCGAGAAATCTGTGTAAGATCATAGTCATTTATTGCTACAATGTGTAGAAGTTACACACCCAAAAATGCTATGCTATTGCAGCAATAAAGCTATATTAGAAATGCAGAACAAAGGAAAATTTTAAGGTTTAATTAAGGGATTCTATATTACTATTAATATATTCTACGGACATTTGCACTTTGCAATATTTTCTGTAAACCTTCCTATAGTATAGCAACCACTTGATTCCATCACTGTGAACTTTCAATTATCAGTAGAATTGCATCTCATGCTTCCACAAAGCACAAGTAAAACTCAACTGTGATTTGTTAGTGATACGCTATCATAACATGACAGATTATTAAAATTGGGAAGGAAACCATAATTTCCCCAATACCATAGCCTCTGGACAACTTTAGTAAGTCTCATCTCTCCAGATCCCTTCATTGTGACCAGAAAGACAAGTTGTCCCAGGCATGTTAAATTCAGGACAAAGAGTCTCCAGTATTCTCTGAAGCAGGGAATAATACTGCCCTTATAATCAAACTTCTTAAGCTTCTACTTTACTTGATTATAAAAACGCACAATATCGGTAAGAATATTTGGTCACAGTAGAACATCTCCCAGGTAGATCTTCCTTTCTTTCCCATTTCACTATTTATCTTTTAAAGCAAAAGGCAGTAGTTACCCACTACTCCACGTTTCCCTTCAATTCAGGACAGTGCAATGTAAATAAACAGACCCTTTGCAATTCAGATAAAAAAAAAAATCAGCACTAACTGCGAACTGCATGCAGCACCCGTGCCACTGTCCACAGCCAAAAAAACAATGCCAAGAAATCTGGAAACAGGTAAAAGATGCTGAGAAATATGCCTCTAAGCACAGGAGACAAACTTGCTCCACACCCCGTCAGTTGCACGTGGACAGATACTTAGAGTACATAGAAGAGCCTACATTAGTTTCCAGAACAGCATGGAGCTACTTGCCTCTCAAAGGCAAGGTAATACCAACCAGCTGGTTAGCAGCTGGTCTCCTCTGCATGCGCAATGGCACAGCGTATTTGTTCCTGGTCTCTTTATTATCTTGAACATCCCTCTGATGCCCCTAGATTTCCATCATGCCAATAAGCAGCCTGGGATGTCTATGTACTTACCTTTCCTCTAGCACACTTTTTTTCCAAGTTATTAAAAATAGTCATATCAATTTTCTGCAGTTTTAAACCCATGTATTTTATATATTGAGTGTAATGTACTTGATATTTTTCATAGGTGAATGTTTCACATGGAAAGATAAAATCAGGTATGAAGGTTTACTCTAAGCATGCTTAGTATTTAACCAGAAAAACAAAAATGGATTTGCACACCACTCTTGGAATATTGCTGATCACTTCAATTATGGCTACTAGATCTTTTCCAGACAGAGGCACACAAGCTGTAAATTGGGAGCTTTGTTCTCTATTTAAGACATTCCTCAGCTTTAACTCATTCAAGTCACACTACGCCACCTCAGATTAGGCATTACCTTAACTGTGCTTACCCAGCTTTCTCTTAGAAGCTGTCTCAAGTCTAGCTAATGCATAAAGGTCAGACCTGAACAGATGTAAATGCTGTTTTCAAAAATATGGGATCAGAGAAGCATTATAGATTCATTTTATCCAAGTGAAAGTTAAGATAACGTTTCAGGTATTTACCATCTAGCTACTCAAAGAAGAGATTTCTGACAACAGGTGGCTCTTCAGTGAAAAAAAATATATATATTCCTTTTTTGCTATATCCTGAATTTATATAGATTTTTTTTACTAGGAATAAACCAGAAACTTATAAGTGTGATGATGATTTAACAATTTTCCTGAAGAAATCCATAGCAGAACTTCATCCATTTTGCAGGGAAGGCCTTAAAAGAAAGGGACTAATTTTGTGAAGTGACAAGACTCCACCCCAAAATTTTGAAAACTGCAGACACAATGTCTTTGTCAACTATAATTAAATTTAAATCGTATTGATATTTGTTATATCATTTGTTAGGATGGTACAATCCATTATTCACTTCTTAATAATTTAGGATAAGAAATAGAGACAGCCTGACTCTGCTGTGCCTACTCCTTCATAAGCAATTATGTCCTAACCTGAGTTTCATTTGATTCATTTCAGAGAGAGGAAGTGCTCTCAGAAGAATTCACAAGAAGAAAGGTTAAAATAGAGTTACAATAGTTAGGACCATGATCCCACCAGACATAAAGATAGATACAAAAGAATAGTTCCATCCAGTGCATTTTCAGAAAAGTTGTGTTTTAATACCTAGTCATAGAGTGACAGAAAAAATATTTGCTAGCAGTTACTTCCTTCAGTTTTAGAAGTAATTTACCTTGACTCATGCATACCTCCACTCATAGGCGCTGAGGGCAAGTGAACAACAACAACAAAAAACGGCAATCCAGTAAGACTATACCTTGACTAAATGAATCATAGCATCCTCAAAGAAAACCATGTCCATTCCAGTACCACGGACGTTTTCATTGTATGTTTGCAAAAACATATTTAAACGATTCCGTAGCTGATGAAAGGAGTAAATTGGCTCATAGATTTTGGGAATATCTAAATTAACTTCCTCTGATTTTTCACCTAGAACAAAAAGCAAGTAACAAGACCTTAGCAGTTCAAATGATTGATGAAGGCTCAATGTGGGGATGAGTAAGTGAAAGTAATTAGAAGCCTCTTTAACCACCCAGAATGAGGTTTATTATATATAACATTACACATTAGATGTACATATCAGAGTGCTGCCTATACCCTGTCTACAAGTAACAGTAAGTTCAGCTGCTTAATTCTCAAAGACAAAACCAGAAAAAACTAACATGCCTTCTTTCTCTACGTCTGAAACTTGAATGATGAAAAGCTGAAATTAACTTAGATGCTAGAAGCAAAAGTAGCACCAGAGAATGAAGGTAAATAAATATTGCAGTTAAAAATTGCAAATAATCTTTTTTTGTTTTAATAAAACCACTCTAAGTTGATTAAATGATTACACTAGTAAAAAAAATAATTACTACTAAAATGAATAATTACCACAACAAAAAAAAGGTATATTCACTATGAAAAGACATTCATTTGTTTCATCAAGTGATCTGAAAGCCACAAGCAATTGTCAACTCTTCCCCACCCAAAGGAAAGGAGGAAATAGTGCTGCTGTCTCATCTTTCCATTCGTAAGTATTAATAATGCTTAAAGGTGATATGGCTTCATTAGTAAGAGTTGTTACTCACAGTAAATAAAATCACAGAAAGGTTGATGCTGGCAGGGACCTCTGAGGTCATCTGGTCTGACCCCCCTGCTCAAGTAGGGCCACCTAGATCCGGTTCCCCAGGACCATGCCCAGATGGCTCATGAATATCTCCAAGGAGAGAGACTCCACAAGCTCTCTGGACAACCTGTGCCAGTGCTCAGTCACCCTCACAGTAAAAAAGTGTTTCCTGATGTTCAGAGGGAACTTCCTATGTTTCATTCTGTGCCTGTTGCCTCTGGGCCTGTCACTGGGGACCACTGATAAGAGCCCGGATCCATCTGCTTCGTACCCTCCCTACAAATACCTATACATATAAATCTGTGTATGCCTGAAGTGACCTTAATTTCAGAATTCTTTAGCTCTGTATTGTTTCTACATATATGAACACTCCTTTAGATTAAGACCTAAATAAATTAACAGACTTCTTATTTTAACCTGCGAAAACACTGGTTAAACAAAAGTAGTATTCCATGGGAAAATAAGTTTCTTATAAGTTGAATAAGACATTTAAACAACTCAGCTACTGATAAGGAACTAATAAGGAATACAGCAAGGAGTTAACCTGTAGTGATGGTTTTACAGTTTCAAACCATTTAAGAGAATTATATCAGCTTAAACCTGTTCCTGCAGTTTTATTATTAATGTCAAAATACAGCATGATGAAGCACTAAATCGAAGATAGGGCATTTACATTATTTACAGAGGCAGCTAGTGTAACATATTATTTTATACTCTTCCCTAGTCTCAAGATTCAGAATCATAAGTACAAAATAGCAATGTCAAAACTAACTGACAAAAACCACCTTTGAATAGTTTGAGGGTCTCAAGAACACTAGCACCAGTAACAATTTCTGTGAAGCTAATATCTAAAAGTTGATGTTTGAGCTACATGATCTCAAGTCTTTGTGTATTTATCTCAGGGACAAGTATGTTGTGACTGCACAACCCACAGATACACGGACTATATGTAAACGTATAACTAACCTGAGCATATGGTTATTTGAAATTAATGTCAGATGTATTTTTATGTATATTTAATAGCTCAGAAAGCCAGTTCCTGTTCTTATACTTCCATCATAATGAGCAAGACTAAATTCCATTAAAGGGACAATTAACACAAAATTACACTTGTTATTCTTTTCACTTAAAGCCGAAACAGGAAGGGGTTCTCAAGGCTCTGACAAACATACAGAGGACAAAACATACCCTTTATTAATGAGGGCCTCCTACTTTGTGTTTAGATGACGTTTCATGCTAAAAGGCATATTACAGGGCAGGTATATTTAAACTGTCACCAAGAAGCAAGTTATTTTGGAAAATACATGCTTCTTTTTGCATTTATTTTTCATTTCAACAAAATGGTTTCTAATGTGGATTCAAATCTTTGCATTAAAAGTCACTCGTCACTCTCTGAGTATCTATTCTGACCCAGTTTAGTCCTGTCTACATAGCTGCAGTCTAGCAAGTTAAGGATGTATTTGATTGCTTTCTCACACTAGTTTGCTTTTTACTTCCATTTGATTCATTCCAATTAAATATTTCCTATGCTTCACTCTCCTTTGTCACTACCTTCTTTAAACGGCATTTGACCACTCTGGCCAGCCTTTTATTGCCTCCACTATCCATCATTACTGTGATAGGAACACAGTTAAATGAATCATCCAATGGCTTAAATAATGACCTTCCCCAAAACCCAAACAACTTTTTTCTGTTTTGCACCAACAAATATTCCCAGGTCACTTAGCAAGGTCAGTGACACAGTGTTTTTATTTAAAAGACACAAAGATATTATTATAAGCTATATGGATAATTCAAGAAGTTTTACTAGCATTCAGGAGATTTTGAAATAATATTCATTTGTTACAAAATCATGTGTTGGGTATTTCCTAAGAAGTAATGGATTAACCCAGAGCCAGTATTCTTTTACCAGGTTTCTAGGGCGTGGTAGCTGAAGTGATATCCTTTATCTAGAACTGCAACCCCACCACTTCAAGTCATTCATACCACATTTCTTTCATCATTTTAGATTAATATACTCACGCTTACTATTTGTCAGTTTTGTCTATCTACCACATCAATGGAAATGGAAGCAAGGCTCTCCTAGACATATAACCTGGATATAAATACGGACTTAAAATCCCATGAATATAAAGATGTGCCACAGTTAGTAACACAGATTACCTTCAAATTCACTGGACAGAACAGCCACCCTTGATGCATAAACTTACTATGCATTTTTAAGACATTTCTATTAGCATCTATTTTATCATATCCCCTTCCCTATTCTTGCCATCTCCATGGTTATCACAGTCCACCTTTACCAGTTCTTTGAGGTGCTTCTCTTAAGAAGTGAACAAAGAATGCATCAGTTTCAGGATCCAGCAAAGCTTTTGCTTCTTCAAATTCCTCCTCAATGAGTTTTGCCACAGCTGTGTCAAACCAGTTTACATCTTCTGAGGTTGTGAAACGATCAGCAATAACACGCTTACATTCATGCTTCCACAGTTTTATTAGTACCTATATATATATAAAAAAAAGCATTTCCATCAGATTAGGCATGCTTTTATTTATTTATTTATTTTAAAATCATATTAACACTAGAAAAGAAACAGTAGTACATAGGGGTTTATTCAGGAGAGATACCTTGAGCTTCTTATTCCACCCAATAGCATTTTAAGCTTACATTCAGTTAACTTTGCAAGAAGCCTTAATCTAGCATTCCAAACCAGAGGGTATTTACCCAACTAAGGTTTTATTTCCCTAGCCCTAAAACCATACCCATACCTTTTAACACATGTTTATGCACTGATAAACCACCTTTTAAACTGGTCATTATGTAGAAGGTGGGTGGAAATAATAGCATCATGGCATGAATAATTTCATGCCAAATACAGATGTCACTCCCAATACTATATCCAAAGTAGTCAGAGAAAAAAAA
>RSEF01000002.1:85715847-85741530 GCA_003993805.1 Himantopus leucocephalus
GTATCTGAAGGGGGCCTACAAGAAAGCTGGACAGGGACTTTTTGCAAGGCCATACAAGGCAGTGATAAGACAACGGGTAATGGCTTCAAAACTGGAAGAGGGGAGATTTAGGATAGATATTAGGAAAAATATTTTCATTCTGACGGTGGTGAGGCACTGGAACAGGTTGCCCAGGGAAGTTGTGGATGCCCCATCCCTGGAAGTGTTCAAGGCCAGGTTGGATGGGGCTTTGAGAAACTTGGTCTAGTGGAAGGTGTCCGTGACCGTGACAGGGGAGTTGGAACTAGATGATCTTTAAGGTCTCTTCCAACCTAAACGACTCTATGATTCTATACCTTTAAAGTCCTTCAGTTTGGTCATAGAATGGAGAAGGAAAACTTGCCAGGTTCTTAATCCTAGCAGCACTGGTTTTAATCCTACACTATTACTACACAATAATAGAAAATATACCAAGTACTCCTTGAAGACCTCTTGTTTGAGCCTACAGCACTTTGTACAAATGACACATACTATGTCTAGTCTCAGAACTAATATGTAAATTTAAATAATCAGATTTTGAGCAATTGTTTGTTATACTTCAAAAGACATTAATTGAGAATGTATACACATATAATCATTTAGTGCTGTATATTTTTAGCTTCAGAAATTAAAATCAATTCTAAAATTTACATCTTAGATGTAGTAGAATTCAGGAGCTTATTCAACAAGCAGGGAAGTACATTAAACATGAAGTGATTATATAACCCAAATGTATAACAAATTTTCCATGATTACCATAAACATTGCTTTTCCAGCACTTCATGTTTCAATGCTCAAAACACTAAATGACTTTTCCTTAAAATAATTAAAAGAGAAATGATGCATAAAATATTGAGCTTTTCTGGAAGAAAGGTGGATTATGGAAAAAAAAATATCCCTATGACTCGTTACTACTTCTTCCTTTCAAGCCGTAAGCCAGAAATCATTTGTTAGACAGATATTAAGCAGTGACTGAATGCCTCAAGACACTAGTGGAGAGAGGGCAACTGTTTATTTTTTTAATCAATATATATGCATTTTCATTGGGTTAAAATAAGTTCATTGCTTCTCATAATTTTCTTTGCTTGCTTCTTTCAAATAAATTAGCATTTTTCAGTAATAGAACAAGCAGATAGAAGCAAATCCTCTTCTGTCAAAAAAAGTGGGGTTTGCTATAATTATGAAACAAAGTTGCCATTTCAGTTGGCACTGTACAAGCTGGACTAAAACATCTTTGACTCAAAAAAAAAAACACGCTAAAAAACCTTTTAATCAGAAGTGATATTTTTCTAATGCGAACTCAAATGCCAAGAAGTTAGACTCTTCAACCTCTTTGCTACACTAATTATACACTAATTATAACAAAACCACTGATGTGCTGCATTTACCTTTGGTTCATTGATCACTTCTGCTGTAGTGTTCAGCATTCCTTGCCAAATTCTTGAGAGGTCTCGAAGGTTGAAGACATAATGGAACTTGGCTGGTGTGGGCAACATTTTTAGCTTGGTAATCTGCCACAGCCTGCGTGTCAGTGGAACCAATTTGGCTACTGTTTTCTTCACGTCTTCTGAAAATCCCCGCTCACTACAATAGTGCCCTTCTCCAATTACACCTGTGGGGAAAAAAAAATTGCCAAATGAAAGATTTTTCTAAGACACACTACCAGCAACACCAAGAGCTACGATATTCTTAAATTTCTTTTTCTCTTTTTAAATCCCAAAACCTTTTCCAATTTGTTGAAATTACTTTTCCAGTCTTTATTAAAATCATGATTCACCTGGTCTTAACATCATTCTGCCACCATCTCACTGGGTATATAGCTCTTAATTAACTGTCCGTTAAAAATGCTCTTTTGTCTACCAAAATGGCTTCCACAGCCTTTGAATAGCTAATCTCTTCTCTGAGACCATTATGATCCTGTTGTTTGTGAAGGTCTAGTCTTATTCACTCATTCTTAGCACCAGGATCAGTTTAGCAAATCTCCAGCATTGTCACTAAAACTAGGAATGGCCTTCATGTCATTCTTCCTAACACTTAGCATACCAATAGATTCAGAGATGTGACTGGACCTGAAAAACTTACAGATTGATGAAGTTGCACGTGGGGAGTGGTTACTGAAGGAAAATGTGCTGGTAAGCAAATCAGAGCCTCAATTTTAATCATAATGTTTATAAATATAAGAATAGAGAAAAATCAACTAGAATTTTCAAAAATGCATGGATACAAAGCTAATTTCCTTTTACCAAAAATTTTGTCAATGGAAGAATTAGAAGGCAGAGTACAGTTGAAGACAGAAAATTGTCTCTTGAGTCTCTGTGGAATGTCGTTGCGACCTCCCCCAGGGTGAATCATGGCCGCCAAAAACTGAATGTCCACAATGTTAGTAAATTCACCAGGCTTTTCCAGGTTATACAGTCCATTCTGTTCCATCAGCTGCCTAACTATCTCATTAGTGACCTGTAAAATAACCGGGTATTATATAACAGAATATTATACACGCAACTAAATGAAATAAAAAACTTACTTATGTACTTGAAAGACCGAATAAAGTGTATACCATTATTTTCTCCCACAAACTCCTGCTTATTTGCATCAGGACAAAAATGCATTGTTAGGAATAAGAATATTTAGATTGTCCTTTTCATTGGTAATATCTATGGATGAAAATCCTGGGAGTAGAGGGGAATCCCTAGCTTAGAATTAATCCTTCATACTTTAATTCATTGTTGCTTGAATGCTGCATGATTTCCAATACTGTTGTATTGGAAATAATTCTCCCTTTTAACACAAAATTTCCAGCTTGTTCCAATCAAGCCCAAACTGATGCATCTTCACGTTACATTTGCTACCAAATATTTTGATGAAATTTTGATGTGTAACAATCACAAATATAGTTTCTCAAGATGCAAACATAGAATTACTTCCATACAAAAGAATGCAAGATTCCTTTCCTTAGCCATAAATGGACACCCTGCTTTTCTGTTTGACCAGCTGGAAACATGCCACAGACAGTACATTACACACCTATATTTCTTTAGAAATTCTAACATTAGTTTCCAAAGCAATATACTTCAGAACAATCTTGCCAATGTAAATAATGTTTACTTCCATTTTTTCTAAAGGAGAGAAGTCGTTTCTTACCTCCCAGCATTCACAGTATTTTAATTATTATCCACACAGCCCGTCTGCCATCACAATTTGTGTGCCAGAGGTTTTTTTCTAATTCATGTTTGTTTGGTTTTTTTTATTAAAAAATGAGTGTTGGTAAAAAAAAATTGTTAAAATTATACAGGCATGTTTTAAGGAGTATTCAAACTGCTTCTTGTAGTCAGTATATTTATTTTCAATTAATTCATGACAATATAAAACTAGATGGGTTCTTTAAAAAGAGTGCTTAAAAATTAAGCGCTACATATCAAATTTACCCCCTACTGCCTAATTGAGAAGAAAAGCCAGTTTTACAATGTAACAAGAAAAGAAAGAAAATATCTTTTGCCTTCTTTTTTCCTCTTTTACAAACTAACCTGATCTCCCCATTCATTTATTATGGGCATATTCACATCATCAATGAAGACCGTCATCTTTTTGCCTGCAGGCGGACCATAAGTTGTGCCCATGCGCTTGTCCACATAACTTTCTATTGTACGCTGTTAAAAAGCAATTATTAGCATAGTTACATAGAGCCCTTCCCTTCATACATGATTCAATCATTTAAACACATTGAGGGTTTTGTTACACAGAATTTTACTAAGGAAGGTTTAGACAACACATCTGCTGGAGATAATTGCTCTAGTTCAACTAGAATGTCTAAAATCTCATGCTATACAGCGTTAGGTTGCTATCAGATATAACAAATATCTAGTGCAGACAACCGTGCCTAACAGTTTCATAATTTTAAAGCTATTTCAAACTTTTCTTTCATTTTATTCATTTATCAGTAAAATTGATGGTTACTAGCAATAAAGATGAAACTAATAATCCGTCAGATCTGAAAGATGTGATTCTTGAAAGTCTTTCCAGCAGACATCAACGTACTTCATAAAAGCATACAGTGATAAGTAAACTTACATACATAAATAGAGTTGATGAAATAACTTTGCTTAATAAGTAGACTTGCCACTACTTTTCTTCCCATCATCTTTCCATTGCTCCGTTCTTCTTAAGGTCCATTTTTTATTTATTCTATACCAAGTGAAAGCTCACTTAACCATGCATAGTTATTCTTTAGTGCAAATCTAAATATCTGCATTCTTACATTGTGCCTAGGCTCCTGTACAGCAGCCTGGAAAGCCTTGTTACACAAGTTGCATTAGTTAGACCAAGACTTTAGAAAGTCAGAGTAATTTAAAAGCACGTGTCGCAACAGACAATGTTTTGGTCTAGATTGTTATCAGAGTCTTGACTGTTAGACTTGCACATCTATTTCAGATATCTTGATCATCAACAGACTATCATCTATCAGCAATAAACTTGACATCTATTTTCTAAAAATAGATGTACCTACACTACTTTTTGATTCTATAGCCCAATCAGTAGATGGAAAAATCTAAGGAAAATAAGACCAAAATTACATACCTGAATATTAAACCTGTTAATAGTTTCTACTATGCTATTAAGCCAGATGATAGGCCATGCATCAAGCTTATAGACAGCACTTCTGATTACAGCACAGACAGTGCTTTGGCTTGGCATACCAAACCACAATAAAAATATTTCCCATATATATCGCCAGCAGGTTAAAGAAACTTGAAATAATTCAAAGTAGCTCAGTAGGAATTTGGACAAGCACTACAGTTCACGATTTAAGTACTCATAATTCTATTTAGAGAAGCTGCACTGCATGTGTTACCTTTTTAATGAGTAACTTAATTTACTGGATTTTAAAATGCAGACAGCACCCTTTTTATGACAGATTGTTGTGGGTAGCACTTATCTTACTCATGGATTTTAGTGAAATCTGATGGAAGTCACTGACAGCTCTATCCAATTAGTGAGAACTGATACATTTTACATAAAAACATTAAATGTGATGAAGCAAATAATATGCATGATATTATAATAGTCCAAGAATAGCTCAATAACTACTGAAGAAGTTGAAGGGAATATGGTTTTTAGAGAGGTCTTTTAAATCATGTGTTAGGACACTTAGTCCTTTTGAGCAGGTGCTTTTTTTGTTTCTGCACTCATTTTCAATTAAACAAACCACTTTCAGAAGCATCCTCCTGGCAAATTCTCAGAACAATCTCTGAATCTAGTCACGTTGCATCAGAAAGTGAATGACTACTATACCTGAAAAATTAATGGGGTAGTTGCAGATGAAAAATTCAAACTCTTAGCCATGTGGCTTTCAGGGTTGTATTTTGACATAAAACCTTTGATGATAACAGTCTTAGCAGTTCCTTGCTCACCAATTAGTAGGACAGCCTAGACAAAGACAACATTGAAATAAACAAAACACAAGAGCTGGGTGTCTTGGCAAAGCCTCAGCAATCCCATTTAGCTTTTAAACTGAAATGAAGCTAGAAAAGTTACGTAAAGTGAATTCTCAACAAGGGACATGTGGAAGCAAAATAGTTAGTACCTCGTAGACTTTTGCAGGCCTCACAAGTTAAAAATATTTGCAGTTAATGGTCATGTCAGTCATGTTAACTAACAAAGGAATGAATTATTCGAAAAAGAATGTACCATCTAGAGCCTCAGTATCAATTTCTATTGTCCTTTACCATATCCTGCTTATCTGACACAGCTTTGGTGAAGAACAGCTTGCATAATCTAAAGGTACATAAACTCTGTAACTGCCTCAGGTGGGCAGAGTTCACATCAGCAGAGTCTGGCACTCTGCTGCCCTGTGTGCTGCCCCCTTTCCAACAGCTACATGAAAAACTTGCTTCTGTTCTGACTTGATCTCAGCTGGAATTGTGTTTATTTCCACTACAGAAAGGATGGGTGAGGGGAAGACAAAAGAGTCTGGAAGCAGTGAATATTCAAGAGTTCAAGCATACTTACATGAATGTAGCTCTGAAATCACCATTTTATGTGATTTTATGTTCAAAAAAAATGAAGTTCTTCCTTTTCAGTAATATAGTATTTTGCTTCTAATTCAAAAACTTTAACATGTGTACTGGTAGCACTATTTCAAAGTGAAATATAGGAAAAGTACCTTGCCCTGTTTTGCGATAGTTTCAATAAGGAAATCCATTCTCACATTGTCAACATTAGGTACAAGAATGGAGCCATACTCTGGAGTGCTGCTACTGGGATATACATACTCTTCAACGCGTGTATTCCAGTGCATCCATTTACCTAATAAGAAGGAAATGAAGTTACTGTTTTAGAAATGCAAGGCATCGTCACTTCTTTTATTTTCTGTTGAGTTGACTCATCTGTCAGTGCCTGTCTCACGTACAGAAATGCCACTCTGTAAATTCAGACAAAAATTATAGAATTATATAATCATAGAATCTCTCAAGTTGGATCCAAGTGGTTTACTCCTCTTTCCTACACAAATCACAACAAGGACAAGGCTTGTTTATTTTTGTTCACTTGACAATTCATTAGCACAAAGTCCACGCAGCTTTCTGTAGCAATATATCCACATTCTGATTTCTCACAGGAAACAGAGAAAAAGCTTTATACAACATCACCAGTAAAGTGTAGCTGTAAAACAAAACTTGCTAAGGAACACAAAGAACAGGTAAGCTATAAAAAAATTTTGAATTAATTCTCTAAAAGAAGCACAATTTTCAAACTACTTTTAAGTTTTAGCCCATGCCACCCAGCTGCGTTACTAACCGTCAGTTGCCACATAATAATCAAACATGGTATCTTCACTGCTTTCTGGGATACAGGGAAGATCAAGTTTTATCGTTGCATGGTTTCGAAGCCAGTGCTCCATTTTGCATCTGTCTTCCAGTTCTAGTAATGCTCCTACACTCCACATAAGAGAGAAGATGTACAGCCTTTCCAAGTATTTTGGAGTCAATTCCCCTCCTTGCTCCTGAAGGATTGAGTTAGGTTTTTATTTTTAATAGCCTGAAAATTCTAGTTGATAATCATTAGTAACATTATCTTAAAAGCCTTCCGTCATGTTTAAATTTACTGATGTATTCATCAATGAACAGACTGAGTCAATATCAGGTAGACCCCAAAATATAGAAAAGCACCCTGTAAATATCACTTTTAATCACCCATTACAGCATTTGATCTGTTTAAATTCTAGTTTATAATCTGATAACAATCCACCCAAAAAAATCTGAAGGCAAACTGTTCTCTGATGCATGCTACATGTCAGTGCTTAACATCAAATGCAAATGTGAAAGAGGGCACACCCTAGCTATTATACTTAGCTAAGGTATTCCTTACTAACCTGCATCTTCATTTATATTCTAAGTCGTCAAAGAATCTCCTTTCTACATAACTTCATGACTTAAAATTATCTCCATTAGATTAAGCAAATATAAAAAAATCCACACTACTTTACCTTAGGTGGGATAAGGCCTTGCAGCATATTAATGCTCTGCATAATCACAAAGGCCTCCAACATCTCAGTCTTGCACTGCAGAGACTGAATGCTGAAGCGGTATAAGTCTGGGAATGATGAAGAATACAGCTGACGTAGAATTTCAGCTTCTTGGAAGGAACGTCTTTTCAAAAATCCCTGTTACAAAGCATGGTGAGAAAATAAATTTAGTTCCCAATGCAAGACGCAGTAAATTCAACTCTAGTAATTCAAAAGGTCCAGCAAGCATGGAAAGTTGATTTCTTTGAGGGGGGATAGGGTGGGGGCGGGGATCGGATTCCTTGCCTGTTGGGCAGGGAAGGTCAAACTAGGTCAAACTGTTTCCTTGCCTGTTGGGCAGGGAAGGTCAAACTAGGTAAAAGTAGGTCAAACTGACAGAAGGTCAAACTTTACCCAAGTATGCATAATTCCTACTGGATATTAAACATGAATAGTGAAGAAAATAGAGCTTTCAACAGCACAAAAATCATTCTTTTCAAATATTTTTTAATCATAATGGCTGTTTAAGGTATACAACAACTCTGCAAAGGAAGAATATCATATGTACTGAACACAAGTTTGACTTATTCTGCACAACATTAGGTTCTAGCAATGATACAGGGTACCCCAGAAACATCTGGCGGTTGCAGTAAAAAAGTCAGGATTTCAGGGGAGAATGTCTGCTGGTGCAGGTAGTGTTTTCATAGTGCATCTCAGTATCTGTAATGCTGGATAAACAAAACCTAATTAAAACTACCTATTTCTCAAGATCACAGAACAGGATTTGTTCTTTGATGCCTTTAGCTCAAAGTAGTAACCTGCTTCTTTGAGTTACTCAGAAGCTTTCTCTCATCTGTGTGGCAGAATGCTTCTCATTTACATCCCATGAATTTATTTCCTACATAAAATACATTTATTAGCAGAAACACTTGCAGATTCTTCCCCAAAATTCAAACTAAAATTTGCCACAAATTGAAATCGAATACTTCCCATTTAAATGTAAGACAAAACTTTTTTGTCGTTGTGAGGGTCGTCAAACACTGGAACAGGCTTCTTGGTGAGCTTCTGGAGTCTCTGTCGCAAAACTCAACAGGACACAGTCCTGAGCAACCTACTCTAGTTGACTCTGCTTTGAGAGAGGTATGTTCAACTCCACGATCTCCAGACATTCCTTCCAACCTCAACTATTTTGTGCTTCTGTGATTCTTTTCTACATTTCTACCTTCATAATCTTTTGAAACTATCTTTTACTGCTCAAAGTAAAAAAACTCTGGGACTTATTACAAATAGGTAGATGTATGAAAAAGCTTTCTAGAAACAGGTAGATGGAAAACAACGTGCTAAGGATTAAATGGCACAACTACTTAAAACAGATATCCAGAACTTCCCCAGTTGTTTAGGAAATATCAGGGGTAAGTAGAAAAATTGGTAAGATGTTTTTGCTTTGGAGGAGGTTGATAAGTAACGGATCAAACACCTTTGATCACTTTGCAGAAGCTGCTTAAGAAGCATGTTAGACAAAAACAGCAATAGGAAAAGTTTGAGATCTATTTCACTGAATTATGTCATGACATTGCAACCCAATTAGTTGTTCATAAACAATTAGTTGTTATAAGTTGTAAAGATGGGAAACCTAAACATATACAACTTCCTGAGCTATTTGTATTTGGTTTTAATTATTTTTCAAAGTTCTTCCAAAATATTAAAAAATACTATGTTTCATTCAGCATCTGAGAATTAGAAACTAAAGAAAAAAACTCCATTTAATTCTATTACAAAAGTAAGGAAATCCTATAGTGACAAATGTGAGATTAATGTCTACCCTGTTCTGCTGGAATATGTAGTATATTGCACTACAAAATAGATTTAAAGGGACATGTACTGAAAGAGCCATCAAGATATTTTATTTATGAAGTAAAACCAAACCAAACAAAAAACAAATAAATGTTATTGGCTCAAACGATAAATAGCTATAGGTTGCAATTTTTGGGGGAGGGGGAGGCTGGAGGGGTTGTTTCANTGAAAAAAAAAAAAAAAAAAAAAAACCACCCAAACATGTTCTTGTTTTCTTTTTGACCCTTGCTACCACCAAAATAAATTAAAAGCATAAGGTCATGGATGAAGTGAAACTACTGTCATGCAACGCTTACTTGAACACTAAATTTATTGTGCATATCACTTTAAAGTAAGGAGGTATATCGTGACTGATAAAGCAAAATAAAATGCTTTTCTTTGGTTTTGCTGTCTGTGCAGCTGAATCTATAGCTCAATTTAAACTGAAACATTCACGAAGTCGTCTGCAAATTAACCAGTGCAAGGAGGCAGAGCTGTGTGACCCTAACATCATTAGGCCCTATGAAGTGCTGTAAATACAGAAAGGAACAACACAAGTGGAAGCACATGGGAGCCACTGTCCTAGATGCAGTACTTACACTTATGCTTTCCCAAGTAGCCGTATTAGTTTTTNTTTTAAAAAAAAAAAAAAAAAAAGTAAAGTCTTGCAGTAACATACATAAGGCACTTGTGTTGACTGCATGTATTTGCATTGGTAAAACTTCAAGAACAGCCAGATTTTTAGTAAACTTATTAAACACTTTTTTTTTCTCCTAATAAGAATGCAAATATTTTGGACTTGGCAAAGAAACCTATCAAATGAATTAGTAAAGATTCTCAAGTGTTGCTAAGTAGCTGTGATTGAACAGCCAGCTCTACATGATTTAATATCATTCTAAGAGGGAAAGGCTTTAGGAGCTACTAGAGAAATACGGTAACAACCCTCTGCTTAGTCCTTCACAAACAGCAAACATCTGTAGGCAACAAGTCACAGCCCATGGGTGCCCCCATCACAGGAGGGAGTCTCTGATAACAATCACACTCCTTTTGCTCTCAATTTGTTAAGGCTAAGCTGGGTTCTGATGTCTCCCCCAGTGGACCTTGTTGCTCCTCACCTGTTCTCAGGGCATTATATCTGACTTGCCATTTCACGTCCGCAAGTGGAAAAGAAACCTCACTTCTGTTGCCAGAAATCACAAGTTTACAGCCTTCCTCGTCTTGATAATTTCTGTTCACCAAAGCTTTGAATGCAGCCTCTCACACTCACTCTCCTCTCCATTACAGGGCTTGCAGTGTCTCTGAAAAGATCCTACTGATCTGTTTGTCTTCCCTGAAGGCATACAAATCTCACCCTTCCCACAGTTCCTTCACCTGATAACTCCATGCCAAGGACACACTTCCCCTGGGGAACTCCATTGTGTCCAGCCCCAGGAAGAGGCACCACGCATTGCCTGCCACTTGGCTTGGACAGCAGCGTACTGTCTCTCTCTTGATTTCCATCTGTGCTGAAACCTCTAATATGCTAAAGACAGTTGCTCTAGGCAGGGTCACAGACCATGCCCCATGGTATGGCCTGGTTTAACTCTAGTCAGCAGCTAGAACCACGCAGCCGCTCACTCACTCCCCCCAGTTCGGATGGAGGAAAGAATCAGAAGAGCAAAAGTGAGAAAAAACTCATGGGTTGAGATAAAGACAGTTTAACAGGTAGAGCTAAAGCCTCACACACAACCAAAGCAAAGCAAGGAATTCATTCTCTACTTCCCATCGGCAGGCAGGTGTTCAGCCATCTCCAGGAAAGCAGGGCTCCATCACACATAACAGTTACTTGGGAAGACAACACCATCACTCTGAATGTCCCCCCCTTCCTTCTTCTTCTCCCAGCTTTATATACTGAACATGACATCATATGGCATGGAATATCCCTTTGGTCAGTTGGGGTGAGCTGTCACGGCTGTGTCCCCACCACCAACAACTTCTTGTGGCCCCCCAGCCTGCTCGCTGGCACAGCGGTGTGAGGAGAAGACAACCTTAACTACCTAGCAACAACTAAAATCATCAGTGTGCTATCAACGCTATTTCTCATCCCAAATCCAAAACACAGCGCTTCACCAGCTGCTAGTAAAAAAAGTTAGTTTTACTCCAACTGAAATCATGACAGAATGTCAACTTTTTATCCATTGCCAGACAAATCAGGGATTTATGGACAAGGAATATAGTTATAAACAAGCAAGCTTTATAAGACTTACAAGCACGGGAAGGTTTATGGATTAAAACAATAAGAAATCAGAAAATAATACAGAGTAATCATTACAAAAGGCTTCCTCAACTACTAACATCTGAAAGTTAATACAAAGCCAACTGTATTTTCATCTGGCTAGTTAAGCAACACTCTCTACATGAGCATTAGTTGCACTTTCACAGGTATTTTATTTGATTTGGAAAATGAAATGAGAGAATGGGACTGTGAAACATGCATTTAAAAATTATTTTTAAAAAACTTGTTAATGTGATACTTTATAGAAAGGAGGACAGTAAAATTCAGTCTGTCAGCTCATAGTAACATGTGAAGTTTTGGTTTTTTGACTCTGGAAACAAGGGGGTAAATATGCTACAAGGGCCTGGATGATGTTCTAATTTCATAAACAGGAAGACTAAATTATTCCTAGCTTCAAATTAAAGTTTGAAGCCCATATGAAGGAATGTTAATTTGCAATTATACAGAATAAAGGAATATTAACTTTGTTTTCAGAAGGTAATAAAGTAATTCTCTCTGTGATCACAGTTCTTAGCCACAAGGAAGAAAGTTTTAATTTTTGATACTCATGAGACAGTCCATGGTTCATCAAAGGAAAATAACGTCAACAAAATATTCTCAATAAGACTGACTAGACAAGAAAAAAAAAGAGAAAATAAATTAATATATCTTTAAATTTGATTTTTTTTTTAAAGTTAATCCTGAGGAAATAACTTCACCAATAAATTTCTAAGACAATATAGGGCTTAAGAATAAAAAAAAATAATCAGAAACCAATTTTTTTTTACTGCTATTGTCTCCATTGTTTTCTTAGAAAGGAAGAAAACTAGAACTAAATGCCAAAAGTTTTGTTGAAAGATATTACTACTGAAGATTAGGTAGATTCTGGGGAACTCTTTTAATTCATCTTTACCAAGGTATTTGCTACATGAAAAAAAAACATAGTATGCTCAAGTCTTTAAATGTATCATTCACTATATCATTACCAGCATTCAGTCAAGATATGGTTTTACTTTTTGTGGGTTTTGGAATATGAAAGATGACATATACAAGAAAAAACTCACTTTATAAATCACTTTGAAATTTGGATATGTTATACGCTGTTCTTCCCTCCAAAACACACCTCTAACATGTTCTGTTTTTCTAAATGATTCATTCCATGCCAGAGAAAGCAACCACTGCTTGGTTCTTCAGACATTTTGAACTGTTAACAGACAACTTAACCACTAAAGAACATTAATTTAAAAATTACATACTTTGATGTTGCATTGACTTTATTTCTGGTTCTAAATCCCAACTGCAATTAATTTTAAGAAACATCAAGATAACTTATATTTTCTTGAGGATTTCTACATTGCTGAGTCAGCCTGTTTACTCTTTCTTCTTCCTTGGTCTGAAGCTGTACTAGGGGCTGCCACATAGTTGATATTTTGACAACCATTCTTTCATTGTGTAAAATACCTTGAATTACAAATTTGTCCCAAAGTGAAATATCTATGTTTTTAAAAGTGTAATATGTTGACCATGTTCCTAAAAAAATTACATTATTCATTCTTGTACAAATTACCAGAAACATTGCTATAAGTTTATACAATGTAATGGCTATTTCATAGCAAAAGTCACGAAATTAGGTCCTAATGTAACAACAGTGAAGTGTTGAATAAGAAACCAGTAAAACTTTTGATACATAAACAATCACTTAGCTATTGTACCTCAAGGATAGGGCTCCAGTTGAGAACTGATGAGCTCATGAATACCATCCCATTCCTTGAAACCGTTGCTGGAGAAGCATTATCAATATTATGAGGTTCAAAGACTATCTTGCAATTTGGTGCCATAGGTATCCGATCTCCATTTGCTAGTGTTAGAGTTTTGTTATCATCCAGGACAGAATTAAGGTTCTCAATCCAAATAGCATCAACTGGACCATCAAGAACTATCCAGATGTGGTCACCTACAACCCAAAATAGCAGATGAAAATGCCTATGTAGGAAGTTTTAGTTTCTTTCAAGGACCAGTTTCTTCCCTCTGCAAATGAATTTTGAACTAATTCTGAATTAATGCACACAGCTAGAATCTCAGCTTTTAATACAATTACCATTTCCATCACTCAATTTCAATTAAGTACTTCCTTTTGTCACCTATTGATAATAATTATCCATTGCTCAGTATATAAAGTGTCATCAGCATAAGTCATCAGTTTGTATAGATCTATTTAAAAATCACCATTCGTTTCCAGAGAGTTTGTGTAAATGTAGTGAGATTAATTGAAAGGAACATTTCAAAAATCACTCTCTAAAATAGCATGCTCACTTTCATAAGTAAAAGATGTCCATTAGGGGAAGATTCTTGTTTGTTCTCCTGCTCGTAAACTTGATCCAGCTCCCCTTAAAGTTTTTCCAGCTCTTTCCATTTAGTAACAGAAATCTATCTTACAGCCTGTCTCTGTTTCCTAGGAGTGTCCGGGCCTGTCCTGCTCACCTCACTTAGGTACCAAGCAACAGACCTTGGCTGGAAAGGGATCCCCCCTTGGCTTCTGGTTCCCCGTCCCTTAGGGAGCAGCCAGCCCTGCTGTGCATTGCTAGATAGCCCTTTCATCAGAGATGGTCCCCCTCTCATCTGCCTTCAGAGTGAGTCCTTACTATCCGGGCCTAGGTGGCTTAGTGCGTTGCTAGGTATGAATGAAGAAGGTTCTGGATGAGAAAATTTCTCACCTCTATGGCAAATAGTTTTATATTTAGATGCTTTTCATAGCTACAGTGCAGGCATCTCAGGCATGAAATGCTCTGGAGTTCACTTCATAAAGAGACGTTACGGAAGTGTTGCAAACAGTGAATCTGAGGAAGTCATAACAGTGTGCTAAATCTGTATTTCATGTTGAGGGGAAAAACAGAAAAATCAACAGTTGATGCTATGCTACATTCTCAAGTGTGCTACATTTCTACATTTGAAACAAAAGCAATAAAATTAATCAAGAAAATTTTCTATTTTAAAAGTATCTGTATCCTTAAAGACTAAGAAATTTTGCACGAAAATTGACAGTGCAAGCAAAATGCTAGGATTTTTTTTTCCTTTAGTCCTTAAGGCCTAATGATAAGCTCACATACTAATATTCAGACAAAGCAAGGAAGAATCCATCTAGCATCAAACCATCAAGGCCTCTCCTTTAGTTAATATAGCAGTCTAAGGATATAAGCCAGCTTTATTTTAGGCAGAAATTGGTTCCCTAAATAGAATTACCTCGTGCCATTTGAGATGGACTATGGTATGTGCAGGGCTAGCACATATGACACAAAGGAGATTCACACCTTTCTAACATGGCAGCTGGAGACCAGGTAGAAATCCTGGCAGTACCAAAAATTTTTATCATATACCAGTGTTGGGGGAACTGACTGTTACCTTCCACTTTTCTTCTGTACACAGGCTAATCATTGAAAGAGAGGGCTCAGCAAATTCAGTGAAACAGTATTTGCTACACTACACAATTTGAACACAAAGCATTTAGAACAGAGACCATACAATAGACAGAAGTTCTTGTAGAAATATTCCAAAGCTTCCATGTAAATAAAAAAAAAAAAACACAAACCACCACAAGCAAAAAAACCTAAAAAAACAAAGTCTGCTAATGTACTTTAGAGAGATGCCGTGCAACTTTTTTTTGGAGGGATTTTTTTTTTTATTATTATACCTTTTTTGGCTCTTAAAGTTTTTCTCCAGAGTGTTGAAAATATTCCATCTGTCCAATCATTTGTTGCCACGTCGAGACGACCAAACATTTGCGCAGCAGTTATAGCTTTAGGATTCATTCTCATTTCACGATGTGGCTGTCCACAATCTATGAAAGGCATATCATCAGTTAGTTTTGGTATTTCTTTTCAACAGCCAGAGAATTTTGACAAATCCAAAATCATTACACCCAAATGTATGGTTTAATATGCATTCACCATTTTAAGACGTTACGTATATACTTGGAAAACTTATCTGTTGCTATACATAAATATTTGGTAATTGGAGCCATTAAAATTTAATGTAGAACAAAGTTCTGAAAAATTTGAAAGTACAATTCACATTTCATAGTGTTGTGGCTTGGGCCAGATTGGCCACTTAGGCAGAACAACAGATGCCCTCCCTTACCCCTCTTCTAAGAGAGGCAGGAAAGAGACACAGAGAGACTTATGAGTTTAGAAGGAACTAAACTACTTTAATGAAATATTAATAATAAAATAAAAAGGAAATAATGCAAAATATACAAAATCCTGTCAAGCTTCCAGGATGACAATCACATCACCAGCTGGCACTGGGGAAGTCCCAGACTGGACTCAGTGACGGATGGGAACTGGATTCCAGATCTGGATTCAGGATCAGGATCAAAGGCAGACGAACAGACAGAGTCCTCCTCAGACACCGGCCATTGAAAAAAAAAAGAAGGCTGACCCTTTGATCCCTCAGCTTTTGTATTGAGCATGAGGCAGATGGGATGGAATACCCTGTTGGTCAGTTTTGGGTCACCTGTCCTGTCCGCTCCCCCCCACGGGTGGAACCCCTCTACGCTTTTCTGCTTCCGACCTATAATATCCTAATATTTAATTAGGAGCCAGTAATAAGATGTGGAAAGAAAGAGCTAAAAAGATGGGTTATCTTAAAATCTTAATTATAACCAGAGTTTACTAACATGTAAGATAGAAGCCTGGCAAATCATGTAGTTTTACATTTCATGAGTTTATGCCAGATCAGCTTGAAAAAAGTATTGTGGTGGCTTTATCTTGGTAGTTAGTTCACATCTCAGTGCTACAGAAACATAGGAAAATAGTGTAATGCTATGATCTGTTCTTTCTGGGTGTTTTTCTTAAATGGAATAGTCATTTACACTGCAATGTAGAGCTTACAGTGTTTCTTAAGCACACAAAGGTATTGCATGGATGAGAGACTGGCTGAACCATTTTTTACAGAAACTATCCATTCCTGGAAAACTGTATAAGCAGCCTACTGAAGCCTGTGAAATGGGGTAACACAAGCTTACCTCAAAAGAGAAGTTTTTTCTCCCCCAGCTGTGAGCTTTTAGTTTAATAAGATCAAACAGAAGTTCTTCCACTAATATTTTTATTTAGAAATACAGAGGACAAAAAACACACACTCCTCAAGCATCCAGCCAGGACACAAAATGAATACCCTTGAAGACTTGTCACTGCCTAAACCAGGAACTATCTCCTAGCAGCAACAAATGATAGAAGTAGTTATTTCATATTGCAGATAAAGACCCTGTCTTGTCAATTGTGTTCAAAAAGGACTAAATACTTATGATTAGGGAAAGGTTTCAGAATTACCTCAGCCAAACCTGGGAGACCTTTAAATCACTTGTCCAAGCTGTCTACCCAGACAGTACTCCTCGTTCTCAATGTTTCTAGAATAAGAACTTCTAAGTATCTTAATATGGAAAACAGGATATGTATTATATTCTATGGCTTTGAACGACAGACAGTTTTGAGCTTTTAAAACATACTACCACAATAATTAGTATTACAACATGCAAACTGATTCTTCCAGCAATTTATTCTCACAGTGAAGTAATTGAGGCTTTCTATGAAGAAACAAAGTGGTTTAAAGTTTACAACATAACAGTTTACAATATAAATACTTACACACCTGTCATGGCTTTCATCAAAGTGTGGATGCAAACAGTTTTTCCTGCGCCACTAGGCCCTAGTGTCATCAATCCATGCCTTACTCTTTGGGTTTCAAAAAGTTGGATAACCTTCAGTTTCCAAGGAGGATGACAAACAAGTCCAGCTTCCTCCACCTACAGATAGTCACAGAAAACCAAATTACTACTATTTTAGTGCACTATTTTGATGATGTTAAAAAAATACATATCTATCTTTGGCAGAAGACTACACTCTTCGTGAAGTTTCTGTGTATATTAAAAACTGTTTGCAAAAAGAATGGATATTTGGTATTCAAATATGTATTCAGAAAAACAAAAGAAGATAAACCATCTTTTTTTTTAAGCTCTTCTTAGGGTTAAAACATCATTTTAAGCAAAAGCAAAGAATTTTAGAAACACTCTTGCTAGCAATGTCTTTCTTAGCTACACAGCGTTTTCACTTTCCTCTCCAAACAATTACCTTTTTATGATGATGATGACTTGTGTTTCTATATACTTACAAAGAGCCAAAAGTTTGTCTGTAAAACATTTTGTTAAATATTTCTTAGTGTACAGACAGCCCGTTGAGTAACTTCTTAATATCATCCTTCTAAGAAAAGACATGATGATTTGAAAAAATCAAATATCATATGGTTGTTTACTACTTTTTACCAGTTCCAAGCTTAAAGAAGTTATCTCACTATAATGGTATGCTGTTCCTTGTGAAAGTGACTCAGCTGGAAATGAACAAGAAAGCTTTTAGCCAGTAGAGAAAAGCTAGAACTATTTCCTAAGGATTCATAGCACACTAGATGTTATTGACAGTCAAAAAAATTTCTAAAAACTCAAGATCTTGTTATAAAAGTGAAGCTCTCAAAATAACAATTATATTTTAATTCAAGTATAATTTCTGTTTTTAAATTATGTTCCACAAGAAATCTCAGAAAATACTATTAGTAAAAAGAGGACTAACTTTTTACTGACAAGATAAAACTTAGCTTTTACAATTACTGTCAGGTAGTCAGTCAGAACCATGGAACTGGCACCATTACTAGCTATGTTACTCGCATATCAAAGCTCACGTCAGTTCAACATATTTTTCTCGCTCTGCAAGAAAGCCAAGAACAGAAGGCAGCACAAGATGAATTCATCAACAGCAACCATGAAGTATATGCTGCCACCAACTCCTCATCACCATGAAGAACACCATTGCTGAAGCAATGGAGTTTGCCAATCACGAGAAAGACATCAGATGCACTATTTTCATGGATACATGATAAAATTCTTGTTATCATTTACATCTTAACAGCTCTCACAGTTGATACCAAACGAGTCAAGCTGCCTTTCTTTCCAGTATAGAATATAGCCTTCTGACTTGTTTATAGAGTGCACATATATACAGTAATATATCCAAAATCTAATGATACATTGACAGAACATATCTGAACTGATTTCACATGAAACAAGACGGTCATGTTAGCTATTCCTTCTCCCTAATCCAATGCCATCAGTGGAGACATCTTTTCTTAACAATTTCTAACACTCATGGATTCTGTAATAATCTTGTAGATGAGATATTTTCCTTATCAAAAAAAGAAGTATGTTCACAAGCAGACTCGACGTGTTCTCACCAGATCCTCTGTTAACAGTTGTATCTATGTACTGGGTCTGGTTGGGATGGAGATAATTTTCTTCATAGTAGCCCATATGGTGCTGTGTTTCAGATTTGTGATCAAAATAGTGTTGATAACACACCAGTGTTTTGGCTATTGCTGAACTGTGCTTGCACCGCACCAAGGCCTTCTCTGTTTCTGACACTGTCCCATCAGCCAGTGGGCTGCACATGGGCAGGAGGCTGGGAGGCAACACAGGTGGGACAGCTGACTCTGGCTGACCAAACGGCTACTCCATACCACATAAAATCATGCTCAGCAATAAAACTGGGTGGAAGATTCTCCAAAGTAGCCATTGCTCAGAGACTGGCTGGGGATCAGTCTGCTGGTGGTAACCGATTGCTTTTGCATCACTTGTTTCTTTTTCTTTTTTTTTCTTCATTTATCAAACTGTCTTGATCTAGACCCAAGAAGCTTTTTTTCCTCTCTTTTCCCCTTCCAAATCTCTCCCCCAACCCACTGGGGCAAAGTGAGCAAGTGACTGGGTGTTGGCATAGCTGCCAGCTGGGGTCAACCTGCCGCAACATATAAACATAGAAAAACATTTTAATTCAAGTAATGACTATATCTTCATTATGATATTTTCCCAACAACTCCTGCCTCCCTTTCCTAATAAAAATAGTTCTCCTGAACTCGATTCTGTCAAAAACTAACTGTTTTCATTATACTGAGCCATTATAACTTGAAACCCAGCAAAGAGCTCCATTCAATAAAACTTTGATTCATTTCCAAGACAAACAAGATAGCCTACCATTTCTGGTTTCTCCAGATTTTAAGTCTTAGCAATATGAGAAAAATATGCCAAAATAAGCTAACAAAATTTCCAAACACTGTCACAGCACAACAAGGGCACCATGAGATCCCTTGATCTGAACTTTTGGTAAATTTTGGGGTTTTTTTGTTTGATAGTGGTTTGTTGTTAAAAGGGTTGACACTTTCTCTATCTGTTTTCACAGATTACCAACAACAGAGCTATGAAGACCATGTTATTAAGACTTCATTTTCATTTATTATGAAATGACAATTTAAAGCATAAGATTCAAGTTATTTATAGGTTCTGCTAATAAAAGGTTAATTTGTGACTTCTTTTTCCAAAGTGAACTGTATAAACTACAGAAAGCAAAACAGTTTTATAAACATTAGCTGATAATTCAACTCTTTCTTGTTGGAAAAGCCAGAAACAGACCTCTTTACTTGTATCTCATGAAATTAAATACCAGTAAATGAAAAGTTATATACTTCAGAAAAAGTCATATTCTTCAGAAATACACTTCTGATTTTCATTTTTTTTTATGTTGGGGTTTTTTGAGGTTTTTTAATTTCTCTGTTTAACTATTGGATAATTATCTAAGGAATTATCAAAATTCTGGAGGAAAGTTTAACAGAGGTGATCATTTAAGTGTACATACTTCATTAACTTTCTAAATGGCGCTGATGTTCTTAAGTTGGCCCTATGGAAATGTTCCAAAAGTTCAAAAAGATTCTGATCATTAGACTTTATGCAAATATTAAATCCTGGGTCACATAAGGCAAGCGAATATACATGCATTTTTCAAAGTGGTCACCACAAATGACTCACAAGAAAACCACAGGACACCACAATCACAATTCAGTGACATCCTTAAGAACAAGGTTAATAACAATATGCCAATGATAAAGATTTATGGAAAAGCTTACTCTTCCTCTAAAGAGTAAAACATATTATTACCAGCTGGGGAGATTCAACACCAATAATTTTCTTAGCTGTCACATTGTGATAATTATGCCGCAGCAGCACAGATCAAGAGAAACATTACCTGTTTGTCAATGGCAGCTTCCAGTTCAGGATAGCCTACTTTATCAAGCTTGATATCTGGAAACAGATCTTCAATTAAACTCAGGAATAAGGGTTCATCTTCATCAATCTAGTGAAAATCAGAGGGAAAAAACTCACAGATTAAAACCTATTTTTTTTATTCTGTCATCTTAAAAAACAATTTCTAAGTCTTGTAGAGCTAAAGTAATATTCAAAAACATAAGGAACCATGAATGGCAGCCTTCTAGGTGCTAAACACTCTAGAGGAACACAGCAGCAGATCATGTGATGCTTCCAATAATCAAAAGTCATTAAAAATAAACCACTAACATACAGACTGAATTTATTAAAGTAGATTTTAGCAATAACATTTAGACAAATACTAAATTATTTGTCTAAGGCGTAAAAAAAAAAAACAATAAAGAAGACAAAGTATCACAGCAACACAAGAGGTTTGGTTAGCTATTTAAGACAGGTGAGATGGTACTCATTACTACAAATAACAGATTATTTCAAAAGAGTGTGTAAATACCTTAGGTCAAAGTTTCTATATTCTTCTATTTGGTCACTTATTTCTATAGGTAGCAGGGGATATATGTAAAAAAGTTTCTGAGTAATTCAAGGTGTTGTGGTTTAACCCAGGTAGGCAGCCATGCACCACACAGCCCCTCACTCACACCCTCCCCAGTCCCATACAAGGTACTACAAAGAAAATTAACTCTATCCAAGCCACAAGCAGTACCCAAGACCACCCAGAGAATGGAATATATCCAAGTTAGCTTCAATGTAAAGGCCACATCCAATCTTTTGGTGATCACCTTAACAGATTGAAATTGTATTTCCAAAAAAACCCACGTAGCTCTAAAGCGCAGTTTAATTAACTTACCAGGCCCTCAGAACTTACCAGTTTAGACAGGTTCATGTCTCTCAGCACACGCATGACAATGGTAGATTCAGTATCTGTGGGATTTGCTCTTTTTGCTGCTCCTAATGTACGTAGCACTGACAATATATTCCGCAAGCCAAAATCATAATGCACCTAGAAGATATGCAAAGTTTGGGAAAATCTTCCCCGAGTCAACAGGAGTGAAACAATTCTTATTTGCCATTTAAGATATGGATATGTATGAGAAGTGGTACACGTGGCACAAATGCCTCCTAACATCCAACAACTAGTCTTTGGCTGCATGACTATTGGTGACTTCATTCAACACCTCTGCTACTGTCTACTAAACTGTAAGGTGTGACAGAAAAAAGAAACGTAATCATAAGTCTTTAAACCAAGATAAGGTTCCCAAGGACTATTAAGAAATAAACTAGCAGTATGGTTTTGAATTCTCTGTGGACCTTGGAAACTGACTTTATTTGAGAAACATCTAAACAAGCACAGGCAGCACAAACTGAATGCTTCTCGATCCACTCTGTAAGATGAGCGAATATATAACTCTTTTATTAGCCTTAATCATCACCATTTATTAAAACTAAATCTTAATAATAAGCAGTGTTCTGAGTGACAGTCCCATTCTTGTACAGATAACCTGTAGCAGGACTTAATCCTCCAGGACTGATGAGGGTTGCACTACTAAGCTATAAGTGTCATTCAGCTTACTTAGTGAACATGAACTTTTCCATTTTCTTCACATAGATACTAATAATTTGTAACATCATATATAGCTTTTCCCTAAAAGATAATTACTCCTCACATGAAAACAATCACCTGCTTTGACAGTTGTTCTTCGCACAGCTTGTACAGTGTAAAGAATTTCCTTGCCAGTACAACATTAGCAATGAAACCACAACTAGCCAATTTGACACGAATTATGATTTGACGATCAGGAACCATCATAGCCACCGAACGGAAGTTGATCTTCAAGTTTTCAGGAAGTTCTTGCCGTCCAGCATATCCTGGATTCTGGAGAGAAGAACAGGTTTTGAACTTGACTGCACCTTGCACAAACAGAAGAATCAGCAAAGGAACGTGTAATCTGGTTAGACAAAAATAGCTTTTGGCTTTAAATCACATGTAAAAATGAATTGCCAGGCAGATTTACCACCATATCTCTACAGAATTTTAGCCTCTCTTACATCCATGAGGTATGAAATATGTTCCACTTAAAATCTGTATTTGTCTTACAGGTCCTGTTTTTATTGGCTACTTCTACCTATATCTCTATGGCCATTTTTCTGTACTTTTATCAAAAAGCATACTTTGGGAACCAAAATGTAGCATGCAGAAGTAATATGACATTGAGATAACAATTTGCATTTACAATCCTGGCTGCATTTGTTAATTGCATATGCTTAATATTATTGAAACAAGACCCTGTAAACTGTCTTTGTAGTAATGCTCAAAGTTCTCAAATTATCAGTGAGTTCTAAGAGCTGAGTGACATAGGAGTTAGCAAGTACATTTAACATACCAAGTTAGAAGTGATTATTGTACAGTTATCACTGGCGTATTAGAAACCTACTGAATACCTACCATAGTAAGAAAGATGCCGAATTCTGGGTTCATTTCCACATTATCTCCATCAGTAAAAATAAAGCTTTTTTTACGTTCCTTCTTACATGTCAACACAATTGCAATTTGCTGTGCCGCTACTGATAGTACTGGTAAATCAATACGATTGAATTCATCAAAGCAACCCCAGGAGCCAGACTGAGCAAGACCTTCAAAGACAAAAGCAACTAAGCATCTGCCCATTATGTTGTTAACCGTTTTCTGGTGCAATTTATAAGCCAAAAATCAGGTTAATCTACTTCAGGAGAAAAAAAAAAAAAACATGTTTCTTTTGGAAGGCTGGGAAAGGGACAATGAGAAGAATTTCATTCTTTTTCAAGCAAGAATGCACAAAGTTTCAAAAGTCCTCAAGCTCGTCTAGGATACTACATCCTTCAATTTCTGCTCCTTCTCTCAGCATCTTGAACGTTTCCCTGTTCCTCCCTACCCCCCAGAAAAAAAATCCATGTAATAAGTCTATGAAAATATTGCACAGATTATAATCAACAATAAAGTTGCTTTCATCTGGAGAGAAGTTAGGGGTCAGTCTGTGCTAGAACTGCATTCTTCCTCGGATAATTTGGGGAAAACAAAACAAAACAAAAAATCATCAACATAGTCACTTGCAACAACACAATAATCAAGGACCTCCACTTGACTTCTAATTTGACATCTGTCATGACTGACAGGTATCAATTTCAGGTGCCTAAAAAAAAAAATGTTGACTGCACCTAACTTCAGTGAGCTGTGCCAATTATTTTTAACATATATAGTGCTATTCATGCACTTCCTTCAAGTGATAGGAACTTTGACATTTGAAGGAGAGAAAATACTGAAATGAGAATCCAACACATTCCACCAGTTCAGCAATAAATTTTAACAGCTTTTTCTTTTTCTACCGGCAGTCCTCCTTGATTATTTTAAGTGTCTTTAGGTATCCTTTCATACACTGCCTCATGTTTTCAGACATTTCTATTTCTTGGAGAGAGTCTTGCAAAAGTGTTACATAACAAGATATTAATTATTTGTATTTATTAAAATGCTCAAAACCACCTGCTGATTACATGTTGACCTTGTTTTATAAAGATGTTCTCTTAGCATTTGTAACTTTCACATAGTCCATAGAATCATATAATCACAGAATATCCTCGGTTGTAAAGGACTCATGAGGGTCATGAAGTCCAGCTCCTGACTCCACACAGGGCTACCTAAAAGTTAAACCATATATCTAAGACAGTTGTCCAAACACTACTTGAACACTGACAGGCTTGGGGCCCTGATTACTTCCTTGGGGAGCTTGTTCCAGTGCTTGACTATGCTCTCAGTGAAGAACATTTTCCTAATATCTAATCTGAACTTCGCCTGACACAGCTTTAAGCCATTCCCTCATGTCCTATCACCAGACACCAGAGATAAGAGATCAGCACCTCCCTCTCCACTCCCGCTCATGAGGAAGTTGTACGCAGCAATGAGGGCACCCCTCAGTCTCCTTTTCTCTAACCTATTATACTCAACCGTTCCTCATAAGTCATGCCCTCTAGTTCTTTCACCATCTTTGTTCCTCTTCTTTGGACACATTTTGATATTTTTATATGGTGCTTACATTGTTGACCCCAAAACTGCACACAATACTTAAGGTGAGGCCACTCCAATACTGAATATAGTAGGACAATCACTTCTTTTGACTGGTTAATTATACTGCACTTAATGCACCCCAGGATACAGTTGACCCTTTCAGCCAACATCTTACCTTTGGTCCACTTCTTACCTTTGAAGATTCTCCCAAGTCCTCGGAAATCCATCTGGTCTGAACAGTTGAAGACCACTACATATTTTCCAAGGCACCTTCCCATGTCTTTGATGGTTTCTGTTTTTCCAGTTCCCGCAGGTCCCACAGGTGCTCCACCCATGTTCATGCCTAAAGCTTGAGCCAAAGTGATGTAACATCTAAAAGGCAACGTTATCATCACTTAATGGGCCGCAGCACACAGTTTTCTGTATAGCACCAGAGGAACTTACTCAAATGTGTTACATGAGGAAGGTCTGATTTAAAGAGACAAGTAAACTGCTGAAATGACATGCCTCTAATTACAATTTAAAATAGTAAGAAGGAAAAACCTTCACTCAGCTTCTGATGTAGGTAATATTAAGGTTCATATCCTCATGGAAGAACAAATAATACTTAATAATCAACAGCCTGAAAGATGACAAGAAGGAAAGAAAGCAGATACAGAGATGCTGCCTAATCTAGTTCAGTTAGCTTAGTTCCTGAAGTAGTTCTGAACTACATTATACTGTGGAGTATAATAATGAAAGATAGCTAACCTTTCCTTTCTCATCCACCTTTAAAATTTGATCATACAGTGCATCCCATTTTCATAAAAGAAACTGCTATGTGTAAAGCAGTACAACACCCAGCTAACAATTACACCTAAAGAGAAGCTCTAGAATTTGCTGTATGGAGCAGTTAA
>RSEF01000002.1:85741630-85802828 GCA_003993805.1 Himantopus leucocephalus
AGAAAAGAAAAGAAAAGAAAAGAAAAGAAAAGAAAAAAGAAAACAACAAACAAACAAATGGAAAAACCCAACCCACCCAATGCCCTTATTTTGCCAATGATAGCTTATAAAGCATTCTTTGTGTTATTCCAGTTAGGTAGGTAGACTTCTCTGTTAATAGGACTGCAATTCTCTCAATGTCCTTCTAGATGAAAGATCTCCAATCTATTGCAGCTGAATAGAATTGGTTTTGCCGTCTATTCTTCTTAGCTGTTTTCATTAGCTTTCCCGTAAACACTTATTTTTGCCCTGTATCTCTCTCTGCATATTGTATCTGTTGGATGTAGCTGATCCTTAGGTATACTAGCTTCACATACATGAGAATCAAAGTCCCATACATCATATATGTGGGGATCACACATGTACGTGGCAGAAATTAAGCTGAAAGTTATTCATATTGCAAGGCACAGAAACAGAAATATTCATGTATGCCATGTAACATTATTGACTTTGATAAGACTGTAAAGGATAAACTCTGCAGAGATCTATTTTGCATCCAGTAGGAATGACTAAATTGCTCTTCTAAAAGCCTGGGTTTGACATCAAAGAATAAAGGAATAAAATCAGTCTTTTTTTACCTGTCTGTAAGAGGCGTTATGACAAGCCTGTCAGTACAGCCCAAGAATTCATTCTGGTATGTGAAACCCACATCAGTGATCTTAACCATCATTTTATCGGAGTCTTCATTAAAATAAAATCTACACTGTTTCAGCCACTCAAAATCTGTAGGGCTTTTGATATGCATGCAACACTATGAAAAGAGGGGAAAAAAGGCTGTGCTATTCATGGTTAACATTTATTTTTGCATTTATATTATCTGATCTAAGTAATACTGCAAAGACAGAACTGCAATCACAATGAAAGGCATAAAGAACAACTAGTAACAAAAGAATAGTGGAGACCCTATCTCAATTTTTACCACAAGAATTGCTAATGTGTTATTGCTGTCCCTGAAAGCCATACTAAGGCAAAGGAACTTCAGGCTTTAGATGAGTGTGTCAAAACTCTAAATACAACTGAACAGTCCATAAGCCTCAAACAAAAGTCATGAAGTTCAGTTAACATTAAAACTGCTATTTCTTTTACTCATCTCTACCATTTTCTTTTTACATATGAGTAGGAAGCACATAATGTGATACTTTCTTTTTTAAAAAGTCATGAGATTTATTTGAAACCACATGCAAATTGGAAAAAAGGCATTTCAAGACAGTGTCATGGTGCAGATATTAGTCAAGAAATTCAACAGAGCTAGGAGTAGTTCAAATTTAACAAATTGAATATTAAAACAGGATTTTAAAAGATGCCCTGAAGGCTGTATCTAAAAATTAAACTTTACATAAGATAATTATAACTAGAAACAACTGGTTTTACAATAAAAAGATAGGTGCCTGCCTATATTTTCTCAGACAATTTAATTTCAGAGTCAGATCCAGAGCTTCCTATAGGTAAAAGGGTATGCTAGGTTTTAAGTTCGAATGATTAAGCAGTAAATGCTTTAATTTTCCTAATTTTACTATCCTGTGGCAGCATGAGAAAGTGTGAAGTGAATAAATAAATCCCTAAGTAATAATTAGGTATGCTATTACAATTAGAACAGAGGGGATAGCATCTTCAACCAACTTCAAACTTTTTCCTGTACTATAACTTTATATTAATTTTGTTTACACCTCAAGACTCACAATGCAGTCCAGAGAAAGGACAATTACTTGCAACACAATGGAAAGGAAAACAAAGTCTCTAACTGATTCTGCAACAGAGGCATCTAAATTAAGTGGACCAAGACAAAGCATTATAAAATTCTGCTATTGCTTGTGGGTGAAAAAAACACTGAATCACTTAAAGGGAAACTAAGACATGGTTCAAAGCAACATCAGCATTTTTATAATACTCCAGGTCACATAATCATTACAGTCCTGAAATTAAATGTTTAGCTTAAGAGGCAGGAGCTCATAGGTATAGTAATACTTTCTTCTAGTCTTTTCACATTGTTTTACGTGGAAACCACCTCATAACTCATTGTAAATTTTTCAATACTTACCAGACCATCAAAAATGTCCCTCTGATGCACATGAATAGTGATTAACGTCTCATATTTAACCCGCTCGACGGGGCTAAGGTCTTTTGTTGTCATATCTATCAGCATATTTAGAAGATCCAGGAAAAACTGGTTTGTCTTTCGCATAATTTTTTTATCATACCTGGCATTAGTCAAAGCTGCTTCTGAGTCTCTTGTCCAAATCATTTGGATCCCTAACAACCCAACCTTAGGAAACATAAAAGTATATGTTTCATAATCTTTTCTCATTCATGTAAAATGTACATTCACAGACACAGATAAACTAAAGAAATGGTTCTGCTACTGTTTGTATAAAATTATTTTTTCATGCATCCATATGGAGGTCATTCAACCCATGCATTTGTTTTAAGTGTCCCGACTCCATTCATAAACACATAGTTAAATACACACTTCAGTCTTGTAGATACTGCCTACGGTGCACTGCTCATACAACTGTTCAATATAATTTACGGTATACATATAAATACTATATATAATTCATATACCTTATATATATATAATTAATAACTAACCAGAGAATAATTAATGCTTTAATTTAAATTTTTTTTCCAATAATTCACAAACTCTTTATTCCCTCTCTAACAACATTCCTGATCACAACTGAAGAAGCTTCTACTAAGAAAATAATTTTCCCTCAGCACTACCCTCAACTCCCAATCTTTATCAATGGTTTCCTGAATATATAAACAAACATACAATTTTACTACTTTCCCTTCAGTAGTCACATATTAAGCTTGTAAAGAAATAGTGTTAACTCCATTGCATTAATTTATTGCGTTCAGCATTATTTTTGAAAAAGAGCTTCAGGGTAAGTTTTCTTTTGGTTTCAGGTATGTAAAGTGTAACTTAAAAGACCGAGCTGATTAAGATCAATGTAAATGTTAGTTTTGCATTTCTAACAGTGGCTGCAATTTTGGCTGCAAAGGCAAGGAGAAAACCACCAATGTGCAGCATGTCTGTGAACAATACTTCGTTGATTTAACGTTGGTATTACCTGGGCTGGGTAAGTAGAAAGAAATTCAGTCATCTGGAAACTAGTTTCCTGGATGTGTGCAGCTGCCTGGCGAATAACGTGATGCAGTGACAGCTGGGATTCCTTCAACAGAGAATTGAGCCAAACTTCCACGTTACCTTCAGCCATTACAGGTCTAGTCAACTCTACAGTCTCACCCTCTCGTGAACTAATCGACAATATACGATCATATATCTAATAAAAGCAAAGCAAGAACACTTTGTGATTTATCAATTTATTGTTATCCTTAGCATAACTGTCTGATTTTCCTGCCATCACTCCATTAAACTTATTTAGGTAGCTAATAAATTATACCAATCTGTTAAGTGAAATGTAAAAACAATTAAATCATTACTTTTGGTGTGCAGAAAAGCTTTAGACAAAACACTGTCATCTGAACAAGTAGACAAACCCCAATACACTGACAATTCCTGAATTTCCCTGAAGTTTCAATGACAGCCTCCACTTTCCAGTCACAATAAAAGAAACCTTCCCCCATTACTGGTGGGTTAATACCCTAACAAAATTTAGAGCCTTACAATCAAAAATAACAAAAACACAGAAGTTAAGGTACGTGGTCAATCAAAGGAATTTCAAATGGATGGGGAGATAGTGAATTTCTAAGAAAATATATTCATACACAGGGAAAAAAAATGTTGCTATCTGTTCTTGTAAAGGGTATAAGAAAATTGTTCTTCAAACACTATGTTTGAAGGGATATCAAGGATAAGTCAGAAACAGATGAGGGACTAGATACACTTTTTCTTACAAACAATGAACGAACAAATAGGCTCCTAAAGAATCAGCAGCTTTTCTGAGGATGCTAACCTATATTAAGCCACAGAAGACAGTTCAGTACCTGCGTGTTTTTCTCTGAAACCTAAGCACTGGTGGAAATTTTTGTTTGTTTTCCTATTCTATATAGAGTTTTCTTATTACGTAAATGAGGATATGAAACTAAATCTTAAATGAAGAAAGCCTATGCAGCATCAAATAATTGATGAGCTTGGTAAAACAGCTGAATGCCCTGTGCACCTAAGCAACTTTCTTATTTAACAAGTATCACGCATTGTTAATTTGAAAGAATGTAACATTGAGGTGTGGGCAGTACATACCCTTTCATGGAACCTGACAGTTTTAATGTTGTCAAAGACATTCAGCAGATGTGCCTGTATATTGTGAGAGTCTGATGCTTGGCCAAGAATTTCTAAGAGAGCAGGATCTGACACAAAGAAGAATCGTGGAAATAGGAGGCGCTTTTTCTCCAGGTACCTGCGTTTAAAAAAAAAAAAAAATTGGCTGGGGGGTAGGCAAATGGTAAGAGAATTAGGTTAATTTATACATCCTTTCCTCTTTAAAGGTGGCCTTTCTCACAATGTATCATTGCAATTTTTAGCAGTGGCAATGACAATTCTTATCCATCATACCTTCACATTAAGCACCTGCTTTAAGGCTACTCTTTTAGCATCAGAAATAATTTCATTGAAAAGTTTTACTATTTGCTATAATATAAGCACCAGTAAAAAGAAAAGAGGCTAAACCAAAATAAAATGGTTTTACATTGTCTGTTACTTGCTATTTAAGTGTCTCATGCTGAATTTCTCCCAGATGCGTGAAGGGTCTGAACAGGACATATAGACCAAGACTGTCTTCTGGATTGAAATTAGGCTGAAACAAGCTTTGGTTTCAACAGAGATAGACAGTGATAGACAGCTTAGTCACAACTCAAATACTTCTCAGTGAGTTGCCAGCAATTTCTTTGGAGGTGTTGTATCATCCTGCTAACGTTTTTGCTCAGTTCAACTGAATTCATAGTAGAATAAGAATATGATCTTTGCAAAGTCCGTGGGACAGTACTCAAGCAATTGCTCTTTCCCCAGTTAGCAATTCACAACCATCTGCCCGAGACTGTGGTCATGTAGTAATCTTACCCTGTAAGTGATTTCTGACAGATTTCAAGCTGTTCTAGTAAGTGTGGTAGTAGCTGCCCCATGATTTCATCTCCAATGCAGCACTGAACAACATTAGGTGTTTCATGAGCTCGGATCATGATCCTCACCCAGGATTTATCAATGTTAGAGAAACGCTTTGCTTCCTGTTGAAACATGATGATGAATATGGAAGGGAGGAGATGAAGGAAGAGAGAAGAGGGAAAAGGCATTTGCTTGCAGAATTGGCACCCAATAATCTCACCAGTAACCTTCTCACTAGTATTCCCATGTCCAACTTCTAAAGATTTTTCAGCTTGGAAAAACACAAATCTTTCTGCTTACAGAATACGGCTTATTTTACACTTGACTGTCAAACCTGCTATCTACTTTCTCTTTCAATCATTCTTAGAGAAAAAGACAGAAAAGTCATTAAGTTTGAATTGCATGCTTCAAATTTGAAGATTTTTTTCTAAAAAATAAAGTTAATTTTTAATTTGAAAAGCTACGTAGGAAAGTTTAAGATAAGAATTCATAGAAAAACCATAGGTACTACTAGGCTAAGCTAGCTGAACTAGGCTAGGCTACTACTAGGCACAACACAAACACATATTGGTTAACAATTTTACAATCATAAAAAGATCAACTAGCTTACACAATTTTATTATTCTCTTTAACACAATACTTCTGTAGGCATTGTTTACCTAATTTCTTAGCAAGTCTAGTTTTGTTAAGTACCAAAAAGATGAAGTTTATGTTACTTCATCAATTATATCACAGTTAAGTTTTATACTTAAAATGTAGAAAACCAAACTGAAAAAGGGCATGTCTGAAAACCTTTGGAAGCTGCTTTGCTATGTCACCGCCAACAAAAACAGCTTCTAAATAAATCCACAAGTTCTGCACAGTCATCCAGTTCTCAATGATATCGGTTGTGTTGGAAAGATAGTGCACCCATTTCTGAATCTGTGTCTTGAAGGGTGTGTTATATCTAAAATAAAAAGACACTTGCTTTATTTCAAGAAGGAAACAAGTCTCTTGAAAGCCAGCACATTATTCATAAGGATGAGGAATAATTTTGCTGCTTGTATCTTTGTCAAGTTAAAGTATAGAAACTTACACTTGACTCAATTCAGCTAGTTAGCAGCTACACACCAAATCAGCTCCAACTTGCTGCTTTGTACACACAGTGTGTCGCACAGCTCTGATCCAACAGAAGCTGAATAGGAGCAAGATTTCAATTTCACTCTAAGGTAAAGTGGTTTCAAAAAGGGACTATGCAACATCTTGAAAGCTGCAAGACTCCCAGAGGTCCTTATCAACTGAACTTTTGCTTTTGAACGTCTGCCTGATGATCAGGTTCTGTGTTCCTTATTTTATCTGCAGGTCTTGGCATGTGAAACCAGACAAACTGAAGCTCTTTTTAACTGGGATTTTCATCACGTTAGGCGTGAGGCAGTGACCTATCACAGGGGGTAGAGTAGCAGTGCCTGTAATGCCTGTAGTATGCCTGCCACAACCAGGCAGTGCTCCCCTTTATGCTCATCACCACTTTTTTTCAACAATGAGAACTGTCCACTTGATTATTCAGGAAGTTTGAACTGCATCCGCATGCTTTCAAAAGAACTTATTGGAAGAATACAGACAATAAGGACTAGGCCATGAACAGTTCAAGGATAAGCAAGCTCCTGGTTTTTAGCTAGATGTTTATTTTCCTTCTCTGTGAAAGACAGGTTTCTTCAATAAAACAAAGCCTCTTGCTGATATTTTTATCTACACACACACGCACTCTTTTTCTGTTACCTGTTACTCATGAGAGAGCCAAGAATCATCAAGCTGTCCTCCATGGTAGCAATTGTTTCTGATGTGCTATCACCTCTTAAAAGAAGTTCCCCACGGGTTTTAAAGTTTGCGAAGGTAAACGTTTTGTTGTCCCATTCAGCTATCACTTGTTTTAACTTCTGCTCAATGTCTCTCTCCTTCACAGCACTTATGCAGATATCCTTTTAAGTAAACAGGATGTCAAAACAAGCTTTGAATGGTTCTAGTCTTTGGTATACAAATCTAACTTATATTTCCTTTAACATCAGTAAGGCTGAGGAGCAACTATTTATCAAGTGGGAAGATCTAAAGACATACAAACACTGTAGCTAATAATCTGTATACCACATCACGATATGGCCAGCTTTGGGGGGAATAAAAAAATAACAAAGTGATTACTTTTCATACCATTAATGTTGCAAAGCAAGGCACCCTCCCAAATTAACTCCTGGGCCAAGTTGTGTGATGTAAAAAAGAGGAGTTGGCACTACCATATATTTGTGTCATTATTTTATACAGAAAGCTGAAGTGACAGTCCATTTCTCTATTCCTTCTTTAGAAATATTCTGTTTTCCTTCTTACTACTGGTACCGATATACTACTCGAGCAGATTGTTTCATTTCATGCATCCATTTTCCTTCCTTCATAATACCTCTATTTCCTCTTTATATCTTAATAGTGGAGCTTCCATTATATTCCTCAGTTTGAATGTTTCACTTTCCACATCAAAGTTGTGTTCAGTGAGATCCATAATCCGCTTCCAGTGCCGAGGCATCATCGCTTTGCTTGACATACGCTCAAGCAATGGGCAACATTCATTGAAGTCCTCAATGGTCTTCTTTAGGTCAAAAAAGGCCTGCCATTCCTTTACACCACGAGGAAGCTTATGGCATCTATACAGAAATAATGCAAGCTTTTTCAAACAGTTTCAAATATTCTTTCTGTTACCCATTTAACCACATAAAACCCATAAAACCATATCTGCTTTTAACAGCAGACTGCATATCTTCTAAATTCAGGTTACCTGTATTTTGAAGATTCTGTATGTAATTCTGCATGTGAAAAAATCTGTTTCTAGTCTATTTGATTGACTAATAGCTGGGCAGGCACCTACAGGCTCCCCCTAAGGAGCGTTTGGTGAAAAGTTCAGCTTCTATGACTGTTGCTGCATAATTCTAATACAAGTTGTCCGAGCAAGCTTCAAAAACAATTGAACCATTTCATATCTTGATTTCATCTTTTGGTAGGGCTCATGATACACACTGCTCTGAGGCCTGGTACAAACCTGTTCCTCAGAACATGCAGGTTTAATTCTTTAAATCATTTGATTCCTGGTTTGATGAAAAGTTCAGCTTCTATGCATGCAATATATTCCATTATGTAGGAAAACCATTCAGCAATTCACTAAATTGCCTTAGACATCTAGGGTGAATGTTTCTCTCATGAATAATAATACTACAACAAAGAAGTGAAATTTTCCTTCATGAACAAAATAGACAGAAATTTTAACATATATTCCAAACTCATAAAAAAAAAAATTAACCAAGAAGCTCTTTAAGGAACAATAATCCTTAACATTTAGAGTCCAAACTGGCTTCATTATTTTATGAAGTTGGCAATGGATATATTTTTCAGTTAAAATTCACATTTTTCATGTTTCAATGAACAAATACATGCTCAGAGATGATTGTTGGTGCTAACCAATTGTATTTAAGAAGTAACAAAAGTATTTTAGACATTTTTAGCACAGCAGCAGTTTCTCACCTGTTCTGAAACTCCAGAAGTTCACTGTTAATTTTTCCAGTGTCTAATTCTGACCAAAGAATATCATAGTAGCCACTGACTGTGTCAATGACATTGTTATATAGATTATAGAGTTTTTGTAACAGATTCAGTTGCTTCTTTATTTCAAGCAGCTGAGGATACTGAGTGACAGGCAAACCAAAAAGATCTTCCCCACCTGTACAAGAAATGTATTTCCGAAAGAGATTATCAAATCGATTCTAAGGAAGAAAAAAAAAAGAAAGATTACATTAAATAAAATTAAATAACTAAATATTCAAGATTTGGCATTATGCTTAGAGCTGCATTAGTGATTAAAACCTAGTAAATACTAGAATGATATACAGGAGATACTAACATTTTACATTGTAAATAGTTTTGTCAATAATTTTCATGAGAAAAGTAACTTTTAGTGAGCTTGAAGGCACATATTTAGAAGTTGACAGGGAGGCCATTTAGTCCAAGTAGCACAGTGATAGAACAACATACGCTAAGCTTGCGCTTGAAAGAGGTAGAGCATGACATGCAAAGCAAATAAAGGTGGATGCAGCAGATTCTGCCTCTCTAAGTATGCTGTGCAATTCTTTTATTGAAGGGCTGAAGTAAGAATTACTACTGTTTAAGCAGCAAAAAAGTCCAAAATGTGTCAATTGCAATATAACTGAGGAATCATAGTAGAAAGCCAAATGAATAGCACTATGGGAAAAGGAAACCCATTCAAAGTCATCATTACAGGAATAGAAATTAACCATGGTCCAAAGAAACTTTTCAACAGGAAAAATAGTCAGTTTAATTGGAAACCTTTAATATTATTTAAAAAAAAAAAAAGGGAGGCGAGGGAAAGAAGATTGGGTAGAATTGCATTCATGAGGAAAAGGCACAGTAATGAACACAAGTACTGCCTATAGCCAAATACACTAAACTTGAGAGTAGGCTCTCATCAGGATACTTGAATCTAGTAGTTATTACTCATTATCTCTGCAACCTTTCTCTTAGCTCCTAAAAAAAAATATACTTTTAACCAGCATTCCTTGCAAATGCATAGAAAAAATACCAACTTAGCGTTAATTAAGTTAAAACAGACTTTGCCCAAACAATAACCTTATGTATCAATGAAAATTAGTTCGTCTACTGTAGCTCATTCTCAGAGTCTTCAGGTGTTAGTTTACTTACAGTAAGTTACGCCAGGGGAGATTTAGATTGGATATTAGGAAAAAATTCTTCACAGAAAGGGTTATCAAACATTGGAACAGGCTGCCCAGGGAAGTGGTGGAATCGCTGGAGGTATTTAAAAGACAGGTAGATGTGGTGCTTAGGGACATGGTTTAGTGGTGGTTTTGGCAGTGTTATGTTGATGGTTAGACTCAATGATTTCAAAGGTCCCTTCCAACCTAGACGATTCTATGATTCTAAGTATTAAGCAGTGTCTTAGAATTAAGAGTACCTGAAACATAGTAAGCCTGTCACTGGCCTCATGAGGGTCTAAACCAACCACCATTGGCCCATTCTAAAAATAAATAAATAAATAAATAAATAGTTAAATTAGAGGGTCAAAATAGATACAACGTATTTCTAATCAGCATTTTCTAAATGCTAAAGTTAAACATTTTTGCAGCTGCAGGATTCCATCCATACCTCAGATAACAACTGAACCAAGAGATCACACACTAGAACAAGCACTTCATTTTAAAACAAACAAACAAAAAACCCGAAAAAGACAATTAATTGCCTTTTTAGTACAGAAGTTTTCATAATAGTGTAAAAGCTAGGCAATGGTAGATCCTTTTTCAAGTAAAAATCAGCATTATGTAGAAGATGATATGACTGGTTCAGCTTGACTCATTTATATTGTACTAAGAAAGAATATAAGAGCTTAAGTCATTTGAACTTATATCCAGCATCAGAAAATGCTTCTTACATTCTAAAATAATTTCTCATTCCTCCAAATCTTCACATTTGCTCATGCTAACTAGCTGTTTATCATAAACCCTAAATGTCTCAAGTCTTAATCTTTAAGAGCTGATTACCAGCATTACATAATTTAGTCACATACAAAAAATAACGAAAGCCTGCGCTGCACTGAAACTCAAATACCACATTAACAAGAATAAACATATTCTTCAGACAGTAGAGGCACATCCTCTCTGTTGACATTAATCAACTCCACAATCTTTCCATGCTCCCACTGCTCCTCAAAAACTCCTCTAATACAGTACACCACAGATACTTGCCTGGTCATAATCTGAATAGAACTGTGCACAGTCTTCAGCAAAAGTCTTCACAGTGCTAATAAGCTCTCCTCTGAAGTGTGGCTGCAGAGCAATGAGCTCATTCTGCACTTCATTTGCACGGACTAGCAGTTTTTTCCAACTGTAGTGCAAAGTGTCCACCTTCTCTGTCTCTTCCTTGGCCACAAGTAGATCGTATTTGTTTAACATAGCATAGGATTCCTGTCAGAAGGTTGGATCAAGATACACAAAATGGTAACTGAAGTTAATTTTACAAATATATGTATGCTAACTTTTATAATTTTTAAGAACAGAGAATGATTTGTTAGAAAAAGAAAATCTGTTCCTTTTGCATAGCTATTATCACAATGTGGCAAACCAATACCAAACTGTAAGAAACATCAAAATGAAAACTCGTTAGTTCCCCTTAACCTCCTTATCTTTCACATAGCATTCTGCTTTCTGATAGATTATTTGCCCTAGTTCAATCTGCCTGTCTAAAAAACTATATCCAGTTAAACTACTCCTTGAGTCTACAGGTTTTAGTTTAATTTTAATGAGAATATTTTTTCTCATCCATGTCTTCAGTTATCCATTATGACTCAAGCTGAATATTAAGGGAGGTGAACCATGAGAAAACAACTAAGGAGAGGCCTTCAAGTAAGCAAAGCAAACAAATTTCTATTGCATAAAGACCTTTAAGCCCTACTTTATGTTTTCAACAAAAAAGAATTTAAAAACCATATTAAAAGTTACCACAACTAATATGTTGCAACTATTTCAAATGTTGTAACTATTCATCATCCAAAATGAGGAATCTACTTAAAAATCTACTTAACAGACCTCTGTTTTCTCGAAACACTGATGTACCACCAACATATAAACGCTCCCCGTACTGAAACCCTTAGTCAAGTTTCACAAAAAAACAAATGAAATTCACTTGCTGTAAATTAGCATAGTGTAGGGTAGCAATGAATCTTGCGGCATAAGAGTTTCATCTGAAAATTTTTGTATAAAGTGGAATTATTTTCATTTACGTTTTCTGGTTTGATCAAATTGGAGACAAATTGCAAAAAATGGAAACATAACTATCTGTCTGCCACCCTACTGGGTGGAAAATATGTCAAACTCTTTCAAAAATATGAAGCATGACTCCTTGCACCTAGGGACTCGAGGGTCCTGCTTGCAGAATTGGAAGCTTAGAAATCCTTGGCTATGACAGCTTTTGCCTTGGCTCCACATCATATGGCAAAACAAGATAGGTCTTAGCAGGAACTTCCAAAATGTCACCTGCTAAGAGACCCCATTACCTATAACAATTTCCCAGAAGGTTCCAGCTGCCGATATACTTTGCTTTGCACCATAAACTACTTGTCCTATTTTTGCTCCTTCACACAAGTAGGGAGACCCTCACAGCTTCTAAGGCTGAGAGATACATTCCTCCTTAGCCGTATTCTGTGGAATACAGAAGGGCTCCACGCTTATTTCCATTATTTGCACATAGAAGCACATACTGCATTCCATAATGTACCTCAGCTCAGAAAAAACACAGGTGTGAAACTTCTGTCTGACAGCAAATACAGTTTTTGCATCTCCAAAAGAATATTAGATTTGTCAATATTTGGTGGATAAGAATTCTGTGTTAAGTTACTTCAGTTTCAAACAATAAGGACACAACCCTGACAATAAAATTATGGGCAATCTGGAAGCATGAACATGCCTTAGGAAAAAAAAAAAATCTACTGAATGTCTAGTCAATGTTGCATTTTTCCAAACCATAGTATTCTTAAATCCATACTCCAGTCAGGAAAGCAGAGAAACAGTTACTGTTTGCTTTTAATTCTGCCATTGACCAGAAGCCCATACATTGTCAGATGCTCAATAACTATATTGTAGTAAGTGAACTTCTTCAAGGAAGTCAATTGTTTATGTTTATTTCAACCCATAATATAACTGATAAAGCAAGCACTCTCATGCATTCTTATACAATCTGCCTAACACTAACTTTCTCCTCTTCTGTAGGGTAAGCTAAAAAAAAAAAAAGAAAGAGGAAAATCAATGCTTTTGATACACAGACTTGTTCCACAAAGTATCAAAAGCCTTCTTGCATTAAATATCTGTATTCTCATCTTTCTCTTATCTAAATCACTCAATTTCTGCACTAGTCACCAAACCACCTCTTGCCCCATCAAGTTTACATTTGTCCAAATCAGAGTTCCATGCAAAAAACGATGTCTGGCACCCAACATTTAACACATATGAAATCATATCTTTGCAAAGGGCACTGTTAAGCCTTAACCCAGAAAATAAGTGCTCTGTTGAAACAGTACCCATACATGCAATATTCCTATTAACTACCTCAATGGGTCCAACTTGAGAGTCTATGGAGATCTGTAGTTCTCTGATCTCTTTTAAAGCTGACATGGCTGTTCTTATATCATCCAGATCCTTGATGCGGCGATTTAGCTTCTTGCCAGTTTCCTCTATAAAAGTGAAAATTGCTTCCATCTCTGTTCGGTACTTCTTATTACAATGACACCCCAGCAAGGTCATCCAGGCTTTGATTTCTGCTCTCAGTGCTAGCTTCAGATCAGCTAAAAACATTGAACAATGAATAGATTTTTAGATATTGTAGATATTTTTTAAGATGCACTGTTAATCTTTCTTCAATAAGTATTCTCTTCACTCACAGTTCTGGTTTTTCAGTCTACCCATCCACATACAGAGAGGACAAAATCACATTGACACCTTTGAGTGGTTTATAGGATTGCTTGCAATTCAGGATTGTTTTCCTCCTAATCCTCTCAGAATATACGCTCTTTCCTACTGGAAAGATGATGCTGGATGCCACACTACTCATCTTGTTTGCATATCATTATACACTTTTCTGTCCTACACATCACTTACAAATGAGGTGTTAGTGTTTTGTTTGCATGCATTTACCATCAAAACACCAAACAGCTATTGTCTCTCTTTCTCCTTTCCATCTTTAACCTAGTTGACCCATTCAAAACTAAGCACCATCTCTCCTTCCTACAGGAGTCAGAAAGTATATGTCTAAAGAGAAGTGGAAAGCTGAACTCTACCAGTATACAGTGCAATAGCTCCCACGCAGATGTATTCAGGCTCTGAATTTATTTTCAGCTCCAGGCCTTGGAAATGCAGAATTTCAGATTCAAATTCAGAGAGTAATGGGTTTCCCATCATTAATTTATCAATGGTTTCCTCCTTGTCCCTCTGCCATAGATGGTGATAACAACTAAAACTCTCCAAAGCTGCAAGAACTTCCTGAAACACATTAGAGGTTCAAAGAAAGTTTCTAAGCATTATATGTATAGCATACATATAATTTCTTAGCATCTGCTCATTAGAATACATTAAGAATTCCATACTGGAGCAGGTTGCATCACCTCACTAAAAAGAAGGCTGCTGGTAAATTTATGCTAAAGCAAGTTTCATTAGCAATCACAAGCCTTGCCAGGAACTGTATGCTAATCACATTCAATTTGTCACATCAGTTACAGTATTTTCCAATGAAATGATTCCTCAGTCAATAAAATCCTATGAAGCAGAAGGAAGAAAAATACTCCTTTAAGACTAGGATACAGTACATTTCTCCGTCCCTACCACTTGAAACCTGAGCTCCAGGGCCCAACCTAACAGGAACAGCAGTAACTCAATTCGTTCTTGGATAATGAAGTTATGAGACAATTTTTTTTTACTTGTATGACATTGGTGATGTTAACTTTAAATTCGAGACTCAATTCAGGTATCTTTTATTTTTATTATCATTTAAAGAGTGTGCAACAGAATTATTTTTCTGGTTCTCAGGAGTTCAGGAAAACGTCAGGCAAAGTTAAATCATCACCACTTCAGCTGATTAAAATAGTAAATGAGAGGTGACTGATACGAGAAATAATCCACATCATGACTTACGATAAACATAATGCTTGCAGGCATTTAAACCTGGCTAAATGATAAAAGTTTCTAATTACAAAATACTATCAAAATACCCAGATAACTATCCACCATTATCAACTGCATCTTAGTCTTCAGCGCAAGCCTGTATGTCATTGTGCTAGTTAGGCCTTAGTACCACTGAAGTTACAAGGTTTTGAGTTGAAAATTTCCATCTGGCAAGGCTTCTTTGTAAGGTTGGACTGGCCCCAGGAGGAACTGATGCAGGGTTCCCCAAAGAAACATCAGTTCAATACCTACAGTTTACTAGAGAGTGCATAGAATAAGAAAAGGGCAAAGAAATAACGCATATCCCTTAAGCTGTCTCCCAACCTCCAGTAGCAAATCCTATGCAGGATTTACAGACGCCAAGCTGACAGCTAGTTTCCTTCCAAAAGCTTTCATAAACTCTTCATATTGGGCCAGAAGTCATGCTGGCTTCATAAGAATTCCCATGTGAATAAAACTGTATTTAACATGCTTGTACAATTACTACCAGTTCTATATTAACTACACACAACTATACCTAGAGTTTTTTATGATGTTTTACCAATTGGAGATATGTTTTTAATCAGACTTAAGTTTTACTTCATGTAATATTCAAAACCTCATAAATTTTTGAGCAGAGGACACTTAACCTGTGTTAGACTTTCAAAGCATATTTTCAAATTTGCAGCCATGTGTTTTCCATCCACCATCCTACATTTTTTCATTCATTAATTTATTTATATTTATATAATTTAATTACTGCTTTAAATGCCTACCCTTATTGCCCAAGGATATTAAAAGTAATACATTAATATCCCTTGGATAGTGATATAAAATTAACATCTCGATTGTCTTACCCTTTTTGTAGAATTAATAGCAGTGCTGAGTAAAGACACTAATTTAATAATGTCTTTGTTCTCTGAAACACTCTTGAAGTAGTTCTGGCTTTGCACTGGATCGGACAAACTGAGTGATTCTGCATCTGACACACTATCTATAAAGGCAGAGTCAAATATAAAAGCAGTTTTAGGACAGAAATACTGTTTAGGCCAAGCAAATTCCTATAGACAAAAACTAATGACCTATTTTTCAGTAAACACGCATTTTAAAGTTAAGTGTTCTTATTAATCAAAAAAGGCAACTAGAAGTCTAGGTGGGCAATATAATTGCCACAAATTCATAAACCTCTCCATTTTAGGAAACCTGCTTCATCTCGGTACTCTGTCAAATTTGGAACAAGTTCCACTCTAATCTTTCAAATATAATCTTTCCTTTTCTCTCACCCTTCCCCAAGGTTTATCCTGTACACTTCACCTAAGTAATTTACTGATATGTCAGCATTGAGCAAATCCATAAATATTTTTATTTTCTGAAATAATGTGGAGTAGACCACAACTGACAATTTGAAATACAAATTAACACTAAATCTGAGAAGATGATCATAGCCAGTCCTCAAAAGGAAAAAAAAAGATAAAAGGAAGGTCCATTAATTTGGAAATACCCACAATATTGAACTTACCATCATTCCTTATTTCATCTCAGGCAAGGGAAACTCTTAGTTTTAAAAGAACAATTTCATTTCTTAACCAGTTCAAATATTACTTCCCTACTTTTTAGGTATATAAGAGGGAGCTAACCTAAAAAGACTCGATATATTTTTGAAGTACCTGTAGTTCAAAGTAGAACAATTAATTTGGCTTGATTCTAAACCATTTCAGACAAGAAAAACTCAGCAACCAAAGATACCATCTTAAATTTCCTTGAATTAATGCCTTCAATAACTTAAATCCATGTCTGAACACAAAACAGATTAAGCTAGAATCCTTTTAGAAATTTTAGTCTATTCAATCCTCTACACGATCCTCTCTGCACCAATACTGCAATTTATATAGATGTTTCTATTCAATACCAGGTTTCATTTACCCTTCTTTACGGAATTTCAGCACAAGTTTTAAGATGCCATTTGAACATGGCAAGTTACAAACCACACTGGCAAATCATGAAAGATCTTTTGTGTAGCGATAGTGACTATAACTGTTTTCCAAACTCATTCACAATTTCTACTGTGCTGCCCAAGGTGGTACCCTAACAGCTTTTCACATGCTGCAGGTAGAACCCAAAGCAGTACAACACTCTGAGAGGCACAAAAAATCCCCTTACTCAAATCCACACAAAGCAAGTATTTTCAGGCAAGCCTGGTTTCCAACCACAGAGAGAAGGTCTGGCGTTATTTCATCCTATTTCTTCTTTGAGGTAGTTTAGTTTATGAAGTCCTCATTCTACTGCTTTCAATGAATTTCATATTTAGTATCCTTTAACACATACTGTATAAATCACATTTACCTAACATTCAAATTGAGCAATGTCAGAGTTTATCGTTACCATGGATATTTTTCTTTCCAGTCTCTTTCATTCCATCATCAGAATCACTGTCTCTGCTTTCACACCGCAACACAGCCGCTTTTTTCTCTAATATGTTCTTCTAGGGAAGAAATAAAATTTCATTTTCTATTTGCCGTAGTCTTGAAACATTAGTTTTGTTTTAAGTAAAGCTGTTAAAGATACAGACCTTGGATATTCTCTCCTTACTCCATTGTCCAACTCCCTTCATTACTTTCAAAATACTATCTACAGTTTTGTTAAGCATCTGCTGTACCTCATCCAAAGAGGGTGTCATGATGATATTAGGGATAGATAGGTTAATACTAGTCCTAATTATAGGATGAGCACTTTTTTTCTGCTCAGAAGCATCGTGATTTTCTAAACGAAAGACAAAAAAAGAAAAGGTAGTTCACACTTTTTTCAAGACATCAAACTAGGCATTGTAATGATACAAACCAATAGATATATATCCTAGTGTTAAGCATTGACTGTAATTTCTTAAGGAAAAAGAGATTCCTGAGACATTTACAACATGTCTTGGTAAAGTCTATAGCAGCACAAGCGAAAACTGTCATGATATTTCTCTCCATGAAGCTCCTGTTCAACTTGTTCTGTGCAGCTAAACTCTGTTTAGCAGAAAATTTTGTTAGCTGGCTCGTACTCCCAGTCAGATTATTAAATTGGGCACAAAAACTCCTTAGAATATCATAATATTATATGCCTTATATGTTATACAGACCAAATACAAATGCTTTTATTTTTGTTTCTTAAAAGTATGTAACAAGAAAACACTTCAAAAGAATTTTCCATCATAATGTATAGAAAGATCTGAAGGCAATTAGTAGGAGAAAGAGAACACACCTCTTTCTCTATTGTTTTTTTCATACAGTTTTATGTAAAACCCAAGGTCAAACAGGTAATTACTTATCAAGTCCAGCTCCAAATACAATATCCGGCTTCCGAACAGTACAGTCAGTCCTAAGAGAAACAGCATCACAATGACACATTCCTACTGTCATAGGGAAAAAAACTCCTTTGGAAATTTTATCAGTTGTCATTTAACGAGACAGCTTATTCAAACTCCCTTGTTTTCCCCTCTTTTACATATGAGGGTCTTTTATATGTAGTTCTGGGATACTGCATTTACATATTTCTTTTTATAGGCTAAGAAAGCAAAGTACTGCAATATGGCCACCTAAGAAGTTGATCATGGAAGATGCATGAATGCGCCTCCGTATGGTCTCCAGAGTTTTTCGAGTGACTTTCAAAAGGGCGTCTATATTACAATGATTGAAGTAGGAAAGCAGTTCATTGGCTTCTTCCTCTAACATTTCTAAATCCTTTCTCTTCCTCTTTGCTGGAGAAGACAGTCCAGGCCATATCTCACTGGAATTGTGGGAGGAAGTCAAGCTTTTTGATCTTCTTTCCTCTTCTTTTGCTACAACGTCATAAGTCTAGTTAGTTAAATTGACTTAAGGGACTTGAAAAGACAATAAAGCAACACCTCCACAGGTATCTGTAATACAGCTAAATTTTAGAGAAGTCCAGATTATACCCATTTGTTATTTTTACCTCAATGTACCAGTCCTTTTACTCCTATCCACCTTCCTTACTCAGTACAAACTGGCATGATTATCACCAAAATTTAGATATTTCTTACATTCTTTCTCTAGAAAGTTCAGCAATTAACCAAGGCTTGTAAGTGGCTATTTCTATGGCATTAACGTTTCAATGTGCAAGTTAGACTGATAATATTGACCTATTTTGTAGAACATAGATGATTATTAGACTAACTGTTATGCAGGCAAATTCAAATCAAAGGCTTTAGACATTAGTTAGTGATTGATACTTCAGTCAGCCAAGCTGCAGTATCCCCTAACACATACTATCAGCATGCAAAAGAAACATAAGCACAGAGCTACAATACAATCTTTTTACCTGTATTTTCTCCCCTTACTTCACCAGCGGGTACAACTGACTTATCTTCTTTTCTGACCAGTACCTCAGTGTCGAGTAACATGTTAATCAGCTCATGAGCAGCTTCTTCCACCAGTGAGCTTTTTAAATGTAAAGTCTGAGAACCTTTTATACAGAGTTCCTGTTACCAAACCAAACATATGTTATCTTCCCAGTTCTCGTGCCTATTTCACGGTTTTAGCAGGCTTTACTAACACAAATGTCAAGACCTCAGATTTATGAAAAACAAGATCAACACACAACATTATTTTTACGTTGGTTTGTTCCAAGCTATTTAGTGTTGGATTCTTTGTTGTGCCAAACAAGACATCATAAATGTCTTTCAAAATTGCTGTGCCTTGTTTCCTAAATCACATGACTCATCCATAGTTAAAATATTATGAATCAAAGTTTATAAAGCCTAGTTCCATTAAAGGACTCCCAAAAGCAAGTGTTTCTTAATTTTCCTAACTTTCCAATGTATACCATGGAAGATTTAACCGTTGTTTTAATCATTGCCATTTTACATTACTTGGCTGTGCCATAAGGAGTATTAGCCAATCATATTACCCATTTATAGCTAGATAGGAGATATAATCTATCAAAAGCTCTATGATTGGAATATACAATAAAATTATTAACTAGGGAGAGGAGTCAAAGAATGAGATTTAATATAATTCAGAAATATATTAAAGTATTGTGCAGTTTTTTTCTTTAATACTTATGGCAAAATTGATCAAGTATGCTTTAGCCAACTATAATTTTTAACTACAATTGCCTTTTAACTTTTTCTGCTTTGTTATCTCCTATTTATTTAAGCTTAATCAAACCTGGCTACCTCGGTTTAATTTAAAATCAGTAATTGGAAAAAATCATCCATTAGCAAGATTCAGCCATTTCCAAATTTTAAGACACAGTCTTTGATCTTCCTAATGATTCAGTCTAGTTGAGAGAGAAGCCAGATCTGATTTGCAATATCACAGCAACTACTAAAAATGTACTTTGGTTTTTTTCCCCGGTATAAGTATTTTTGTTGCAGCAATTTCTTTAGAAAATTAAAGACACCTGTTTGGTGATAGAACTTATTTCTAGTCCCTTCTAATTAAAAACTAGAATAAGCTTACAAATGCTGTTACCATTTTCATTGTACCCGTAACTGGAGTTAGCATACCACTTACTCTGCTAACTCAAATTGATTGGCTGTTTTGGTGTTGTAATTGCTATGTAGCTGTTCAAGCTTTCTTGCAGAAGATCAACGTTAAGCAATATCAATTAACACATGGTGCTGAGAAGTTTTTTGTGTTCACTCTCACATATTTTTACTTTAGTGAATATATGTTTTAGTACTAGCCCTATGAAGAAAGCAGCAGCAGAATCAACAAAAAAAAAATACAGATTGTGAGGCTTACAAAATACCATTAATTCCATAAAATATTATTTGAAGTTTTATTTTGTATTTAACAAGGAGAGCTGTTACAAGGGACAAAAGAGGAAGGGCCAGAAAGTTAAGTACACTAAGAGAAATAAACCTCCCATTTGTAGTATTTATTGTTACAAGAGGCCAGGGATGAGGATTATCTATGTGATCTTCTATAATCTTTTTCAAAGCAAAGTTTATTTCAGGAGAAAACACAAGTTAGATGTTATATCCCAAAATGCCAGAATATCTCACTATTGCCTCATAAAAATTATTCTGTCATTCAATTCTATTACTAGCTTAATCTAACTGACTAACAATTTACATGCTTACAGTTAATCCTCTTCAAGATAAAAGTATTTTGATGGGGTGAAGGAAGGGGCTTTTCCCAGAATACCTTCACCCAGGTACTTATGAGTATATTTTGCACATCCCACTACCAACTCAGGAGAGCTTGAGATTAAGAAAAATATTACATCCTCCTACACAATCATTTCCATCATATTTACTCTCCCAGGCAACCAAGTGCACTTGTTATGGAGCTACTCACAGGCATCAGATGGGCAATTCCCTTATTTAAAGGTACTAACAAGCAACAATGATAAAAAAGAGACTATCACAGAGGAAAAACATTTAGGCTGAGCGATACCAAATCATAAAACAAATATACAGTAGTTGGCTTGACATTAATAAACTCAGAAAAGAACATCTCAGCTCAGACCTCTTTGCATTTGGTATTTTTGTTCCTTTTTAAGGTTCCAGCCAAGCAACTGGGGATTTCCTTACTTCTGTTTCCCACGCATGTTTCATTAATTCTGCGCTCGTTTTATCTCATAAAAAGAGGAAAATACCTTAATTAAAAGTCATTTAACTCTTACTTATTAAAATTTTATCTAATAACCTTAGTCTTTTGGAGAAATTCCTCACAGCTCTGTGGTTCATCTTCTGGCAACTTACAGAGTGGCACTCTACTCATTTCTTGAAGGACAGCATCAATACGAAATTCAACCAAGTCATTCACTCGGTCAAGTAATAACTCCAGCCCAGCTTTTGAAGCAAAAAGAACATTCAAGACAAACTTAAAAGTTTGAAACAATAATCTTTGCAGAGTTCTGCTTAAAATTTTACCTCAACACAATATCATATTCAATTTTATATGAATTCTACACCTTAACCAGCTTACTTCAAACATCTAAACTTTTATAGCAAGGTTCACCATTCAAATCATAATTAATATTTTGCATAACATATGCTCATCGACCATATGCTATACATATCTTAAAAGATAATAGGCAAAACATTATAAATATATATAAGATGAGCTTAAAGTATATGCATTTCAAACACAAAGACGTTAAAATTCAAATGAGGTCCAGGAATACTTCTCCTATAGCTTGACCTCACTACCACTTGGAGAACCTACCAGCAACAGAAACTTTTGACAAATAAAATGTCTATCCTTCAAAAAAATGTTAGAGGCCAAACAATAGTTAACAGAAAACAATCACTAGAATTTTCACAGTTTAGTAGCAATTTGCTTTCAATGCTGAAATTGAAGTAGCAGCAAGGTGCCTGTTCCAGACTCAAACTACTTGTATTATTCAAAATTAAATTGAGTGTAATGTCAGGTTAGCATCCAAAATGTATTTTAATTTGCCGTTTCAACTAGAGAAAATTCCCACTATAACAACTTACACCATTTCAAAAAACAAAATCTATGTTTGATATAGTAATTAAGCTGAAGCAAAAGGAACTTGGAATCTTCAGAAACAATACACATCTCAGTGCACTTGTGATAATCTTTTGACAGACTACAAGCTTGTCTGTTTTCTAAAGCTGTTGTCTGAGATGTGTTTGCATTAATTTTAAGGAGAATGATGTTAAAAAAATGTTTAATATGAAAAGCTATTGAGCAGTGACAGTCGAGATATTATTCCCTGAGAACTTGTTTTGTACATTATAGAAAAAAAAAGGCAAGATTAGGAAAAGTCTGAAACCTAGGAGCTTTTTAAAAAAGTAGCTATCATTCTTTGAATTCAGAATACACAGGACCTTTTGCACACTATGCTTGGTTTAACCCTAACTGCCATCCCATCCATACTAGTAAAAATTTGAAAAATATGTGAGACAAAAAGAAGGCGCTGTTATAAAGCAGAGGTTTCATGAAGTACAGGACAGATAAAAATTCTGATTTATTTCATGTATAAGCCAATTAAGTGCAAATCATACAGGTCAGTAAGTTTAATAATATAGCTTGCATTTGTATAGAAAAAAACATGCAGAAGTTAATGGAAGGAGGCAAGCGACTTACCTAGCTTGCAAAAAACTGTATTAATATATTTCTCAATATTCAAGGATGTCCAGGTCAGTAACATTAGACCTGGCTGGATAGCATCATCTACATTTGCTAACCAAGGAGCCATCAGCTGTTCAATAGGGTGTTGTATTTTCAGTTTAATTCTTTTATATTCTGTCAGCATCATCTGAAATAAACATAGAATTAAAGCATTAGTTAATATACACTGATTTGAACCTCTTCACATGCACATATTTATCATAACTTAAATTAAGATAATTCTCTGGATGTACATCACCGAAATTCTTAAGAAACAATAATAAACTCTTTGGGAAATGTTTTCATTATTTTTGGCAAAGTTCACTATTTGTTGCGCTTCATAATAACGCAAGTACTGCTTCACATGGAAATTCATCTGGTTTTGGTTGGATGGAGTTAGTATTTTTCATAGTGGCTTACATGGTGCCATGTTTTAGATTTGTGACCAAAACAGCGTTAAAAATACATCAATGTTTTGGCTATTGCTGAACAGTGCTCATAAAGCATTGAGGCCTTTTCTGTTTCTCACACTGCCCTGGCAGTATGTTGGGGACACACAAGAAGCTGGGAGGAAGCACAGCTGGGACAGCTACCTCAACTGACCAAAAGGATATTCCATACCTACAGCATTATACTTAAAAATAAAAGCTGGGGGAAGAAGAAGGAAGGGGGATGTTCAGAGCTATGGTGTTTGTCTTCCCAAGTTGCTTTCCTGGAGATAGCTAAGCACCAGCCTGTTAATAAAGTCACTTAATTCTTTATATTGCTTTGCTTGCACATGCAGTTTTTGCTTTCCCCATTAAATTTTCTTTATCTCAACCCACGTGTTCTTGCACTTTTAACCTTCGGATTCTCTCCCGCATCCCACTGCAGGGAGTAAGCAAGCAGCTGCCTACCAGGATTAAACCACAACATAGATAGAAAAAGGTTTGCAAATTTAAGGCTCTAAATGGATGTTCTTTGGGCTTTTTGACTCCTGGAATAAAATGCACCTAAGTGAATTTATCAGCAGCTTTATTAGACCAGCCTTACCAGAACTTTAATATGGTATTTGGTTTCTAAGGCGTCTTTAACCCGCTGATCTAGTTTCACAAGTTTTGCAAAAACCAATCCTTCCAATAGCTCTATGACTTAACATGACTTTTTTTTTTTTTTTTCTCATTTCAGAATCAAGCAGCCCTTTGAAGCTGCAGTTTTCTGGACAGCTATCTTTGAATCCTCATCTTGAGTCATTGAGAACCTTGTACGTTCATAGGTAGACAAAATGATCCAAAGGATTCAAAAGATGAGAGAAAGGGAAGTTTTAACTTCTCTTTTTTTAAACTATGCCACAGACATCTGTGTAAAACACTGGTGCAGGAACTACACTGTTACTTGCTGTGTGCTCTGCACTTTTTAAAGGCATACCACCTGTCCCTCCCTCCCAGCTGTCCTCTCAAAACAAATTGCATCCAATGTTGACTCCATTATTGGATGAAAGCTAAATTGGTTATCATTTAGAAAGCAGGCAACAGACCAAGGCATCTTGTAACCCTCCTTTCTTCCCCATCCCCGTTTCTTTCCCAAGGTCTGCAGAGCTCCCCTAAACCCATGCATCTTTGAAGTGACTTCACAGCAAATACAAAGCCACGAAATTCTTTTAAAAATTGCCTCAAGACAGTCATAAAGATAAAAAATACATTTGCCAAAGTTTTCTTAACGCATGATGGCTGATCTTCATTTTTTCTCTTCCATACATATAGAACCTAGACATCTTAAGTGCACTACACATACATAAAAGAACTAAAATAAACCCACGTGCAAATTGTTGACAATCTTCTTATACCAGTCTCTCTTCTGTTGAATAATACTTGCAAATGGTGGGATTTCAAGGCACATGTGAGCCATGCAATCTGTTTCTCTGATTAAAGTTAATATTTGAGGGTCAAAATTCACAAATAATTCTCCCGTTTCTGGATTTTTTACCAAGAGAGATGCCTGAAGTCCTCTTTTAGTTAATTCAATCTGCAGGAAACAAAGTCATCATTCCTGATCAGACAAGCCAGTACAATGAAATACTTTGTTTTGGACATAAATATCACTTTAGCAGGTACTAAAATCAGGTATTGCCGACAATAAAGATTGATATGGTAGGAATCAAAAACGCAACTTTATTAACACAATCTGCATACACCCAAATGCTTAACAATCAAATTAACTGCTCTTTATCTGACAGACATTCTTCTGTTGGTTCTTGAATATCATAATCTGCATTTCACAGTCCAACATCAAAAGCAGAGCCATAAACTTTCTTACTTCAGTCCTCTTAAATCTGAACTTTCATTTCCTTAAAACTTATTGCACATTCTGCAATAAGGCTGCACACAACCTCCTTGATGAACTAAATTATTCTTGCATAACTTCTTCAGATATCTTTTGAATAAACTTCTCCTCATCTCCCCTTTCACTTGTTTTCCACTACCTAACAGATGTACCAGGCTCCAACCTTAATGGAACTCCCAATTATATCCAACCTCTGGACAAATTTTTAAAAAGACTAAAATGTTCATTATAGAACATTTTAATTCTTAAAAGGGAAGCCTAATCACACTGTTGGTTTATCTAGCTTATTTGAATATTAGAATATCATTTGTGCTCCATATGATGAGAAAGGAGAGTATTCTTAGGACCACCACACATGGAAAATTTGGCTGCTATTCCTATTTTCCAGTTGCCCTTTTGCTGACATAATTTTTTTGTTCTTTATTCACTTCCCAAATTTCATATATCACATAACATTGAGATGAAGCTTGTTTTTAAGCAATAGTTTCATAACCCATTGATTTCTTTCAGTGTGCTTTTTTCTTTTTTTATGGAACACACACTGAAAATTTGCACCCCCTTTCCATGTCTAAAATATAGCTGACTATACTGCTTGTTTCAGCTGTATCATGTATTACCATGACATTTTACACAGCATTTTTCAAGAAACCATCTCATCAAGTTTTGTCAGTGAAGTTGTCATGCTCTATCCATTAGCACCAAAGTCACTCAGCACAGCCACCTTAAATAGGAGCCGAATTATTTTCTGCAAAGTTCACCATCAAATCTTACTCCGCTCTTCTTTGGACTTCAGAGACTCACTAGTCCCATTATCAATCTCTTCCTCTCCCATTTATGTTTTTTTTCATGCAATTTTCATTATTAAGGTAACAGAAATTTGTGACAGAAATAGGGGGTATATTGAAGCCACAAATCTTACACTGCCATAGAATTATAGCAACTTTCACACTTCCTAGTATTTTATTATTTTAATATGTCCAAGTTGAACATCATTGGCTATAGCACAAAAATAATGGCTTTAAATCTTATGCTATTAAAAAAAAGTGGATAAAGAAGTGGTAATCACCCAGTAACAAACAGACAGAAGAGGAAAACAAAAATGTTCAGAAATATCAGAAAGTGCCATTAAACATAACTATTTCCACTGTATGGAAGAATAAAAAGTAGGAGGAGCTACAGCACTATTTCTGTTGCATTTATAGTCCCCACAGGACACTTGCCCCTCTCTCGTTTTTCTGTTGTTCAATAGTAGAGCAGGAGCTCCACCTTGTGTTCTGTGATACTCATACCGACATCAGTCTGCATTCCTGTTGCCTCAAGAAGACAGAAGAGACTGCTGAACAGTAGTTACATTTTTTTCCCATATCTGGTAGACAAGTGCATTGATGTTAAAGTGGATATATTTTCATGTATTTTCAAGACATGTGCTCGTTGCAAAAACTTGAAGTTGTTTTCAAATCCACCTCCCTTTGTTCCCATGTAATGAGTACAAGGTTGGAGCAGGCTCAGCGAGTTTATACGGCTGCCAAGTGAAATTTTACTCTGCTGTAGGAGAAACCAGACTCTTACTTCTAGCACAGATCAGAATCAGATCACAGATCACTGGGACTTCACAAAGAAAGGCACCAGTTCAGGGGAGATGCCTTGGATGTTACAGTCATTTTGTAAAAGATCAAAGGAGAATGTACTTGACTGCTCCGTCAAGGCATGGTGCATGTCTGAAAATCTGATCACTAGATTGTCTAGCCAAATGAGACAGATGTAGCCCCACAAGAAGCATACAGCTGTCTTAGTCTTCATGGCTGGGACAGGGGATATATCTTTAAAGTGCCCAAGCAAGGACATGATACCAGCAGCAGGTACAATTCAGTGAAAGCTATCGTCAATGTATTTGGAATGATGCGGGTATCAAGCACAGTACTGGCATCAAAACAGAAACTGAGCCCAAGATAGAAGCACCAAACAAATGCCAAAGGCCTCCTGAAGCATCACAATTCCTCCTCCATAAAACATAAGGGATACACATACTATACCAGCTGTCTGTGAAGAGCACATGAAATCAAAGATGGGCTTCTCAAGTTATCAGAACAAGCACTTGAAGTTAAGACGTTTCTACATACAACAATGGCAATTTTCATTAATGCCTGAGAGGAGGACCAGAGGTCAATACATCCTGGGAGGATACAGAGGTCAATAGTGCCAAACTTATATCTGATGTACCTGAAACATAATCTATAATGAAAGAACAGTTGAAGTAATACTATTCAGGTCCCTTGATTCCCAACTGGCAGTCAACACCAGATTAATCATCAGTAACATATATCCAGAGCCAAGGCAGTCTGAATACAGCATATTATACAACCTCTAATATTGTAGTCACTTCTCCTGTTTTAGTATATTAAATAGACACAAACACTCCAAGTTACAGTATCAGACAAACAAATCTGATAATCCTTTAAACCTTCATGGTAAATTCAAGCATGAAGGGGGAACGAAGAGTCAGGAAATCTTAGTATATTCAGATTGGACAAGAGACAGCAGGAACCTCTGGTCTCAGGACTAGTTTTGAGAAGACTGACAATTATCAGCACCAGTGATTTTCACATTGTACAAACGTTGTGGCTGAGCTCCAAGAACAGGAGAGATGCATTGCTAATTGTGCCACTACCTTCAAAACAGTCATCTGGAGATTCCGATCCTTCTTTTTGAGATTTGAGAGGCTGAGGCCAATCTTTCTACAACACACTCTTTGACAAGGCAACAAAGAAACTGGCGATGGAAAATATGCCAATAGAATAGTAGAAATTTGCAGAGTTTTCAAGGCTATAAAGTAGTTCCTGCAGAAGCCATCTGATAATATGAAGGCAGTCAGAGGTTCTATGTACAAAATCCAAGAGGGCAAAATCAGTCAAATGAGATTTAGAACTTAAGGTAAACTATGTTTTCTGAAGCATATTCAGACTACAAAGTGTTCTGCCTTACCAAATGGTTGATAGGAAATGAAATGACTTTGTATTGGGTCTGGCTGGGATGGAGTTAATTTTCTTCATGGCAGCTTCTATGGTGCTGTGTTTCAGATTTGTTTCAGATCAAAACAATGCTGCTAACACACTAATGTTTTAGCTATTGCTGAACAATGTTTGCACAGCATCAAGGCCTTCTCCGTTTCTCACTCTGCCCCTGCCATGAACAGATTGGGGGGGGGGGGGGGGGGGGNGGGGGGAGGAGGCACAAGAGGTTGGAAGGGAACAAAACAGGCAAATGTCCCAGAATAATCAAAGGGATATTCCATGTCATATAACATCATGCTCAGCAACAAAAAGGGAGAGGTAGAGGTTGAGGGAGTTAGCCATCTTTTGCTCTGGAAATGGCTGGACATTGGTCTGTCCATAAGAGGTGGTAAGTTATTGCCTTTGGAACATTCATTTTGTTTTCTTTCTCTCTTCCTCCACTTCTCCTTCATTAACTAAATGACTTTTTATCTCAACGCACAAGTTTTCTTGCTTGTACTTTCCCTTTCCTCTTCCCCGTCCCACTGGGGATGGGCAGGGAGAAGCAACCAAGTGGCTGTGTGGTGCTGAGCTGCCTACCAGGGTTAACCCACAACAGGCTCAAGACACACTTGTGCACTGAGAATGCTATTAATTCTACAGGAAGCTCTATCTGTTGAGACTGGATGCTTTTTATATGTACATTCACTCGGAGCATACCCATGAATTATCACTCAAAAACCTAATCCATATTGTCCAGACCAGAGGAAACCTCTGTGTCTGCTTTTACCTCAAGCTAACCAGCTGACAAAACTCCTCTCCCCACACATGATCTTCTTGCACCAGAGTCAGTAGGATACGGCAGAGACAGAGGGGCAAGTAAGACTACCACCGAATCTTCATTATATATTTCCATAATAAATATTTTTCATTATAACTCCTTAGTTATAATGAAGGTCTTTCAATTGCTCCTAAATTCAGCTACAGGCAGTACAGGCACTGTTTATTAATAGAAACACTTTCTTATAAAGTACCATTTCCTATTCCATCCCTCACTTAAGAGGCATCCCAAGTCTACAGCTTAGCATACCTGACCACCGCTATTAACCAGACATTCCTGTAATCAGAGACTGCAGTAACACAGTATTTCATTGAGGCCTGAAACAACAGGAATCCAATATGGTCTGTAATGCTAGATGTTATTAGTTTACCAACAACAAAAATACTCCACTTTTCTTTTTTAAAGAAATATCCTAATCAAAAGCAACTGGTTTACCTGCTGAAGCCATCCCCTGTGGTAGATGACCTCAAATTCCATAAGAACTTTTGCTACTTTGTTGTAGTTGCGGATTATGTGCTTGCCCTCTGGTGTTTGCAGGACAGCTAGGTGCTGCTGGAAAGACTCCATGGGCTCCTGGATCCTATGGAATAGGTGGCGTGCCCACAAGATCTTACCAGCAATTGGAGGCAGATTACGAGCCAGTGGAGGGTCATACTTCTGCTTAGTGTAGATCTTACAGACTGTTTCTATGTCATGACCATAGTTTTGAAGTATTTTCCGATACTTTTCATCAATGCCAAGATTCGGGATTTGCAATCTGCTTAGAAAAATAATAATCATTAAAAAAATTCCTTCAATACTTCTGAAATTCTCCTGATGCATTGTTGGAAAATACAGTCGTTCCAGATTCCCTTGCTTTCTTTAGAAAATAACTATTTTAGCAGCAGAGTTTTCACCAAAGCTTGAACAAATGCTGTCACAACCTGATTCCAGGCAACCAAGATTTAGACCAGATGATAAAAGTTTCCAAGTAAGCCTACACATTTTCTGTTTTGTCACTGTTTTCAAACACTGAGCTAAAATTATGTGCAGCAAACTGTAACCAATCCGCCACTAGCAGTCTACTCCATTAAACAGAATATTATAGGAAAACTGATGCAATAAAGACTGAGGCTGCTTTGCAACAATGTGAATTTATCGAGAAAAATTTCACTGTTTCCTAATACAAGTGTTTTACTGTCTCCTAACTGCACTGTAGTAACAAATTAATGCCCTTGTTCAAGGACAAAGCTAAGGCAAATATGCTAAAAATCGTAAAGTATTCCTGTACTTATGCTAATTTTGAAAGATGAAATTCAAAGTCCATTTATAATTTGCATTTTGTGATACAAAAAAAATATGGGTTTTATTCATCCACACTGCTGAGAAGACATCCCTTAACAGAGCTGAACAGTTGAGTGAGAGGAGGTTCGGTTGTTTTTTGTTTGTACTTATGGAGATGCCTTCTGCTCTGCTCCCCCCTTCCCACCACCCTCAAAGCATCATTTCCATTGCCTGGCAGAATTCTAGCAATCTAGATAGGACATAGTACCTTTCAAATTTCTTCAACATACTCAGTGCTCTTTCAGTGTTCAGAGTATTTTCAAAGGTGATGTCCATGAAAATCCTTAATTGTTCCTGAAGGAGAGCAAATAATTCTAGAGTAGAGAACTACATAAAGCACATACCTCAAATATGCCAGGTATTATTTGAGAGAATTCATCATGTACTATACTAGAACATAATTTATGTGAAACTAACCTCAATAAGTATCAATTTTCCCTTTCTTCCTCCCTCAAGAATTAAACAAAATACAACCAACTTTCAAGGCATTTTCTTTCCAAGTTCCCTCTGTAGCTGTACAATCAACAAAAGCATTTGTACCCTCAAATGTTCCACCACGCTGAGAGCCCTCAAAGAATGTTTGTTTACCTCTTTGGCAGCCAAAGCAAGCCAAGCATTTATTTTACTTTTTTTTATATTACAGATACCTTTTCCTTCCACCAACTTGTGACTTCAGAACTATGGGAAAGTTAATGATCTGACTTATTTGTGCCATGCTCCCACTCACCCAATGAAAGAATCCATTTTTGTGTTATTCTTGCTAGCATAACTTCCAAATAAAGTATAGTAATAAAAAATACTTTTGTTGGAGGCCCACAAGGCCCTTCCTGGCCTATTCCATGAAACTGGTCTGAAAGTCAGATAATAAATGCAAGCTTTAAAGTGCAGATACATTAGAATTTTTCAATTTCAGAATACAAACTTTGAGATTTGCATAATTTGTTTGGTGGTAACTCAGTGGTATTGTTGCTTTCATGAGGATTCATCAGTAAATTAAATACTTATTTGAATCATAAAACCTACATGAAGATCATTTATCTCTTTGCAAAACTCTTCATAGTCTTGGTCAAAATCAGGCTTCCGTTGATCCAAGAAATCGTAATGCCTTTTCTTCATGATGTCAACAATGTTCTAAACAGTTTCACAGAATAAGAAAATTATCACCAAAAAATTGTCCTATCAAAAAGTCTTACTACACCAAAATATTTAGCACATTTTACCTTTGCCATTCGTTACCAGTATTTGTTGAGCAATATAAGCAAACCAGTTGAATGACACATTTGCAGGAAACAAGTTGGTGTAATGGCCATATGAATTTTATTTATATTCTTCACTTCTGTTTTAAGTCAATTAGAACTGACAGGAAATTCAGAGTCTTGCTCTTCATTCGAGACATTTGTTACCCATGAAATATTCTCTCATGAAGAGGTTCACTATTTCTGTTTAAAAGTTAACAAACTTCAACATAGGAAAAGATTTTCACATTAGTATTTCCCATGTCTTTACATTGACTGGTTCCGTGGAAAGACAGGCTATTCAAAAGTCACAGTAAGATACAGCCCATCCCCAGCCAGGATTTATTATTCCTGGCTTCTCTTACCTAGCTGCTGTCCACTCAAATGAAGGTACATCTTAATCAGCATCTCCCTTGAGCTGTACACACAGTTAAAGGATTTCTAGTAGTTTACCACAGTACAGCTATGAAACTCAACATATTTTCAGCCAGCAAACTTCCACCATTTTATTATGTCAACTGAACTTCAATTTTATTGCTTTGCTGTAAATAAAAATTCCATCTTTTCTTTTAAAAACAAACAAATCCTAGACAGCAGCTAACTGGTAAAGCATAGAGAACTGCAACATAATAACCTCCTATTGTAAAAATTTTTCATCATATAACCAATCACGTAACTATAGCAGTGGTCTGTGTCAAATACTTCAGTACCTCGATTTTATCACTGTTAAAAAAGTACAATCACTTTCTGCCCTTTATGGATACTATCCAGAACCTTCCATGTAGTATTTTCTGCCTAAGCATGTCTAATTTCCCCTTACCCCCCACACCTAAATGAAATTGACCTCACCGTAACTAGGTGTTACACAAAGCTCTTACTTTAGCACTGGAGTGCTGCAATGGATAATGCAGTATAACTGTATAGAATTTGCAGACTGCATCAAAGCCTGGGCTAATGGTCGCAGGTGGCTTTTCAAATACAAATGTCCCAAATAAATGAGATGTCTCTGTTCCAGCCTACCAAAATTGTATCTTCATAGCATGATCTGAAAACTCTCGGCAACCCGAGTTGCTCAGAAGCCTGCTGGCACAGCTTTAGAGAGCAGCTGTCAGTGAACAGAGCAAAATTTAGAGCAGCCCACACCTATCCTGCCCATGTGGAATAGTCTTGGACCAAGCTATCCTTCCAGTTGTGCCCAGGCTTATTCTCAGAAGACTACAGAAGAGAACGAAGGAGAAAACTGGTTACTGTGAAGGATGCAGCCAAGGAATCAAAACCCCGGACAGTAACAGGGAGCAAATCGAACCAGGATGGACTATGGAATGGTCACATTTTACCCTATGGTTATTTAACCATGGTGATTTACTCATGGCCATAACAACTACCTGCTCCCTTTTCATCTTGTCTGCTTGCCTCCCAGAAATCACATATTTACATTGTTAACTATTACCCAGTAGTTTTAACACAACTTACAGAGTTAATTTTTCTCTTTATAAACATTTTTCTGATTTTCATAGTTATTTCCCATTTAAAGTTCAAGTCAGACTGTCAGGATATCTAAAATTTACTGTGTACCTCATATTTTGTGATCATGCCTTCCAATCCCTCTATCTTAGACTCCTGTAGAACCGAGTAGGTTTTCATAGTATTGAAAACATCTATTATCTTTACCAGACGTCGATGAAAGGTTTCAAATTTTCCAAAAATATACATCTCACTAAAATCAAACTGTCTTTCAGCTGGACTTTGTTCCAATGTCTCTTTGATCTTGTGAAAGCAATTCTGATACTCCTAAAAACAAAGGAAAATTTAAAAGAATATCAAGCATATAATAAAAGGTACTGTTATCAGCTAGAACAAAATTTATGCACAAAGATATTATCCTAACTTGATAGCAAGTAGAAGTTTCATCAATAAACAATCATGAACAATATAAAGACAGTAACATAATTTGTCTCTGAAAACTAACCCAACAATACCATTACAGGATCACACATTTCATCAAATGGATGAACTGAGCATATGTGTATTTGTACGTTCCATCCTTAGCTAGCATGAAACTTTGTTCCCTCCATTTTAGAGCAGGGCTTGATGTGTTTACTGAATGTGTTTACCAAATTTCCAAGATGACAACCCAGATTTCAGTGTTCAGAGACTGAAAATAATGGTTGTGTGCTGAGCAGTTTTATTGAGTAACATTGTTTCAAATTTTCAAAAATCACTTTCCAGAACAAAAACCCTTCTGAAGTTAGAATGCTGCTCCATAGCAGCTTTCAGTTTTCATTCTGCTTTCTTAACTGGGCATAAACCTTACTCCAAATATGTTAAAATTAAATTCTTCCCAAAGTCAGATTACATAGTCAACAAATTTGCTTGAAATGGTTTCTTTCAACAGTAGTCCTCTTCAAAATACAATCTTCATTATTTTTTATCACATATACTTATGAAGTTGGAGATAGTAATACAAAGGGCCCACAGTTTCCTAAGTTGTTAGTGATTCAAATTTTAAGTTTTAATCTGTTCATTTTCTGAAAGCTTTTGGAACAAGTAAGACTCCAATAAAAACCTAATCCTTCAACATATTTTAATGCAGCAACTGGATAATTTGTTATATCTTTATAGCAATATACAAATTTACTGCTCATTGCTGATGGTAAGACATCATATAAATTTACACTAATTTGTGCTAGAACTATGCAAGATGTGTTGCTTCAGAAGGTGTCAGGACAAAGTTCTAGTCTTCCAAGGACATATTATTAAGGAATCAAAAGTAATAATGGAGAAAACCTAATATGAACCTTCTGATACCTACAGGGAGGTTATCAAAAAGACAGAGCTAGGCTCTTCACAGTAACACATGGACAGAGGCCAAGAGGCAATGGGCATAAACTGAAAGAGAAGATGTTCTGACTGGATGTAAGGAGAAAATGTTTCACCCTAAGGACAGTCAAGCAGTGAAAGAGGTTGCCCAGAAAGGCTGTGCAGTCTCTCCATCCCTGGAGAACTTCAAGACAGGACTTGGCAACCAAGCTTTTTCTCATAGCTGCCCCTGTTTTGGCTTTGAGCAGAACATTGAACTAGATACTTGCTGAGGACCCTTCCAAGCTGAATTATCCTATGGTCCTATGCACCAAAGGGAAAAAAAGAAAAAAAAAAACAAATCCCCAAACAGTCATGGAAGTGTATGCAAAAAAAATAAAATCTATCTTCCCAAGAAGTCTACACAATCTGAACAGATGAATTCTTCTCAGTTCACTAAATTGCCCTTTCTAAAGGTATAGCTTATCCACATATCTTTGGAATACATTCAGCTCAGTAACTCCCTCTGTTTTCATTTCTATCACACTTCCCTCTTTATCACATGAGAAGAAACTTTCTAGGGAAACTCAGGCATGAAAACCCAAGTAATTTTCATATAAGAAGCATAGTTAAGTTAAGCTAAGCATTGAAATCCTGTTTCTGGAAGATCAACAGACACTGGACTGCATTGCCTGTTAGCTCTAATATAAATACTCCAGTTCCAAAGAGTATTTTTTGGTTGTTTCATTTTTCCTTTATTATAACATTGCTTCCTCATATAAAATAAAGTTTTCCTAATCATGTCCTCCTAAATCTCACCTTATATTCTGTTTTCCACATGCTCTCCCCACCTACCTGTTTAAGTCTAATGGCTGCTTGTAGCTTTTCCATAACTCTCTTCCGAGGTTGACTCCAGATGGTGGCCGTATTGTTGTTTGTAATGTAAGATTTACAAGCTGTGATCATCTGATTGGTCACCTAAAAGCAGTTTTAACCTTGTGAAAAAAACATTTCAAGACAAAGCAGATCTGGCCTTTTTCAGTCTCACCCCGTACCTCTGACTCTAGCAGCCTAAAGCCTACAAAATAGCAATACCAAATACCAGCCACGTAAACAAACTGTCCTCCTTGCAATATCCACCCTCCAGACCATTACGCCACCAAAATGCTGTCGATTAACTATACTCATCCTAAACCTACACACTTCTACCAACCTTGCAATGACATTGAGGACTACAAAGTCATAAGCCTTTAGCACTTTGGAAAGCAAAGGTAAAATCAAGGGCTGATGAGACTATTATCATTAAGGAATAGGTTGTCCTTCCAGCTCCATGTCCTTCCTGATGCAATCAAAAACTTCCTCCGTCCATTCATGTCAGGGTTGAGATTACTCCTGATCTTTAAGTCTGAAAAAATTCTTACAACTCCAAATTACAGAGTAAAATAAGCTCTAACTTTGAAGTAGTTTTATCACTATTTCCAATTTTCTATGCATTCAAAAAGCAGCATTAAAGTGACCAAAATCCTGCCTCTTGAATTGCATGGTCCCTTTGTGTTTTCTGTCTCTCACTCAAGCAAAAACGCACACTAAAAAAAAAAAAAAATCTGTGAAAATTTCCTTTCACGTTGTAGGACTGACCTTCACAAACAGCGAGGATATGTTTTCAGACGTGTTGTAATACTGAGAGATACTCTGAATCATTTTAATTGCATTTATGAGTCCTGGAATAGCATCCACCATGGACACCTGGAAAGAAACACACAGTCTGAATTCTGCTCAGGACTTCTGATACCGTACATTAGCTTGACACGTAATTACAGAACCAAGGAGCATTACGAACATGGTCTTCCGAACACTTCTGCCTCTCTTTCCCTGGGCCTCTCCTGCAGAGGTGCCTGTCCTACTTCAGCCTCCAAGCTCTACGATTCAATTTTGGGGAAAAATTTTCACTAGAGCCTTACTGGAAGAATTCTGAAACCTGATGTAACCTTCCATCTAAAAAGGGCCCCAAAATTGCATTGTCTCATAGCAGTCATTTGAATAAAGAAACTATGAAGAATAACTTTGGTATACTACGGGCATTTAGATCATAAAAAATGATATGCGACAGATGAAGCACCTGGGACATCACCTTATTGCCCATTCTCTGGGGTGCGGGTGCCCAGCTGCCGGCAGTGCGCTGGGCCCCTGTGTGTATGGTGCGGGGCTGCCCCACGCCAGACACAGCCAGTTCCCGCCAGCTCCAACGGCCCCACCGCAGGGCACAGCTGAGCCCCTCAGCCACGGGCGGGCGCCGCGGGGAAAGCCTGTGTCAGAAAGGGCAAAACGCCGCCCGGCAGCCAGGGCTGAGGGAAACCGGGTGAGAAACAGCCCTGCCAGCCCCGAGGGGAGTGCTCCAGTGCTGCGGCCCCCGAAAAGGACCCCGGTGGAAGGCCCCAGGCTGGAGCAGGGAAAAGTGTGACGAGGCGGGAGCAACAGAGAGGAGTTGTTATAGACTGACCACAGCCCCCCATTCCCCATCGCCCCGCGACGCTCGGGGGGAGGAGGACAAGAAGTCGGGAGTGAAGGAGTGAAGCCGAGCCTAGGATGTTTCTCACTACCTAAATCTATTTTCCCTGGCAATAAGTTAAGTCACTTTTTCCTCAGGTCGAGTCTGTTTTGCCCATGATGATAACAGGTAAGTGATGCCCCTGTCTTTGTCTGAAAAATCCATGAGATTTTTCATCCTGTATTCTACCCTTCATCCTGTTGAGAGGGGAGAGAGAGTGCTTGGGTGAGAGTTTAGCCCGTAGCCAAGGTTAACACACCACACCCATTCTAATTCTCCATTCCCTCTATGATTTTCAGTAAGTCTTGTGTACAAGAGAAAAGCCTATTGCTAAATACTTTGAGGAGAAGTGTCATTTCAGAAGTCCAACAGTCCTGTCTTCAGCCCATGAAGGGGCCAGATTGAAAGATTTTTTCGGACAGCTCCTCCTCAGGTCTGAATTTCCAAAGCAATGACAGTTTTACTCTGTTGGCAAACCAGTTCTCAACATTTTACAGGTAAATATCAGTAAGAGAAATGTTCACACTCCATGCCTCCATGGCTGCCACCTCAAGTGCTACACCCTCTCAAAACTAAACATCTCTGAAGCCGGCACCACTTCCTCGTCCGTAAAAGCCAGTACAGGGAGCACAAAGCAGATCAAGTTCAACGGACCTTGCACAGTGCCAATATAGCACGCATATTCATTTTAACTCTGTTTTGTATGGGTATCGTACTAACTTTTCATCAGAGAGACTCAAATATCAGATTGGGAAACACCGAAAGAACACACTGTTCTATGACCGTCCAGTAAATGCAAACAAACAGAGCCATACCATGGTTGCCCAGAGCACTGTTTGGAAGCAAATTCACTTTGGGAAAAGTATGGAGAGAGAGAGAGAGAGAGAGGTAGCTAGGATGGTTGAAGCTTTGAGTCTTCATGGGTACTCATCACATTTCTCTGACTAGCAAGACACATACAATCAGTTGCAAAACCAGTTTTAATAAAAGCAACCATTTGCCACCTACTTTAGCAGATATGGGACAGTGAGAATCCTTCCTCCTATCCCATACTTTAGGTTGGCTGGGTTTGTTTACTGCTTGCTATGCTTGCGTCATCCTGTTACTATGGTATGAGAAGGTGATTTATATTTACACCTTAATATTTACATAACCATATTTATGTTTTCCTGACCCAAGAAGCTGAAAATTGACACATAAATTTTAGGCTAAGTGTGACCTGGCCACCAACACAAAGTCAAAAGCCCAGCCTTTGTCTTCAGCATAGCACCAGGTTCACCTTCCCCTCACCTTTTTCACTTTTTTTCCTTTTTTTTTTTTTTTTAATCTCAAAGATTTCATTTCCTCCTATAGCACAGAATCCAGTTTCATCATCAGACCAAAAGCTTCATAGATACAACAGCAAGAAAATAACAAGTACTGTATTTTGTAGCCAGAAATTCCCACTAGGCCACTTTCAGCATACCAGAACAAAGCCTCAAACTGGAGATGCATACCTAAAATGCTATCTCTGTACTTTCCAAACAGATCCTACAAACTGCATTCATTTTAGTTGTCTCAAGAGATTTATGTTAAGAATTTAAAAGTTTTGCTTACAGGATCACTATTGTATAATGGGTCACAACATTTTTCCAGGTAATATAGATACTTCACGTTATCTTTAGCTTCGTTTGCTGCATCTGTGATGCAAATATCCAACGCTCGCCAGTTCTAAGAATAGGAAGTTGAAAAAAAGTAAAACCACACATTTCAGAAAAACTGTTTTGAGATCACTGTTTTGTCATTAGCCTTTAAACACGTTTGAAAGCACAGATCTGTTACTTCAGAGTTACATTTGTTTATCCAAATGAGGAACAGGTCCTTGTTTTGCTTCAATAACTTGACTGTGAACACACAGTCAGTTCAGACCACTCAGCTCAACATGTTATATCAGTAGAAGTGTCAAGTCAAGCTGCTGTGAAATACATAGGCATCATCTGTTAACTATTTTTGCATGGTGGACTAATGAATATATAAACCATGTATTTGTTTCACGTCTGTCATTTTGATGAGCCAGGACTTTTTATTTTGCTCACTTATTTTCGTGTTTAAGATGGGTCTTTAACTTTGTTATGTCAATGTGAGAAGTTACAACCCTACAAGCAGTTTTGACAGACATTGTAACAATATGAGAAAGATGTTAAAAAAGCGGGAGGTTGTTGTTTTCTTTTCTTAACTACCCAGTTCATGAATTCAATTTCCTGATTTAATAATCAACTTTTCAAAGATTTGTAAGTATTTTTTTCCATTGAGCCATGTAGATGAAGTACATTATCAGTCTTTAGACAAAGGGGATTCCCAGTCTTTTCCAATAAATTAAACTAGACTTAAACTTTACCTACTCAAGGTGAAGAATAAGGAAGGACAAAGAAAACAAAAGTCAAAGATGCTTCAATATTTTCCCCACCAGCGATGTTATATACATCACCAAAATGAACTAGGCTATACTGAGCATTTCTAGCCTTTGTATCTGTCATAATTCAAAACAGAAACCTTCAGCAGTTTAGATTTAGCAGCAGTGAGTACTCCAAGCACTGCCTTCACATCCGGGCTCTTCAGCTGGTCCGTAAGGTAGTTGAATTTTGACAATCTTTTTTTCCAGTAATCAAGCTCTGCTCGTGGTCCAAGGTCATCAGCTTCCTTTCTCAACTGGTTGTTTTCTGCAAGAACCTTTTATCATACAGTAATATTAGTGACTGATGTTAATATCTGTATCTGCATGGATAGCTTGGATTAATTCAACTCCAGTATTAACCTCCTGTGATAAATTACCTATCTCAGCCAGCACCTCACAAAAGAGATTTTAATTTTGCTTGGCCTTTTTACTCCTGTGTTAAAGAGGGAATAGCATCTCAAGAATGCTGTTACAGACCATTACATTTTCTACAAATAACCTGCAAAGCACATTTCAAAGTACAATTTTGACCATTGAGAATAGTGTTCACTGAATTATTGTGTTCCTTTTGCTTTCATTAAATCCACTAGGAACCACAAACTGTTTCCTACTTTGATTTCTTGGCTAAGGAGAATCTTTGGCAGCAGTTTATTTCTTGTAAGAAGTAGAGATGCTAACCTTAGTAACCATGATGCAAGCATAGACTTTCCCTAACACAATACGGATACAAGGAGCTCACGGTAAACGTTGAGATAAGAATAAGAAGGAACATATTTACTGTGATCCTTCTCTAGTGGGTAATCCTACTACCAGCAACCAGCTACTTCAGAATATTCTGAATTTAAGATTGCTTTAGTTTGCTTCACAACATTCTTTTAATAAGCACATTTGCTGAAAAATGTTAATAGCTGTAACAGATTCTACAAAATATTTGACAAAGCTTCAGTCACAACAAATAGAAGAATGCATTGCAGATCTATAATAATGCTGAATATGTGAAAGCTTGGATTGTGAATGTAATGAATGCATTTTAAAAACATAACTTTGAAATGGTAAAACAGTTTTTACTATTTTGCAATGCATCACTGGAGATTTTGAGAATTAAGGTAGATTCAGGTGCACTTCAAACTACTCAGGAGGCTTTCTTATCTCTCATCAGCTCAGTGCATTCAGCTTTTCTCTCTGAGTGGGATAACACTGATTGAAATAATTTCTGTCCACTTCTGTATGTTTCCTGTAGAAGCTGAAGGTGAGATTGGAGTTTACACAGAAAAGAAAACCACCAAATGTTACTGAATTAAAAATAAAAAATTTGGCTTACAAAATCTCTGAATTCAAATTCTTAGAGGCTGGGAGAATACTGATAGGAAGTACTGCTGTCAGCTTACTCTGCTTATATATTCTTCCCCAGCATCCACTTTTGCCCATTGTCAGAGAGATGTCTTTGGTTTAAAAGGACCTCTAATCTAAACCAGTAATGGTTATTTTTGGTGATAATTTGTTTATAAAGGATGACGCCATGTTCCTAAGAGGCAAGACAAACTCAAGTCCCTTGGAGAACCAGGTGATGTGGGGGCAGAATTATTATGTAGCAATAAGTTATTATGGGCTTAACTACAGATATGCCTCTGCTTGCTCATATCCCTTGTTGTAAGTGGTAATAAAGTGTCCTCATGAATCTTGTCATTTGTCAACGCTTTCCTTTCCTAAAAAGCAAAAAATACAGCTATGAAAACTTCTGTCCAGTCAAAAATTATGCTTCAAATCCCTCACACAATAAAGAACAAGAAGCATTTAATGTCAACTCAAAGCATGACTCCCTTTTTCCTCCAGTTTGTGAGCAAATCTAAATTCTCAAGTTTAGTATTAGAATCCAGCAATTCCAAGAATGAAAGTAAACTAAACTATCCTTCTGTCACCAAAAAATAACGCTCAGCTACAATCTCTCAGTGACATCTGGGTTCATTAGACTAAAGACCTTTCTTCCTTTGCTAAATTAATGATAGCGAATGCTTTAATGACTTGGGGTTTTTTGCTATTTCCCAATAGGTGAGTAGCAAAAGAAAATAGAGTAAATCTTTTGTGCAGTTAATTGCATTCTCCCCACTGGTTTCAGCTTATATACTTATACCTTGGATTGCTTTCCNCATTTATAAATTCAAGATATTCTGGGTTTTCTTATTTTCTTTCTTCCTTTTAAGAGGTATAGGCCTCAATAAAGAAGATTCTTTCATGGAACTCATTTCTTAATTTGCAAATAAACATATTTCTCTGGTAAAACCTTATCAATAATTTCTACAGGCAGAACAGAGAATAAGCTAGCAACTAAGTTCTCATTTTTCCAAGTTTAAAAGTTACTCATGCTGTCCTCTTCCTTAATGTCTGCCTGTACAAACATTACAGAACTTGTTTTCTTGAGGTTTCTATGTTTTACCTTGGATTGCTTTCCAACTGATGCATAGATCACAAGAACCTGATATTAATTTCATGCAGTAACTTAATTGGTAGTTTGATTTCTTTCTGAAAAGAACCTTAAGATCTATGCTATATAGTCTACAAAGGACCTGCTTCTGAGATTAGAAAAACTGAATTAGAAATTTCATCTGCATTTTTTAATTTTATCTGTACTTAAAACAAGTGCAGCAACCTTACAATACTTCTCACCACATGAAGAGGTTCCATCAGCCCAATGTCTTCTCTTTGATGAGGTGACTATCAAAACCAGGGAACTAAGCTTCCAAATACATGTGTATGCTCCATTGACAAGTAGATGGAAAAAGCTCTCTGTAATATTCTCATTGAGAAGTAAAAGCACAGAAGACACGCCAGCAGTACTTTAAAATACTTGATCACATCTAACTTTATAGAAAGGTAGCTATGTGCCAACGGGATTAAACTCATCATCTGCCAATATGCAGATGTTGTCATATTTCCCATTTGTCTATCACCTGTTCAATCTGTTTGGTCCACCCTTTCATGCAGACTTCTATTCTTTCAAAAGCGTCTATGCTGTTAGCAACCATCAGGTAATCTGAAGGTCCTCTTAGAGTTTTCAGGTCATACGTTTCACATTTCTTCAGAACGACCTAAAACAAGTTTAAAAAAACCTGAAATGCTGAAGTGTTCATGACAAATAATCCAGGAACTTTAAAAGGTAACTGGTTTCTCCACTTGGGGTCCCTCACTTCATATTCCCACTTCAGTTTAAATTCAACTGGTTTAAGCCAGAATTGGACTCCAGAATCTGGAGAATTCACCAGACTGGCAGTTGTGCTCTCAGCCTTTGTGAAGGAAACGGCACAAGTAGGAACTAACAGTTAAAGCAACAGTTTGTCATACATTAATCATTCTTGGTTTAAGAAAGGCCACAGCCATTGAACAGTCAAGAAGTTAATAGCTCAAAAGAACTGGCACCAGAAGAAACAATAACAGAAGCAGCTGCAGAATTGTTAAAGCCACGAACTTTCAAAGACATTAAAGCCACAGTTCAATGTATAGCAAGTTACTGATGACAATAAAAGTGAGGGGTTTTTCTCCAGTTTAACAAAAGCAACTTTTAATGAGTATTCTACAACAGCAGCTAATTCAAAAGCTCCAGAGCAAGAGCTATTCTATAGCTAACTCAGTTTCTAGTTACTATGTGAACGTAATACCTTTTCCAACAGACTTTGCTGAGTTCCTGATAGCACGTTAACAAACGCTTCAAGGGAACCAAGAAAGTCCTGCTTAATATTGGAAGCTTGTTGAGGTTCACCGAGTTCAACCCAGCCACAGTCCATAGTCTGTAAGGCTGGAATGAAGATTTCTGATATCAACTGCTCAACACTTTTTAGTAAGCCATCTCGACCTACATTCATCATATTAAAATTTACTTCCTGTAAAAGAAACACAATATATGTTAAAACAGAAAACAAAAACTTGCCATCATTAGATTCATTCTAGTTCTATTGCCTTGAGCATCTCAAAAATTACCAGTGCATACAAGTGCTCTTCAAGCAATAACAGCACAATTCGCGCTAGCAAGGGCTACAAGATTTGCAGTTTGTCATACGAAACTCAGAAAAAGATCTGAAAACACTTCCAAAATATAATGACAGTATAAGAGACCTCTGTTTATAATGTTTAGTTTATATGCATGAGTAAAATTATTTCAGCCTGCCACTTCTAAAGCTATTAGAACTATATTTTTTAATATATTTGTACATACTGATATATATATATATATATATATATAGGCAGAGATCAATGCATTTAAGAGGCTTAGTACCAACAGAACTATGAACTACAGTTAATTCTGACTTGCAGTTGCTTAAACATTTTGGTCCAGGAAGAATACCTCTATCCATTTTGAGAGAGAGCAATTCACACAACATTTGCTTTTTAGACATTCTGAAAAAGAATTGGAAGACTTCTAAGGTAAATTACATTACTCTGACAGCCATTTTTTGCTTCATTAGAAGGTACCACGAGATTTTTTTTTTCAACAACATAATTTACCACAAAACAACTTGTATTTAAGTGTCACACATTAGATGTGTCTTTGGACGCACCATTTTTACTTTTCAACTTGTCTTTCCTAGGTTTTAGGTATTATCTATTATCAGCGAGGGCTATATCATTACTTGTGAAGAACTCTGCCTTACACAACTTTCAGTTGCAGTTACCAGCTTTCTAGCACTATTAATAAGTACAAATCTTCAAATGTTAAATAGTATATAATTGACTAAAATCTAAGCCAGATCTTTCAAAATCATAAAAAAAGATCTTAAGCATAAAACTTTAAAGCATATATCTGTAGAAATCAAATAATAATCTGGTGATGACAGCCAGCTCGTCCACCTTTTGCTCTTCCATTTCTTGTCTGTCTGGCCAAAATACACTTTTAAAGGTTTTCCTAGAAGAGATGGGGGAAGTTAAAACTTGCAGGCTTAGGAGTTGTACTTCAAAGTTCCCATTTTGAAGTGTATAGAAAGTTTTCCACAACACTAAGTTCTTATTTATCTCATCATTCTTATTTTAGCGCTCTGATTAGTTTGTCTACAACTATAGGATTCCCTACGTTTTACTCCGTGCTCCTTGCTACTGAAGCACTTGTTCCAGCTTTCTTCACTTTAGACTGACAAAGATTTAAGGAGTCTTTCACCAGTAAAAACCTTTTTTATATATAAATTGCATATACATTCTCAAAAACAAAGCCATCTTTGTTTGGGTTTTTTTAATGGATTTACTAGTACTTACTGAAATTTAAAAGCTTATTGTTTAGGTATTGACTAGTTACACTTTGTCATTTTGGATTGTCATAAATTTTCTTCCATAGCATCATTTCTTCATAGTAATGATACATTCAGGTTGCTGCCACTAGATGATGATGTTTTTTCCATTCCCCTCCTTTTTTGTCCTGTGTTTTGTTTAGCCAAACTGCATCCTTTTGCTCATTCCTCCATGTCAAAGGCTGTCAAATGATGTGCTGAGAGCAAATACCCCAATCAATTTTAAACAGCATACAGTGATCAGCAGTCACTGACTCTTACCTGATAGATATTCTCAGCTGTGATGGGTTTAAAAAGACTAGCTCTAATGAAGAAAATGCATACACCAGTTAAAGCAACTTCTTTTCCCTCTGTCACAAATACTTTAGGTTTATTCTTTGTCAAATGAGAGTTGATTCCTGTTCCTGGAAGGCCAAAGTGTTCTACAGATTCAAATAAAAGGAACATTTAAAAACCACGAATTATTTATTCAAAAAAAAGCTTTCTAAGTAAACAGTTCAGTCATCATTTGTGTATCTCTGAGTCTCAGTCCCCTGGAGCCACCCCATGGGACTATCCACAGACATTATGCAGCATCCAGGGTCCTCACGGCACAGTAAGAACTATTTCATCTAGTTTTGCCATTCTCACATCAAAAGCCTTTCATTTCTATTCATGTATTTGCTTTCTATTCCTTCTAAGCAAAAGTTCAAGCTCAAGATCCTCCTACATGGCTTTCTATCACGTAGTTGCAGATAATGCTCTATTGCTTAAAAAAAAAAAAAAAAAAAAAAAAAANCAGAGAAGCTACTATTAGCTGTCTTTCCTTAAGAACATGTAGACCTAAGTCTAACATACAAAAGAAAAGAAATAGAGTGCTTCTGGAAACAAGGAGACACAAGCCACAGCAGGTTCTCTGGGGGAAAAACAACAACAACAAAAAACAATAAGGGACCTGCAAGGGACTTTCCTGTCCTTTCTTCTTCTTCCCCCAACATGAATATGCTGCTCCCATGTTCAGGCTGTTGGTAACACTTTTAAAGAGTCACCAATAAGTAGCAGTGCGTCTGGGGAAAAAATAATTCTCTTAAATTGTCGTTTTGGCCACGTTACTTCTCTCTTACTAGTTTTCTAGTGTTACCACAGAGTAAAATGTGCACACATACACATCTCAATGACACTGCAACAATAAAAAGATCAAAAAGTGAATTTTGGTGCCAGTAGTTAAAGGACAACATCCAAAAAATTGCAAGAAGTGACAGGTTCCTTGTCCCTCAGAGATCCCTATTTTGGATCAGGTCGTCACCCGTAAGTCCCCTCCCCCACCCGTTTGTTCACATCACCTTTCCCCCTCCCCTGTTTCACCACAACTCCTGGAGAAGCCTTGGTTTTGTGTACTTCAAACTACATCAAGGGCTGTGTCACCACCAAAAGTCTTGACTGTGAGAATTTTACTAATTTGATTTATTGTCAATTAACATAAACTTGCACTATCCTTGCACTTAGGTAATTACAGAGGCTAGGACCAGCAACAGTCGTCCCAGTTTTCAGGGCATTCCCGCGATGTATGGAGCTGGAGTAAGTAGTATACTCTGCAATCTCTTTAGGAAAGATGCACTGTTACTGAAAAGGATGCTAAAAGTTGTTAAGCTGCACATTAAAAGTGCCGTTCAAAACACTGCAGAAAATCTGCATGTGAGGGTGGGCATAAAACCAGACTTTGAAATGACCCCTTAGGGCTCTGCAGTACATCTTCCTGAACTCAGAGCTACACAGTCTCCTGCTCTGCAGGGACACAAAATACCTTATAGGCACCCTTCATGGGGTCATTTTATACTTTAACAGAAGTGTTCCCTGATCCACATCAGGGTCAGAAAACCAGCTTGGATTTGGGGTGATGTGTAGCAAGTGCCTTTTCTAACAAGATGCAAGTAATACCACAAAAATTCACTGAACTTTACTAATTAGTAGCCATCGCTATAACTGCAACTGTTGCTTTGCTAGCCTGCGAACCACAGCCCCAGAACGATCAGCACAGAAAATTCTATTACAAACTCTGCCCTACCTGAGAAGGAGCAGCACAAGCTGCACACTGTAATGGTATTACAAGTAACTGTACACTCACGGCTGTGGGCAAAGGCAGCCTCCAACCAAACTCACTCTATCCCAAACTCAGCTGTCATCTTCACAACCAGTTCATTTTTTCTTACTTTTTTTTTCTTCCAGCGAGCATCATCTTTTGGGGACTTTTGCTAGTTTGGTCAATGCACGTGTTGCTGTGAATTTGGTTTTTGTTTTTTCTTTTTTTTTTCCTCCAGCTTTCCATGTTGCCTGCATCTACATCGCATCCCAAAGATCAAAGGCCACTACAATCATACTGTAGTCCGATCAGTTTGGGGGTGGGTGAGGGGGACTCTGATCAGATTCCCAGGCTTTGCCCCTCGCCTCACACTCTCTCCAACATACTTCCACTACCCAGGGATGTTAAAACTTGCTCAGCAGATTTCTAAATTAGTGGCTGACTTTGTATTTTCATTTAATTTTCTTTCTATGTACATTCAAATTTTAATTATTAAAGTTGCTTATATCATACTAAACCTTTTCATACCTTTTAGGTATATGCATACACATATACTGAAAATATATAAGGTATATGTTTACATATGTATAAACATGTACATTAATACAGATATGCATAGATATATTTATGAGGCCCTTCTTCTACATCTAAGGTAAACAAGTAGGGTGAAATCCCACCAACCAGTCACAGGGTCTCAGAGGTCAGATAGCACCTAGCTAGTCCCAACGGCAGCAGCACTGGAGGCTCTGGAACAGAAGCCATGGGCAAAGGGAGGAAGTCCTTGTCACAGGGGCCCTGAGCTGCTTCCAGGGTAAGTCAGAAGGAGGCTTCTCACAGAAGTGGGGTAGCATGAGAGCACTGGAGAAGGAAATATGAGCAGAAGGGACTTCTGAGATAACGGCCCTACTACCCATAATGCAGACCTCCTGGGGCCATTTGTCATGTAACAGGACCACCTGGATGAATGGTCATGTGCCGAGAAACGTGGAGAGCTTCTAGGGCAGGTTGGTGGTATGACTGGAGGGGACGGGGCAGAGCAGCTGTCACTGCTCACCTTGTGTGAAACTCACCTTTTAACTATTGAAAACCATTTCCCAGCCCCTCAGGCAAGAGTTGCTGGGCTCACAAGGAAGTATCTTGCATACTAGCAATATGTAGAAGTGCACTAAGAAGCTTCAGTAATTTCATCAATCCTCATTTCATGAGCAAGGATCGATGTCCCAGTATGGCCAAATTTGACTTGCCTTAAGCCCCAGTTTATAAGAACTTTACTGTTTGCTTTTTCCTTGCACGCTTGCTCAGCACAACTATAACATGTTGCAGGAGAACCTAAGTTGCTTTACCTGTATCCGTTGCTTCCACATCTTGATAGTAGAACATCAGATGACGCAGACCTCCTGGGGCCAGGAATTTGTCAATGCGCTCTATCTGTTTGAGATCATGTTGAGATTATTATGCATAGCATACCCATTATGAAGAGTTTAACTTGCCCAGATTTTTAACACAAAGGGCTGACATCACATTAGCATTGTTTAATAATAAAGTTATATCAGGCCCAGTTATTGCTCCCCCAAAAATGGTTGAGTTGCCTTGTCCTTTAGCAACACACACCTACTTAATTGAATCATTCAGATTTTACCATGCTGAACACAACTGAATATAACTAGGCCATGTTTCAGTTTACTGAAACCACGTACTGTACATGCTATGTATTGTCTCTCAAACTGAGGGCACAGGGCATTTCTTCATTTACTGAAGTGCAGCAGCACCTCATTGAAGTCCCTCACCCATATTATTCTTACTGCCATTCAGCAAACAAGCTGAAAGAACAAAACACACAGCTGCAGTTATTCCATATCATAGCAACAAAGGAAGCCTTTAATTATTCATATTTTAAGCATCAGGACAATTTCAGAGTTCTCCACCAATTTAAGGCTGCCATCAAGCATCTTTGAACCATGTATTGGTAGTGAAGTCCAGGAATCTCACGTATAGGCCATACAAGCCTAGGAAGAAAGTTAATTGCTCTATGTTAGTATGCTGATCAGTGTTTCAGCACTTGAAATTCTGGCCTAATCCATTATTTTTCCACATCTATGAGTCATTGTTTCACATAGTCCCTAATTACATATCAATCTTCCAGCAGAAAAGGCTTCAGAAACATTTGCTGGTACCATTTGTGCTTCCTAGTGGAGGGAAAAGGCTCAGATCACCAGCAGCAGGAAGAAAGCCATATCTATCCGTCTTCCATTAATAATGGGCCTCAGTTACACCAAGATCACATAAACTACTATTCCAGAAAATCTTGGCTGAGCCCCCCAGGATGAGGTTGAAACAACTATTACACTTTTCCCTTTCCAAGTATAACAGCTGCCAGTATTTTCTTCATCTGACTATGACTCTCAGGCAATATAGCTTGCCAGGAAACCCATTTAGAGATAGAATGCACAAAGGCTGAAGCAAGTTCTGCTTTTTAACTTGTGTGATAGTGTTCTGCACAGCTTATTTTCCTATATCACATGGAATCACAGAAATGTTGGAAGGGACCTCTGCGACATCTCGAGGTCAGACTCCTGTATCATCAACAACAGCTCAGGTCATCTAGAGCTTTGCCTAGGTTGAGTCTCAAAAACCTCAAAGACAGAAATTCCACAACTCACTTGACTAACCTATTCCCCTGCTGCATTACCTTCCTGGTGAAGAAGGGTCTCTTAATGTCCAGTTTGCAAGTTGTGGCTATTGCCTTTGTCATACTACCTGCAACTGCCGAGAAGAGCTCAGTTCTGACATCTTTGTAACTACTCTTCAAGCAACTGCAGGCTACTATTTGGCTGCCTCTCCATTTCTTATTCACCGCCTTTTCACACTTTACATGCCCTATGTCCCTCACTACCTTGGTAGCATTCCACTGGACTTTCTTCAGTTTCTCAATAATATTAGCACTGGAATGGGAATGCATAAATTGAAGGTACACAGATCGAAAGAGAATATAAGACAATACAAAAAAACCCCACAACCATGTTTACTTTAGTGTCAGGGAGCAAAACAAGATCTACTTCCTGCCTACCTAGGTTTTAAAAAAATAATTATTTCTTTTCAAATCACAAAATGTATCTCCATTGCATATAACACTTACCGTCAACTTTGATGCATTTCCTCAATGTACATATTTCTAACGCCTTACCCCCTGCATTAACCCTCAGGTAGTCAGTCAGACCACTTAGCCATTCTATTTTCTCACGTAGTTTCCACCTGATTTAATTTCCTAAACTAGATCACAATGTAGTCCACAAATGCTGGTGGCAGCCTAATGGAAACAACAGTAATATGCAGCCTGCTGTGGACAGGAGTCTTGAGTCTATATGTACTGTATATTCAAGCACTGAGAGATTTCATGCTGTGGATCCAGTATGAAATAGAGGCACAGGTTTTACTGTACTATCTATAACCACTGGAAAGCAGAAATTCTAATCAAATTCAAAATCAATATTATTACAATTGGTCCTGAAACTAAGGACACTTTTGTTCAACTTAAATACAAAATACTGAGAAATATTTTTTCAATTAGAAGACTTGAGTAATCTTAGACAGGAAGTCTGACAACTATCTCACCAATTATTTAATGGTAATATCAGTTCTAAAGCACCCTGTGAACTTCACTATCAAATTCATCAGATTACCTGGTTACCATCAAGAATAGCATCTTCTACTTCTGCTTTGTCCTGATTCACACAAGAGGCAACAGTATCCAGTAAGTAATCATGCCTGCCATCCAGCCGAGCACGTTTAGCCTCCCTCTCTTCCCTGATCTTTTGCTGTTATAAAACACAAAGTGGACAATGAATAATTCACAATCTATTTTGAAAACAAGAATAAAGATAATTCTAAAATTTATTTTAAAAAGTAAAGGCTATGACATTCTTCCATACTTGTGGTTTATGGTTTTAAGGCACTCAAATGAAATCTTTAGAAGTCCCTCCTGTTATGATTTTACAGTTGATTTCCTGTGATCTATTTTCAGATTTAGCACAAAATTTCTATCATCAGCCTTTTGTACAAAAAAAACCCAACCAAAACAGTATTTTATATGAACAGCTCTGTCATTCTACAAATTATCTTTAACACCCTAAGTCCTTAGTCCCAGCTTTTCAGTCTAGTCACATATGACCATCAAGTCAAGACAGAATTCTGACCCATCTTTGTTACTCGTGGAAGATATTATAAGCTTTCTCTAACAAAGACAGATGCTGCTGGAAGAAGCTAGAGTTTCATACATTACCTCTTTAGTGTAATGAGAAGTAAAACAAGCCACAAGCCTCAAGGTACGCAAGTGTTTACAAATGTGCTTAACTATAGCTATTATACCATTCTTCAAGCAGTATGCCTACTCTTCTAATTAAATTGAATTCCCATATGTAATGCACCTCATTACATTATGGACAAAATAGCCTTCTGGAATAGTTACTGGTATTATTATGCTCGCGGATTACAAGATTTAATATCATTTCATTTTCAAAAGAAGTTTAGAATTATATTTCATTGGTGGTAAATTCAATCTTTATTTCCCCAGTGATTATGAAAAATCTAGTAACTCTATAAAGTATGCACAAGTGATTTATCCACAAGCTTCTGCAGAGCCAATAGGACTTGCATAATATACTTTATACCCTAATGTAAATATCTTTCCTACTTCTTGAAGGAATTTTGAAATATTTGGTAAACTCCTAATTACTAGCATGCCTTCATAAATGCTGAGTGCACTGGAAATGTTTTTGCGTGTAAAAGACAAACACAGAAATCCTGTTCTTTACACAGATATGCCTGAAGAATGCAGTAGCAGATTAATATTTACACGTACTTCATGCTACTTCACCCCTGTCATTCACAGAATCACAGAATGGTCACAGAATCGCAGAATGGTNGGAACGGTCACAGAATCTCAGAATGGTCAGGATTGGAAGGGACCTCTGGAGATCATCTAGTCAAATGCCCCCTGCCAGAGCAGGGTCACCTACAGCAGGTTGCACAGGACGGCGTCCAGGCGGGTTTTCAATGTCTCCAGAGTGGGAGACTTCACAGCCTCTCTGGGCAGCCTGTGCCAGTGCTCTGCCACCCTCAAAGTAAAGGAGGGTTTAATATGTTAGAATTCCCTAACATGGTCTCCACTTTCCCAAAAGTGAAATGTCTACATGTTCTCAGATCAGGATAGAAATTTTCCCCCTAGTTAGACATACAAAAATCAATCATTTGGGGCTTAATCAGCTTCACACTCAATGATAACACTAGAATCCTAAAACCTGTTGTTTCAGTAATTTATGCACAACTGATAATGCATCTTTAAAATAGAAAAATACAACCAATACTCTGCCAATTAATTAGCTTCTATTTAATCCAGCAAAAAGCTCTTTTTGTTTTACTTAAACTACAGAGAGACTACTTTTGTATTCTGCTGTGTTTCCAGCATAGAACTCCAGATATATTGCTACACAAGGTATTCATCTTACATTGGTTATCAGTTCCCAACTCCACCTATACAGGTGGCCCTTGATATCTTCATAGCCTCCATTTCTTCTACAAGTTGCTGTTTACGTAGGCTGAAATCATGAGCACCTTCTTCACAAATTGTGCAATCATGTCCTGATGTTTGTTTCAGTTCTTTTAATGCTTTCCAATGCTTTAATTACAGTCTCTCAAGCCCCACAACAAATATACCAGCTATTGTGTATAGCCGTTCACATAGCATTAGGCAATATTCGATGTCTAAGTCCAATAACAGGAGCGTTTGTTAATAACATGTCACAAAAGTTTAAAAGTCTAGTTAACTTAAATTCTTTTCATGAACTGTACCTAGAGAAAACAGGGAATTATTTACTAGATAGTAAAGCTATAGTTTTATGAAGATTAAGACATTGACTTGCATTTATCACGTGTCACTTCTGAAAGGCGTCTGCATTGTTCTGGTGGATATCTCTCTAATTAACGCAAGTTGCACGCATGTTTTTCCTGAGAGTTGCTACAATGCAATTCAAGAACACACCCTGCCTGTCATGATTCCCTATTTTGATGACCTGCCATTTCTAAGATCTTTTCTTCAAATGAAATGTTCCCCAATCACAAACTCTCACTTCGCAGTTGTTGCAGTCATCAGAAGACACTTCTCCCTCACTTTAAGGACTAGGTTGTCCCCAGAAAAGTAGAAGAAACCTAACTTCAGTGCTTTCCATAGCAAGTCATTAATTTAAATATTTAAAAACACTCAGAAGCTGGACTGGAAACTGGTCAAAATATCATTTTCCATTTGCATACTACTTAAAGAATAAATTTTTAAGATATTCTTTACTTAGGATTAGGAATGTCAGACAATGAATTGCAAGAAAATGTTGAGCTTTCTACCTCTCATTCTTTCCTTCCCTCCCCATCTTTAAGGGCCAGACATAAATAAGCAAAAGACTCATGAGGAAACAAGCAGATTTCTATTCCAGATTTGTTTCCTTCATTATTTTTGCATAGGGGTACATTTCAGGCCCTCAATTCTTTTGTATCAACCAGAACTTCTGTGAATGAATTCACTAACATGATCCAAAATGCAGTCTTTGGACTTCGAGATGTTAACTTTAACTACCCCCACATCTTGCTTCAAACCAGCAATGTGGTCATCGCCTAGGAGTTTTTGTATATTTTATGTACTGCAAGACTCGCTACAGAATTACATATCCCTAAACACCATCCGTACAAAAAATATACCAAAAACCAGGTAGGTTTATGTAATTCAAACAAACATCATTTAACAGAACACTGAGAGTAAGATTTGAAGATGGAAGGACTGCTAAAACACATAAGCTATCATTTATGTAGGTAATAGAGGAATTGCTGGTATGTGCAGTAACACTTACATGCAAAACCTGAGAAGTATCAGCAGCAATTCTGATCAAGGTCATACAAAACCTCCTCGTGATGTCCCATGATGTAGGAGGAGCCAGATAGAATGGTATTTACAAGAGATAAATGCTTTCTCACTTAGATATCTAGAAGGATTGTCCAAGTTTTTATATGGTACAGCTTTACCTTTGTTCTTCATTTAAAGAACAGCAGCACCGCCATGTTTAGTTTTGGGTTTCTTTTACCCCTCGTAGTCAGTTACAAAGGTAAGAAAGTCCATATGGCACAGTCCCACAGCATATGCAAGTCCAAAGCTAAACTAATTAACCAAAAAGTCCCTCTTTGATGATTAGTCTAGTTATAAAAAGTAACTTGTTTTATGTTTTAACTTGTTTTATATAAAGCCTTTAAATTCCTCATACCTAAATACCAAAAATTTAGCACAGGAACCTAATTTCAGTAGACATCATCTCCTGAAGCAGAATAAAGGGGAGATTCCTAAATCCATTTTAACATATGCCTAAATCCGTAACCATCACACCATCAATCTGAAGCAACAAATGGGGATTAAGTTAAAAGTAAAAAAAAAAAAAAAAAAAATCCCCTGACTTTGGATTCTGATTATTTGTACCTTTATANACAAGAGCATATAAGTATACATATTTAAGAAGAAGGTACTAAAAGATCAGAAGTGAGAGATGCCAGGGATCCTTCCTTTGAAACAACAGCCTCAGAAACCAAATATTGACTATTGCCAACTTCTCCATTACAGAGTGCAGTTGCTGATGTCTCTGCAGACACTCTAGAGTTAGCATGAATGTTATTTAGTATGCAAGTCATAACTGCACAAGTTAAAACTTGTTCCTGAACACAGTTTATCCAGCAAACGATGCATTTGGTTGTCAGAATACTGTGCATACTGAATTTAGACATGCTCAGTTCAAAGTCTTATGCATGAGCAATACACTTGAACTTTACTGGGAAGTTCAACAGTAAAAGAGTCGAAAAGTAAGCGTGTTCTATTGCTAATTTACTGTCTTATCCAAAACTTATTTAACCAACATGGCATTCCTCTGTCTCTCCTTTTACTTGCTAAGAAGCTTTATATTGCATAAGCATTGCTCATGGATTTCCCCGTAAAACTAAACTGCAAACCATTTTACACTTTCCAAGCACGCTGAGTTTACAACAGACACACACCTTTTTATTCGCTCCTCTCCAAAACACACATACCCTACAGAATTAGGGCAATCCCCTTAGCTGACTCTTAAATCTCAAACATCAACCAGAGCTTTCCCACATTTGTTATAACATTGCATTAACTCAGGAACAGCTTGTTCAAATAACCAGCTATTAAAATTAGTGTAAGGGTCTTAATGCCTTCTATAGTTTATTATTGTTTCTCGATGCTACGTAGTGAATTCAAAACTTTATTCCCATTTTACAATTGTGGGAAGAGTGAAGTTAAAATTCAATTTTCTTTGGTGGCAAAGCCCATCCCTGTTACGTTGCCAGATCTAGCACCAAGTTCTTCATCGTACCGCTGTAACATTCATGAAATTATAGCATTACCTGACCACCGCACCAATCTGGACAAGATACAAGTACCAGTAGTCAAATGCATAAAAATCTCCAGTGCAAGTCTGCCTTTCAAAAAAAATCATGCCTTGATTGATTACAAGACCAGTTACAAAACAAACTACCTCTCATGACAAATACCTATTCCAAATACTGTGTTTTGCTTTAAAAGGAAAAGTTTATCTGGTTTTATATAATTAGAATATTTTGTGAAACCACCATCATCCACTTACACCACTATAAAACACACATTTTTCTACACCCTCCCCCCCAATTCACGCCTCTATTCAAACTATAGTTGCTAGTGTTGATGTAGTCCAAAGTTCAGTTTTCCTTACCTTTATAACTCTGCCAATGCTCTGTTTCCAAAGTTGCTTTCTTCCAGCTCTAAACATCGTACTATTCAATATAAGCATCAAGTACTCTTTTTCAGCAATAAGCCTTAAACCATGGAGCAAGCTTCTTGATTCATCATTTTGCACTCTCCCCCCAAACTTTTGTTCATATTTGTTTCATTCCTTATCTGTAGGAACACTAAAAAAACTCTAGAAAATACAGTAAGGACCTTAAAAGCCAGCAGCTATTAACCTTAGCTCTGTATTTAAATTCAGTTCTAATGTGCATTTAAATTACTTTAAAACTAAATTGGACTACTTTAGAAACTAGAGGTCTCTAACCAGCAGAATTTACTACCTATAGATTAGGAGTTGAAAATTACTGCTACCGACCACAGTGTTGTTAAGGTGATATTGTTTACATACAAACACCGCTTGATACGATTCATCATGCTCAAGGGCAACATAACCATTTGCAAAAGTCAATTTTATAACTGCTGCTCTGATTTGTGTTTAGGCTTCTTAAGTAATCCTCATGTCAACAGACATCTTTGTTTCCTTGACACAGATGATTGTTTAAATATATAGCAACAGCCAAGCAGCTTTCAAGCAGCTTTTACCTACAGACTACTAAATTACCAAGTTTTCTACTCATATTTTTTATACAAGCACATTCAGTCTGTTATTTTTCAGTTGTACAATGGTTGCTTAATACAGCAATTTTTCTTCAGCAAGGAATGTTACATTTTTTCTTCTTAAAATAGCCTTAATTTTTTCCACTTCAGTGACAGAATCTAATCTAATGTCCTCTTGAAAATGCCAAGAAAAACGAACTAATGATCCAATATTAGGAACAAGAAAAACAAAGCCTTTTTACAGCTATTTCAGGCTTAGAACGCCCCTAAATATTTCTGCTTCCACTCATATCAATGTGGATCATGTCTTGACAACCTCAGCGTTGATAAAAATCACGAGTAAAAACCATTTTCCCTACATTATCTGATTTTTCCATACAATTTTCCCCACCTACTATGGTCAAATCTGATTGTGTATACATGTTTGAAAGAGAAAGACTGAAAAGATTACATTTAGTGTAAAAGTAAACATCCATAGCTTTCTCTGAATCCTTTGCAGCCTTCTCTTTTAAAATTAAACATGCTATTAAATATTACACCTTGAGTTAATTCCTGGATATATTCAGAACACTGTGGAATTATTTACTTCTTTGTAGGATGTATGTGATTTCTAATATAAAAGCTCAGCCCAACAGGCTTAATTTTGCCACTCATCAATAAAAGCTCTTTTTTTAAAAAAAAGAAAAAAGGAAAAAAATAAGCTTAAATAAATGCTTCAAATATCCACCTAAGAATCATGGATCTTTTTCATAAAATGATGTAAAGTCATAGCAAAATTTACAGAACCACAAAATCATGTAGGTTTAAAGAGATCTCTGGAAGTCATCTAGTCCAGTCTTCTGCCCAAAGCAAGCCCAATTAGAGAGGGTTGCTCAGAGATGTGTGCAGTTGAGTTTTGAATATCTCAAAGGATGGAGATTCCACAACCTCTTGGACACTATAGCAATGTTTGACCACCCGACATAAAGATTGTTCCCATCTAAATGGAATCTCCTATGTTCTAGCTCAGGTATGTTGGCTTTTATTTCCTTCATGGGAAGTTCAGCTCTGTCTTCTCTCTACCCTCCCATTAGAAAATTGTAGGCTGCAATAAGATCTCCCCTTAGCCTTTTCTTCCTCGGGCTCAACAAACCCAGTTCTCTAAGTATCTTCTCATACATCACGCGCTCTGGCCTTATGATCATCTTGGTTACCCACTGCTGAACTTGCCCTGTCAAACTCCTGGCTATTTCAGCCCTGTCTGTGGTCTGCATTCTTTGCTGTGGTGTGCATCACTGGCTCATGTTCAACTTGGTATGGAACAGAACCTGTCAGTCCTTCTCTGTAAAGCTGCTGTCTAGAAAGTTGGCCACTGTCCTGTACTGTCATACAAGGCTATTCTACTCTAACTGTAGGACTCGGCATTTCCTTTCATGGAATTTCTTCAGCTTCCTGACAGTCCATTTCTCAGGCCTGTCCATGTTTGTTTGAATAGCAGCCCTGCCCTCCACTTATCAGCTTCTCCCCACTGTTTATCATCAACGGCCTTGCAGAGAGCACTCTGTCCCACCATACTAGCCTCAGAATCAATCCCTGAGGGACAATAGTAGCAACTGGCCACTAGCTGGTCTTGGTACCGCTTGAAGCCTGCTTGTCCAGCCAATTTTCCACCCAAATTATCAGACAGTTATTCAGTCTATATATCACCAGTTTGACTCTAAGGATATTATGCCAAACACCTTGCTAAAGTCAAGATAAAGAACACCACCACTGTTTTCCCCTTGTCTACATAGCTAGTCATCTCATCACAGAAGGCAATCAGGTTGGTCACGTAGAATTTGACACTGGTAAATCTATGCTGGCTGCTCGCAATCATCTTCTCTGTCCTTCACGTGCCATAAAATGGCTTCTAGGACAGTTTGCCCCACAACCTTACCAGGGACTGAGGTGAAGCTGACTGGTCTGTCATTCCTTGGATCTTCCATTTTCTCCTTTTTGAAGATGGGTGTGACATCTGTCTTTTTCCAACCATCAGGGACCTCCCCAGATCATCATGGCCTTTCAAAGATAAGAGGCCTCAAAATGACATTGGTTTCCTCCCTCAGCACCCACAGGTGGATCTTATCTGCTCCCATGATCTTCCATACATCCAATTGGCTTAAGTCCTCCCTAACACTGTATTTGGCTACCACAATCCTTCATTTCCATACATTCTGCAAGAAGGCTTGAAGACCTAAAAAGTCAGAGGGCAAACCCAGCTTATGAAAACTGTGGTAAAAAAGGCACCAAATACTTCAGCCTTTCCCATGTTCTTTGTTGCTTAGTCCCCTGTCCCACTCAGCAGTGGGCCTACATTTTCTTTTGCTGCCTGTGTACTTAGAAAAGCCATTCTTGTTTTCCTTCACACTCCTCAGAAGTTTGAACTCCAGCTGAGCTTTAGCTTTCTTAACTTTATCTCTGCACACCTGGGCATTGTTGCCATATTCATCCTGGGTGGCCCATCCCTGACTCCACCTTCTATGAAAGCTTGCATGTTTGAACTCAGATAAGGTCTCCATGTTCATCCATGCTGGCCTTCTGCAAGAATTGCTCTTCCTTCTGCACATTGAATGATCCACCCTTGAGTTCCAAGGATGTTGTTCTTGCAGATCAAACCATTTTCTTCAGTCCAGTTTCCCTCTAGGGAAGTCCTTCATGGGATCCTGCCAAGCAGATCCCTGAAGAAGTGAAAAATCTGCTGTCCTGAGGTCTAAGGTTGTGACCCTACTGGTTGTCTTGCTCACTTCTTTCAGGGTTTTAAGCTCTACAACTTGATGATCTCAGTCAGCTTTCACTAAGAACCTTTTAAAGTAGACTGGATTTACAGTACTAGCTATTAGGCTGATCTTGGTTAGAGTCATGGAAAGATTTTTATGGAAAGCAACTTCCTGTGATCTTCCACCTCATTATGTGTTAAAAAGGAAAGCTGAAAATAATGAACTGGTTGAGACAGTACTTAACTGCCATTGTCAGGTTACTATTGTCCTCGGGTCAAAAGTCAGACTTCCAGCAGAGCCAATTTAGCACACCATTAATAACAACCAACAACCCAGAAGGCTAAAAAACAACCTCTTGGTCAGCAACTATATGCAAGACTTTTATCACCTGTACCGCTTCTTTGCCTTACAAGCCACAAAAACAAATAATGCTCAGCCTTAAGTTTGGAATAGCTGATAACTGCTGAAACAGCTATGAAAATATTGCTTTAGGAATTTGCTTTACATCCACAAAAGTATTAGTTTGAATAGTGTATCATGGCTATGTAAATTTGCCCAATACTCCAGGTTCATTTTAAAGATTTTTGAACAAAACAGTTCTTGCTGAGGCAGGGTCATGTAATCATTAACTTAACAAGGACTCCTTGTTTTATCACAATGCCATTTTAACACTTACAAAAACATTTTTACCATTTGCAAAAAAAAAAAAGTTTTCTTGCAGTTTTTAATCAACTTTAAAAAAAATGCTCTTTTACCCTTTATTTTATTGGTGATCCACAATCAGATCTGTGATTTAAAGAATATATTTCCTCCCCAGATGCTTCAGGAGTGTAAGATCCATGGTGAAGTTGCATTATTTTTAATAGTGTAATATATACATTAAGGAGGATATACAATCTTGTATTATAACTCAGCATTCTCAGAATAATTTTAGTCTGCCACGTGTCTCTGGATAACCATGACTACATTCAGCACCCTACAAAACATTAAGTCTGGATTTGGAGTAAATCACCACTATGTGGGTCAGTAAAACCATGAAGCACACAATCAACTGCATTAGAGAAAAACTTTTTAGATGAAAACTTTAATTTGTCATATAGGTTTAGGAATTATGTAAGATCATTTCACAATGTCAAAAGATTTTTTTGGTAGTGTTATACTGCACAGCTTCGGCAACGAGGTTTCTTTTACTCCGGGTAATTACAGACAGTAGCTAGCTACCATCTAGTGGTTAAAAGCCGAAAGCATACATTACGTTTGTGCTCTTTTTCACCAGACCACAAAATACAGTCTATATAAAATTTGGCAACGGAAATTGTCCTTTACGGAAATGATCACTTAAAAATCATAAATCAAAACCTACATCGAATAGAAGTGGAGGAACTTAAAGAAAAACATATCCTATTCTACTGCGTTCTGTCTCATACAACTGAAATTATAACCAAAGCTGAGGGTGGACTTTCTTACCTTGAGCTGCTTGCAAAGTCAAATAACATTGAGGCTTTAATGCCTTTAATTAAGGCAAGGATTTTTAACTGCTTTGCTGAGAAAAACTAAAACTTCAACATATCTAATGACTTCCTACACTACTAGGCATTTGGGTTGCTTGTCATTCCAAAAAACGCTTTTTGTCTTAAACATCTAATGAGTGTACAATTTCTCAGCCACCTACTGTCTTACTTCAATTCAAACGAGTAAACAAAAAAAAAGGCTATCATAGCTGAAAAATACAACTTCACTTCATCTTACTTATTTGATGAGGTAATAGATACGACTAAGATTTTAACCTGTAATAATGTAATCTTGATGCCCAACGAGCCTTTTAAGGTGAAAGATAGTACTGCTTAAAGAATTAACCTACAACGTAGGAAGTCCTAGTGTAATTCCCTGTTCTGCTTTAGGCAAGACATTTGTTCTTCAGGCTCTGCTTGCCTATTTGATCCACTCCTAAGAAAATAAAATTTAAAGATAAAACACTGAATATATTAAGTAGGCAGAGATACAATTACTCTTCTGTTTACCAAGACAGACAGGATGTGCAGGTCTTACCAAATGGAGAGACATTATTGAGAGGACAGACAATTTCAGTTCAAGTAACCACACAAGTAATACATTTTCCATTTTAAGGAACTACAGACTCTCATGTCCTCTCTGCCCTTTTCCATTACCAAATATGTGGACATTGTGCCCATCAGCTTCAGCTGGAATAAGGATCAAAGGCAAAAACACGCTACCTCACATTCTTCAAGTATCCTGTCGTGGTTTAGGCCAAATCGGCCACTGGGGATGTTGG
>RSEF01000002.1:85806371-85816758 GCA_003993805.1 Himantopus leucocephalus
GGGGGGGGGGGGGGGGGGGGCGGGGGGGGGGGGGGGGGGGGGGGGGGAGAGCAGGGGAGCGGCGCGCCGCAGGGCTGCGGGGAGCGGGCTGCGCTGGCCCGGGCCCCCCGGGGAGGCGGGCAGGGATGACACCGCTATAAAAGGCAACGCGGCTCCGGTCGCGCTCCGCCGGTGCCGTGCTGGTGCTGCCGGGTGGTTGGGAGAGGGCGGCGTTCGCAGCGGGCGCTTATAGCGGGAAGGGAAAGGAGAAAANCCCACGTTAAGGGGCGTCCCTGCCTCGGCTGAGGCGGGGCAGCAGCGGGGGTCGGTCGGCAGCGGCTCTCGGGCGCTGCCGGGCTGGGAAAGCCGGGCTCGGTGCGGAGGCTCGGGAGGGGAAGGGGGGGAGCCTGTTGACAGGCTGCCGGCATAAGGAGAAAAAAAAAAAAATGGAGGCCGCCTTCTTCCTCGGTGTTTACCCTCGGCACGCACCCGGGCGGGGAGGGCGGTTGCCCCCGCCACCGAGACGTTGTCCCCCGGGGAATGGCGGCGGGGACGGAGGGGAGAGCAGCGCTGCCCGGGCCGCACGAAGCTCTGCCGGCAGCCTGGGCGGCGGCGACGGCTAAGCCTCCCTCCGGTGCCGGCTGCCCTCCCCCGAGCGACGGCGGCGGCTCCTCCCCTCCCTCCGCTCCGCCGGCGGCTCCGCGCCCCCCCCGGGTACCCCCGGCCATCGCTGCCGGGCGGGGCGGCGCGGCGCGGCAGGGCTGGGCACTTGCTCCCTTTGGGTGCCTAAAAAGGAGCGGCGAGCAAGGAAAATGCAGACTCACCGCTGGAAAAGATGAGGGGGATTGCCGATTTCGTGTGTTTATAAAAAAATATATATATAAATAATAAAATGGTGGCAGTAGTAATAATAAAAGCTGTGTTAATTGTTTTTTTAAGGGAAGTCCGTAAGGGAAGTGGGAAGCAGCGTAATCAGTGCCGCTCGCGGTCGGGGCTTGCTGTTGAATGTGTCTGATTTAATGAGGGTGAAGGAGGAGGTGTGATTTGCAGCAGGCATCCCCGAAGCAGGGTTCAGCTCTGCGTTTTCTTGGACAGACGGTCCACACAGGGGGCTGCGTCCCCTCTGAAGGGCCTGATGCGCCCTGTGCAACCTCTTTCACATGACAGCAATGAGTGTGAAACTCCTTGTTGAGTCAAGATGCTGGTCTTGGTGTGCTTCATCGTGGAGGAAGGATTGAGCTTTGTCGTTCTCGGGGAAAAAAAAATCTCGTTGAAAGCAAAATGACGGATTACAACAGTAGACTTAACAGTCTGCCTAGTGTAGTTACAAATGGGTACATGTGTAGTAATCTTGCAGTTTTGGAAGACCCTGCCAGCTGTATTAATAGTCAACTTCCACATTTGTGTGTGGGTAGAGGGATGACACAGAGTTGATAATCTCGTAAGTGGTGCAGTGATGACTTATGACTTACTGATAACTTCTAATAACAGGCAAGCTCCGCTGAGCTTAGTCTTGCAGCAACTGAAAATCTTAAAGCAGTAGAAGGACATGTCAAATGCTTATCAAAAAACTCTTAAAGCGTATTTAACAACTGGCAGTCTTATTTCCATATTTACATGTGGAAGTTATCTGGTTCAGCCTGGGCTATGACATATGCTGGAAAATGTTCTGGCATCTCTTGTGGGTGTTTGGTATTGGGAAGAGCTCTTTATACTCTGCCTCTGTACATGTTCCACTCTTTTATAAGGAAAGGGTCTATTAAGAGATCTCTGGTGCTTCCCTTTGTTTGAACAGGAGACACGTTTTTTTTTCAGTGAAACACAATGGACACAGCGATCAATGAACAAGCAAAAAACTTCATTTGGTGTACGTGGGAGCAGACAAAATATTTTTCTCTTTGCAGTATTTACAATGACAAATGCTTCCTTTTTCCTGTCACTTGCAGAGAATGTCAGCAAAGCTGTAGCTGTTACTTAAAAGAGAAAATGAGTAAAAATGTTACAATGTTTTCCAGGAGGAAAAACAACAGCAACAAAAACCCCCACCTGAACAATCAGTTCTAATCTTAGGTTAGTTAAATTAGTCAGCTGAGGTGCCAGTGGGCTTATTGGCTTTCCTCCTGTCCTTTTGTAAGACTACGGCCTGAAGTGGAATTGAAGTAGCCTGAAGAATGGAGTGTCATTATTTGGAAGATGTTTTGTTAGGATATTGAACAGCAGCTAGGTTCACATCACTTGAAATGTACACATTTCCAGTTTTCACTTTGGTTATGCAAATGTTAACTCACTCTGAGTTGTTGTGGAAATAAGTTGCAATTGAAATGTGAAGAAAGCAGCTGAACTGGAAGTGAGGTAGTAGTATGAAAACATAAAGATTGTGTGTCTTGAATTTAAATGAGGAATCCCTTTACTGGAATTGGAAGAAATTGAGGCAGCTTACTTTCTGTTATCTATTTGATATCTAAATCTCATTACTTGAAATTGAAAGGACAAGAACACCTTGTTAGATCTGTCACCTTCTTTGTGGCAGGATTAAGAGTAAAACTGCTAAGAAGCAGAGTTGAATGCCAAGCAAAGTGATTACATTTTGATGGAGAAAACAGTGGTTGTAGGAAGTGCCTTTCTGTACTATATGTAAATTGGAGATTAGAGATGACTGTGTAAACTGACAGAAGGGATGTGTTTTGAGCTGAAGATGTATAGACAAGCATTCCTTTTTTTCTTGTTAAAAAGTGTGCTGGTGTGACTTGAAAGGACAAATAAAATCTCTTAGAATTATGGAAAAATGGGCTATTACTGTATGAAAACACAGTGGCACAGAATGTCAGTGGCTGGGTGGAGGGTTGTTAATACATGTGTGAAGTATACAAGATCTAGTCTGTATGAAAAGCTATTAAGATAGAACTTTTCAAAATGTATTCTAAGTTTCAACTTAAAATCCTGTGTATTCTGAAGGGCTGAAAATGACAAACATGAGCAAAGTTGAATTTGAGGGACTGTCATCAAGTCACAGCTTACAGGGCAGTAGCCATACAGGGATATTGTTCGGTGCTTGTTCTGTCATTGTTGCTTAAACCTTCATCTTTGCAGCTTTGAGTGCTCAATGCTTTGGGAAGGGGACTGTTAACTGACATCTTCAGGATGCAAGAATGAGGGATATCTAAGTTTAAATCATGCTATTGTAATAGTGACCTTCAAACCAAAGAATTTTTGCTAGTTGAAGTTAATGAATTTTGGTTTTGAGCATAAAGGACAAAACTTTCTTTATCTAAGTAAAAGAGAGATTGATTGTACATTTTGTAATTAAAGTTACCTTTTTGGGATGATGGAGAAATCTGTGAATACCAAAGGATGAAGAGAAAAAGGCTTGTAAGCATGTCAATCAACTCCTGGCTAGTCAGTATAGCAAGTGACTTTATAAATGACTCTGATAAGTCTCAGTGGGGAAAAAAAAAAACCCAAGTTACCAACTGATAACTCTTCACAATTCTGTGATGAAAGTGGATGTAGTTATTTCCTGTAAGACACATTCAGTGTGAGTGGCTTCTGCAAACTGTGCAGTAGTCTCATTCGCGTATGGACAAACGATACAGTTTTCAAAGCCATTGAGGAGATGTGTGTTGTCTCCACAACAATTGGAACACTTGCCACGTTTCCAGAAGGAGAAAAATTTACATACTGGGGAAGGGGAAGGGACCTTTTGGAGAGACAGCAATGGTAAAACAAAGGAGAAACAAGGCACTGGAAGTCTTGTCACTAGGGTGAATAACTACCCAAGCTTAGCCAGGTCAAATCTGAATATCACTGTTAATTGTAGTTCACCTGGGAATACAAAAAGGTGGAGGATTTTCCGTCTAAAAATGAATCTATGCAGGTGCCGGCAGTCCTTTCTCAGGAGGAGGAGTAAATCTGTAAGATGGAAGTGGGTTTGGTGGAGAAGGGTGTCCTGAGTACAAAGTTCAGTGCGCCACCTCTCCCAAAGTGAAATCAAAGAACAGGCTGGTAGCCAGAATAGCTTTGAATAGCACCTGATTTTAACATTGTACACTTAATCTTTCCTGCTTATGTACGTGCTTCTTAATGTAAACTTAATGAGAAGAGAATTTAAAACTTTGTTTTGAGGTATATGCGGGTACCAAAATGTACATGTGAGTATTTTAGGAAAATGGGATACTGAAATCTATTGTGATTATGAATGTGTAGTTGATGACTTCTGCAAGTACTAGTGACTTGGGGCTTGAATCAACTCAGGTTCAACCAAGTCTGCCTATAGCAGCCTAGGCTGATAATTGCTTGAGTAGCTGAGACCATATAGGAAGTATTAATGAGTATCATGAAAATATGATATTTTTTTTTTCCTCTTAAATAATGATCATGTGGTTTGGTTAGTTTTCGTGAACATCACTTAACAAAGAATACTGTAAAGGTGAAACCCTGAAGATTTGTTCAGAAATTTGCTATTTCAAGTTTACAGGGAGGACCTGTGTTTTGCTTCTTCTTAATCATATTGTTTTATATACTGTTGCCTTGCTTGCTTTACATTAGTGTTCTGTGTGACAGTGGCTGGGAAAGTTAGCTGCCTGTAGTAGATGACATTAAAAATGCTACTGTAGCAGAGAAAGTCTCCTAGGAAGAGGGGAAGAAAAGAGAGGGGGAGAGAAAAGATTATAGGGAAAAGAAAAAACAGGCATACTATTAAAAGGCAGCAAATTTTCTCATGAATACTACTGAGGAAAAAACGTGCTAGCTTTTAGATCATAGGCAAAGTAGCTTTCATATTAGGCATCAAATGTGAAAACCAAGTCAGGTTTTCAGCTTAAATCCGCGGAGCAGAACACAACCTATAAATCTGAGAGGGTTCATCCATCTCCTGCTGATACGTAGTAGCTAATGTACAGAGAAGGCAGTGGAGCTGTGGTTGCGGGGCTTACTTGGAGTGGCGGTTGGAGTAGCTAAAGAGTAGTGGCAAACGTCTTAATGAAAATAACCTAACAGTGAAGCCAAAAGCAAGGTGTTGGCAGGCAGCACTGGTGGTACCCCACATGGTACCTCCAGGCTGTCCTCTGCAAGTGTTGATTCTTGGCCCTGTGGCTGTCAGGAGCTGAGGTGTGTTTGGGGGTTGTAAGAAGTGATAAGCATGTAAAATGTGAAATGTAAGAATGTAAAGTATGAAAGAAGTTGGCCATTCTTTCAGTGACAACAACATTTGCATTAAAAAAAAATCACAACAAAAACCTTAAGATGTTGTGTCTGTTTTTAAAGAATCTGGTACTTTGTCCTCTGAGTTGCCCTAGTTGGTGAGAAGGTTGCATCAGTGTTGCTGTCATTAGTACTGATTAACCTGAGCTGGAAAAAGAAGTGGGTCTGCTTGTGGAGTTTTGAATCCAGTTCCAACAGCATGCTTTTTAATAAGAGGGTTAAAGTCAGGGGCATGGGGGGGAAAGGTGTTTTGAAAAACACCATAGAGAAATGTCACGTCTTGATAGTTGCTGCTTTGCAGCATGCAGGACAAAAATAACTACAGAAACAATGAAGTTACAATGGAGAAGTTACTCTGGGAATAGTGTTGTTGGATTGATATTTCCTGGAACAATAAAGATGAGGACAGAGCGCTTCCGTGTGAAATGCAGCAGCTGTTGTGCTACTTGGCTTAGCTTGGAACAGCCAAACTTCTCTGGAGATAGCGAAGGATAGAGAAGGTTAGAGGTTAGGGCGTGTTTGAAAGAGTCGGAGGCAGAAGTCATGAATATTTCTAAGAGGGGACAGAGAATTACTTGTAACATCTGTGATAGCCGACAGTTGATAAAATAAATGCACACTTGGAGTGGAAGGTAAATGAGAGTTAGAGAAAAGCCAGGCCCATTCCTAAGAGGAGTAGTTTGAGCTGGCATGAAGTGCTGATGTGCTCAGAAGGAGCTGACAGAAGTAGGAAGAGCCTTGGTGCAGTTGAGGCTTTCTTTAATTGCGGAGCTTGGTCACTGTGTAGACAAGGTGGGTAGTAAACATTTCTTAAAGAAGTGGTTTCTCTCCAATTAAACATATCCCACAGCAACGTAACAGAAACAGGTATGAAATTTCAACCTGAAATATCATGTGGCTTCTGCAAGCTTTTCTATGTAAAATGACCATCTAGGTAAATAAAATCTGAACAAAGACTGGAAAGACATTCTCTCCCTCAGTATAAAGAGAAAATATTAATGTTGCTCTGCTCTTTTTCAATTAAATTTTTTTAAAAAAAAATCTAGTGTCAACAAATGGGCATGTTTAGATGTGGACTATTCGGTCAGTTTATTAATAGGGTGAAACTGCACTGTGATTTTGGTCTGCAGCTTGAAGAAGGAGGTGAGATCACTGAAATAGCTGTTTGTGGTCACGAAAAGTGTTAAAATAGGAAAGACACATTGAAACTTGGGAAATGCACTGGTGGTTGAGGGATATTCTCCTGAGAGTGTGTGGTAATTTTAATGAGAACAAAATAAACTAATTTTTCTGCTTCATGTTGGGGAGGACCAAGTCTAATCTTAAAAAAATAAGCAAAAAGGCTACTGGGTGAAATAAAAAAAAAATTGAAGGTCATAGCAGGCTATTTTAAATCTAGTGACTGAAGTGGTTGTATCTTCTCGGTTGTTCTTGTAAAGAAATTTACTGGATTTGGAGAAGGATCTTTGTTTAACTTAAGATTTTTCTTGGTGCAGTGAAATAAAAATGTAGACTACTGGTGAAGTAATACTGATGATCTGCAAAGCTGAGTCATATTCTTTCAGGAAGGATACTGCTGTTTTGAGAAAACAGATCACTTACCCAGTAGTGAGGAGGAGGAGGAATTGAAATGAAAAGGAACAACTCAAGTGCTTTTAGCAGTATACACTACAGTACATTAAAGCATCCAATTTTCAGCCTGTAGAGTAGGTTGTTATATTGATAGTCAAAGAGGGTCATAAATGAGTTTTGTTCACAAAGTTTCACCAAATAGTCTGAGTGACAAGTCTCTGCTTGAAAGATACAAAGCCCTTTCCAGTGGCTTCTCTGCCAAATAGATGCTCTAACTCATCTGAAACTGGAGCTCTTGATCCCAGCCTCTTGTGGTTGCACAGAGGAGGAGGAAATGGCCTAATTGCCTTTGTGCATTTATTTAAAAAATAGGGTTGTTTTCCAGGGTTGTTGAGTGGAGTCTTCTCAAATCATTTGGTCAAATTTGTTTCATCTTCTGTGTCACTGTTACTGCCATGCATAAGTGGCAGTGGCACTGGTTAATAAAAACCACTGCAAATATGTAATAGGTTTTCCTACTGAGCTGTGCTGAACTGTGCATCTTGCCGGTGCTATGAATGTGATGTTTTGTAACCTGGACCTTACTGAGGAACTGAAATCAGTATTACTGTTTTGTGATTATGGTGGGTTTGGTTTTTTTTTCCTTAAGAGGAAAAAGGAACCTTTACAGGGAGATGAGAAAATTCCTTAAGGTTTTTTGTTTCTCAGAGCCTAAGATAATAGGGAAGCAAGATGTAAATGATAGGAAGAAAAGTGTAGGCTGCCAGCACTCAAAATATGCGAGTAGTTTGCTCTGTCCAGTATGTTGTATAGTATAGTATTTCAACGGAGTGCTCAGATAGTTCCTACAAATCTGTGTGAGAGTCAGCTTGGTGTTATCTTGTGTAACAGTCAGAACGTGAGGCTGAGATTCAGGAAGGTTTGTTTTACCAGTGTGCATGGGGATGTATGTGTGCATGTATATACTGTCAAAATAACTATTCCATGTAGCTTAGAAAACAGTTTGCATGATGAATCTTTTTAACAAAAAGTTGGAGAAAGTATTCTGGGTGTCAGGCACCAAACGAGGCTATTGTGAGTAATCCCGATGCGTTCTAGTTGTCTGTGAAACTACCCAGAGCTTAATTACTCATGTTTCCTTGTAGTCTTAGTGCATGTATGAGCAGTAATAGTTATTTGTGAGGTGTCTGCAGACTGCGTAAACAACCAGTAGTGATTTTTGCGGTTAGCTTCATACATAACTGTTTAGCAATTAGAGGCTGAGGGTCTGGGGTCACAGCGAAGTGAGATTTCATAAGTGCTAAAAATGAACAGGGAAATATACTGCAGCCAGTAGGGCTCACAAGGACACATTAAATACCTACTTGTTTTTATGTAGTCTGTACCCTGCTTCTTGCATAAAACAGTGAATTAAAATCCAAACCCTTTAGATTTTGTACTGAATTCTTGTATTTTTGTGTGTCAGTGAAACCTGCAGCCTTATAAGATACTTTGCCAAGGCATTTGGTCAAAGGCTTTTCATGAGGCTTTGTGAGGGTCACATAGCTGGTAAATAGTTTTGAGGCCATCAAAGAATGAGAAATGTTATTGCTGAGATTTCTTGAAAAAAAGAAACATCTCGAATGTTGAAGTCTTGGGGACTGCTTGTTTTCAGAGCCCAAGTAGATGTTAAATTTTGGGATAAAATGAGGTGACTTTTCTTAAAACTTGGCCCGGATAATAAAGGGACGATATATCAAGAACAGCAGGAGAATACATCAAGAACATCCCAAGAAGTGAGTTAGAATAAATGGAGTGTTTAAATACTAAATATTACTTGGCTAACCTCTTATGCTACACAATGGACTTTGCAGTACCCATTGTGTAGACTTGGCTGTACACTATAATTTTCTAGCAGCATTAAGACAGTAAGTCCTTCACTTTATAAACGTTTATCATGCCACTAACTTTTGGACATGTTGGGTTATGCAGCATTGAGTGCAAAGATGATATCATTTTCTGAGATCACAAAAATGCTCCACCCTCTTCTAAAAAAATGTAGGCGAAGGTCGAAATGTCTTGGCCTTTCGTAATTCCTCTGGAATTAGAGGAATAGATATCAGCAGCTGAAGGCTCAGAAAAAATGTAGAAAGCTGTCAGTACCGCAAGGTGAATTGCAATATAAGTTGACTGGGTTGTCCTATTCTACTCATAAGCTGATAGTACATAGTGCAGTGAAGATCAGACTTAAGAAGATGTCAAACCCTATCTTTAGAGGCCTCCTTCTGTCTGTTACCGTAGGGAAATAAAATAGGATATGATTTATCTGCTAAAGAAGCTGAACAGCCATGATTTTTGGTTTTTAAAAAATAAAATCGCTAAGTTTCTATCCCTGTCTTCATTTATTTGCTTTATTGATGTTAGTTAGCAAGTCCATTTTGGTTGCGTATCACACATCAGGTTGGTCCTGAAAGAATGGAAATGGGACAGTTACAGCAGTAGTTTTATGCTTTTGCTTTGCACCCCTTAGGGTCATACTTTGAGTGCCTCAAGGACTTGTTTTCTGCAGTTAAGGATAGTTGTTAGACTTGAACTTGCCATGGCTTGCAAAGTTCAAAGAGGAAATCGGTGCTGTTCATTGCTTAACTGACAGGGGATCATGTGAGCCAGGTTTCTGTAAGGACAACAAAGGCAAGCCAAACTAAAATTTATTAGGGCAGTGGCACCTTTTCAGGTGGAATGATGAGGTCAGCCCTGATAGCTTATCTAGTATCTTGTTCATTGCCTTGTTAATGCTTTATGTTAAATAAATAAATAACAATTAAGAGACCAACTTCTGCAAATGAAGTGGAAGGCAGTCTTTGGAAGGAAAACAAGGACGCTCGCTTGGCTGAATTTTTTGCCTTGGTGGCTGAGCAGAAAGTTACAAACTTGAACTTCATTTCTGTTCCCATTATGGGAAAATCCTGCTGTTTGTCTATTGAATTATCAAGGCAGCAGAGCCAAGTCAAGCCTGCTTATAAGAAAGTGATAAAATACGGTTTGGCTAGTGGAGATCCTTGCAGAGGGTAGCCATGACAGGCTGTTACCTGTCAGTGCAGAAAGAGGAATATCTTTTGTAGTACAGTGTGAGGGCTGGAGTCAAATTTGCCTATCCTTAACTCGGAACAAGGGTGCAAGTCAGCCAACAATAACCACTCAGTGTGAGTGTGTGTTAAGTTTTTTCTTTTTTTTAAGCTTGGAATCAAATGCATTCTTCCCTAGCCAAAGGGAAACATTTGAGAAGCTGTGACGCATTTACACAGATGAAGGAAGGAAATGTCCAAAAGAGTCAAAAGCTAAAAATAGATCAGTTTACTGAGATGAACTCTGGGTGGGAATTGAAGAACTAAATACAAATCTAAATTTGAACCTTTGTGTCTTACATAACTGAGTGGTTGAGTGGTGTACCCCTTTCTATTTTTTTTTTTTTTTTTGCGTTAAATGTTATAGTGGACAAATTCAAAATGGACTTGTGTCAGGCCTTCTGAGGTGGCTTTCCGGTGCCTTAAATAGACAGAACTGAGAAGTCTGGCCATGTCTTGATGATTATTGTTATAGCACAGTTTAAATCCCTGGAAAAGTGGATTGTGGGTGGTTTCTTTTTTTTTTTTTTTTT
>RSEF01000002.1:85816769-85847125 GCA_003993805.1 Himantopus leucocephalus
CTCTATGGAAATGGTATCTCCTGACTCTACTGAACAGAAGTTTTAAGCCAGTAGTTATTAGAACCAGTGAGGTTAAAAAAACAAGGAGTAATTTCTTTTTTCCCCAGCTTCTTCAAGAAGCAGTGAATTTCCCTCTGTCTGACCCGTATGTAAAAAGTGGTGATAACCTGAACATTTAAGAATTGATGTTTGGTTGTCCAAAAAGGTTTGCTTTCTGCCTTGCCACAAACCCCAGTTTGGAAACTATCAGCTTTTTTTTTGTGGTAAAGAAAAAATAAGCTTGTCAGAGTGTTTAAAATTTGTGTAATGGAAAAGAATATTGGAAAAACTCTTCATGTGTGAGAGTGTTCTAGATTATGGTCCTTAGATGACAACAGTGCCATGAAAATTAAGATAAACAAATTTTATTTCTTTCTCCCTCAGACAGCAGTATACATTTTTGGGGGAACTCGGGGCAACCCACACAATACTGCTAACTAAAAACTGGCCTTTTCCAGCCCAATGAAGTGGGGCCAGTGCGACCCTGTGGTTAGCATTTGCTGGCTGCCGTGAAGAGCAGTTCTTTCATGATGCTATCTATACCTAACTCTAAGCTTTGCGTTGGAGAGGTGAAATACATACAGTTAATGCTTTGACTTTGCCAGAAAAACAAATGTTACTATTAAAATAGATGTACTTGCAAATATAGTAAATGTAATAGGCAATTATGGGTAAAAATGGGAGCATTGAATAGATTAACTTCAAGCAGTAACTGCCTTCCCTTCCACCCCCCAAGATGGGAGGGTTAGTTTTTATATTTAATACCTTTTCTTGTTATATTGTCTGCTGTAGAATGTTTGCTTAGCAGATGTATAAATAGTTGTGCTCTTGTTTTCTTTTTGTTTTTGTTTGGTTTTCCAGAGGAGCCCGAGAATGTTTTTGCAAGGTTGTTTTGAACAAATTTAGTGTCTTTGATTACTAAAATAGTATTTGTTCCAAGCAGCATTTTATCTGTTAAAGTGATGAACAGTTTGTAGCAAAATAACTTGACTACCTACAGTTGTGGGTATACACCAATATACCAATTTTTATGAAATATATTGTTATATAGAAAAGCGTGAGAACTACTATTTTTTAAAATCTCATTTTTCTAGAATATGCTTTTGATGTGGATTTGTCCATGTTGCTGTCCCCACTGTGTTGACCCATTGTTAGAAAGTTAAAGCTGTAAAAACCTTTTGAAAGACCAATTGGTTAGCTGAACAGCTAGTTAATCTGTGATGTTTCTCCTTGTACGCAAGTTCGTGATGTAGAATCTGAGCAGGACGTGACTTGCAGTTCATGTCCATTGAGGCAACAAGAGTGGGTTCAAAGAGCAAGAAGGTCCTGCTCTCCGTAATGTTGTAGATGGCCTCTAGGCAGTGAAAAGGAAGTGGCAGAGACCTGCATTTTGGTGTGGGAAGGTAAGGATGGATATACCTTGATATTAAGGCAGAGCATTTAATGGGCAGCTTCTAAGTTGTCTGGGCTGCCTGAGGTTGGTTCCCTTCTGTGCATATGGTGCAGCTTTTGTGTGTGTTGATATAGCAGAGAATAAGAGGAAGATTTTTTTTGTGGTCTTGAGCAGCCAACATAGGCTTTAATTTGTTTCTTTGTGCAGCTTTTTCAGTACTTGGGGTAAGAATCTCACTCCCACTTACCTCCTTTGCTAATACTTTGTGTTCTGGCTCCTGTTCTAGCTACAAAGCTTCAGAGGTGGGGTACAAAACTGGCTGGTTTGGGTTCTCCTCGTTTAATGAGACTTGCCTAACCACAGGAGAGTGTTACAGGAGGGATAGCAATCTTTTTCCAGAGTGGCTTTTTACTGTCTCAATTGTTGTCCTCACTTGTGTGATCCCTTCTTTTGTTCCTTTTCCTCAATAAATAAGACAGAGGTCCAACAGACAATAAGCTCAATCACTAGGCATCAGTGTTCATCTCCGCAGGAGGTCCATTATGTGTACAGAGATAAGTATGGGGTCCTATGGGAAAGCACTACATAGTTTGAGTGGTACAGTATGTGTGCTACACTGACAAATAAGGGTTGCACAGGCACCCTTGATGCTGCATTACCTAGTGGCAGCTTCAATCAAGCCTGGTCCTAGCTCAATTAAGTCATTGTTTTGTGTTTATGTAAAGTTTTCATTAAATGCCTTAGTGGATGACGTTGGTTTTACCAGACTGCACTGGATTACTATGTTAAATCAGAGTTATTTTAGGAGTAGAAATGCATTAATTCACTATATAGTAGTAAGCAAGGCAGATGTGTAAGCTGCTTTATTACATAGACATGTTGAGGAAAGTGTGTCTTCAAACACAAATTAAGTACTTTACTTTGAGACTTGGGGTTTTTTTTTTGTTTTTTTTTTCTTGGACAAACAACCTGAGTATACTCTACTCTTAAATTTCTTAGGGTTTGATTTGTGTCACTTGGGCATTGTTAGTTCTGCCATGTTAGTAAAAACTAAATGAAGCAAGATGTAAACATCGTCAAATATCAAGGAGGGAAAAGGAACCAAATGCTAAACTATCCTTTCATAAGCGTATATAAAATTAAGATCAAAAAGACAATGTGAGGGAAGCTTTCCACAGCATAATAGGCCAGGTTTCATGTGCAAAAACCCCATGGAAGAGTAGGTGACACTGAAGAACTTAATTGGAAATATATATTGTTAAGTGGCCTAAGTTACTACACTGTTGTTTGTTGTTTTGTTGTTGGCTTTTTTTTTTTTGCCAGCTATGTGGACTGTATTAAGCACACAAGTGGTAAAATTGCTGCTTTAATAGGAAGCATTCTGAACTGAGCTGTCATATAACCTCTGAGGAAGGACCCAAATGGAGATGAAGGGGCACCTATCTTCAGGATAGGAAAGAATTATGTTGCTGTGTAAAAGCCACATTCCTTCTGTTTTGTGGAATNAAGTGGTAAAATTGCTGCTTTAATAGGAAGCATTCTGAAATGAGCTGTCATATAGCCTCTGAGGAAGGACCCAAATGGAGATGAAGGGGCACCTCTCTTCAGGATAGGAAAGAGTTATGTTGCTGTGTAAAAGCCACATTCCTTCTGTTTTGTGGAATAGAAGTTGGCTGAATATGTGAAATAACTGTTTCCCTAGTAAGGTAAATCTCTTAATGCAATGGAATGGATTCCTTATTGAAAGGTGACTGGGAAGATAGCTAATTATTAGAGACAAAACAACCCCATATCTCCATAGTGGAGTCTTATGTCAAAGGTGACAAACATCTGGAAATGTTAGTTATATTTAAAACTTCGGTATTCATCGGTTTCCAAGGCCTCTTGTTGGAGATTGGTTCTCTTACCTTTTTGAACAGCACACAGCACAAGGGCAGTATTACCATCCACATTAAAAACAAGAAGGAATTAATTCTATCTAAATGGTNTGGTATTCATCGGTTTCTACGGCCTCTTGTTGGAGATTGGTTCTCTTACCTTTTGAACAGCACACAGCACAAGGGCAATATTACCATCCACATTAAAAACAAGAAGGAATTAATTCTATCTAAATGGTGCATTTCCCATCCAAGCATCCATTCCTTTTGAAGAAAATTTAAGAATAAGGCCAGGATCCAAGTTGAAATTCATGTTTCTGTTGTGCTGTTGATATCATGGGGAAAGGAAGCACAAAGTGAGCAAAACAGTTGTTTGCGCTGGGGACCAGTTCAGCAATTTCTAACCAGTGAGGGAGGACTCCTGTGTGAATTGTTGAGCACGTGATAGTTGAAGTAGAACTCTGGAGAATAAGCTCTGCTGTTCTTACCTTGGTTCTGCCCAAATATATTAAAGTTTGGTGCTGGTGTGAGATGTAGCCTTCGAGAAGGCAGCAATACTTGGCCTAGGGGCAGGCAAGATCATATCTAAGATGACGAAGGATGGAACAGAAAATCAAGGAAGGAGAAGATAACTGACAGAATTCAGGGTGAGGGTCAGTTTTCTTATAGAAATACTGGAAATATCCATGCTACCTACTTACTGTGAAAGCTGCTGAGTCTTTTGTGGTTAAGGTCTTATAGTAATACTGAAACAGAACTAACACTTCTACTGATGTACCCAGGCAGATTAATATATGCAAGGGAGCCTGAATTTTCATTTGCCAGAAAATGTACTGTTTCCCTGAAGCAACTACTGATTTCAAGGCCAAAAGGAAGGTTTTCTTGTTTTAAAGCAGAACATGAGAAGGATGGGCCCAGGTCGAAGAATGAGAAGGAGATAATGGGTGTCTGATGCAGAAGACTTGGGATTGCAAGTGTGGTAAGGTCACGAAGAGAGCTGACCCTTGAAAGGAACAGGGAGGTCAGTTGCCTTTTTACATACCATGTTGCTTGGGTATTTGCTTTACAGGGATAATGTGCTCAAATCAGAGAGACAAGTTGTGAATAGGCCCTACCCTAGATAAGTCTAACGTTTTCTTATTTCCTGAAGAGCAAGAAACAGGAAAGGAATTGCATAGAATTCCTTATTTTGTACTGCAAAGTACAGTCTTGATGACGTAATAGTAACTTTTTTTTGAGTTAACCTGTTTGTACCTTAAAATTACCTTTTTCCATACCACTTTTCCTCGAATTCCTGCCACTCACAGTAGAAATGTATTATTTGGGTTTCTGTGGAGAAAGCAGCTCGCATATTCCAGGAGGTCACTGGCACAGTCTTAGCTCCGTGTCCTGGTTTGAGGACACTCCACAAGGACCCTAGCCCATAAGCAGGTTTGTGGTTAGTCCCCTGGCTCTCGTCTCTGATCTGGCAGGAGTACTGCGGAAGGTATGTGTAAGAGGCTGTACTGATCTCAAGAGGTTTGTTGAACATTATCTCTAGGTAATCATTTTTTTTGTGTTCAGATGAGATTACTAATCACGTATTTCAATTAGAGAAATGTCATAGCTGTAGGAAAATAAAGATGTTTGGAAATGTTGGTGGTTATTTTGCTGCCAGTCTCCTCTGCTTAAGGAGGCTGATCAAAATCTCCTGCATCGGCAAATGTATGCTCTTGAATAAAAAGGAACCATGAGTAATTTCAGGCTGACTTCTTCCCAGGGACTTTTTCTTCTTTGTGGTCAAAAGTTGTTCTTGGTGAAATAGTGAGAGATGTGAAGCATAAATTGCTTTGTATTGAACCTATAAAGAGGCAGCTAAATCGCCCTCATTTTGATTGTTGCCTTCTAGTAAAGTATGTTGAAGGAAAAGCCGACATTATTAATCTAAAGATAGGTTCCCAGAAAGGGCAGTTCATATAGCTGAAAAAGTGAAGCTGAGTTAAGAAAAAAGAGCTAACTTGAATTTACTCCCTGGGCTAACAGTAATTTAAAAGTTAACGTATTCTGAGATGTTGCTTTGACAGCAATCTTGGATCTAATCCTGCAGTATGCAATTAGAATTGTCATTCCCTGTGATATTTAAAATGCTTATAACTGGCTTCAGTTTAGCACAGTGGTTGAGCTATTTTTTTCAAATAAAATCTACTTCAGTAGCTGTTATCTGTGCAGTTTATCTAGTGTTAACAGCATTCGAGTGTCTAAAGTTAGGAATATATTGCCCTAAGAAACAAGCAGACCACAACCCATACATTTTGCTCACTGTCTTTAATTTAAACATGGTGTTACTATGGGGTGTCCTGCTTTTGTGGCTTATTTGGTCAGAGTTCCAAGTCCATCAAAAGTGTTTTGGTCCATGTCTCAAAGATTAAATAAAAATCAGTACTGTGCCATTGCAAGCTGGTGGAGGAAATTGTCAGTTAGTTGTGTTTGTAAGATAGCTCTGTATAATGAGGTAATTTAATATTTTCCTTTAAAATTGGCCCTGCCAAAGGGAGACTTTGTGATGGCATCCTTGAAAGGTAGGAGTGGAAATGGTTAGTGGAATGGCAGGACAGGTAGAAATAGGCTTGTGTTTATGCACAGTTGAAAAAACTAGACTTAAAAGGGTGTAGCAGAAGAGCCATACTGATAAGAAGGAACAAAAGTATGAGGGTAGTAATTTATAGCAAGTATAATGCACAGTTCGAAACAGGATCACAGAAGTCTTTAAGAGCCTAGCTTTGATACAAAACATGAAAATAAATACTGTTGTACCCCTTGTGCTGGCAGTGATTCTCCCTGTGAACGTGTTCTGGTCGGACTTTTAAGTTGTAGTTGTTTCTAAGGCTAAAAATAGTTAGTCAAGTTTTGCTGAGGCTTGCTGTCTGATAATACGGCACCTTTTCTTTTTCTGGCTCTTTGGATGTCTGTTGTTTGCCTGTTGCCCTACTTCTTAGAGCTGGTGTGGAAGTTTTTCCTGAAGCAGCAGCTGCATGCTGGACTTTTCTGTGCTTGGTACAGTGATCCTGTGGTCTGACTGGCCTCTCTGTGTTGATGAAATAGAGTTGAATGTAGGCTACACAACTTGAATTCCTGAGGAGAAAGAGGTCGTACGTGTGTTCTTTAAAACATTTTTAGTTACTACATCTCTGCCTTTCCCTTAAGCTTTCAGAGACACATCTGAATATAGCCTCAATTAAATTCCTGTCCTTTGATGAAGGAAGTCCTTTGCTTAATGCGTAGCTGATATACTTGGAACACGAGGGCATCAGTCAGGATCCAAAATTAATTGCCACTTGGGACTGATAGCGCCACGTGGGCATTGGAAAGAACATTGTCTCTTTCAAAAGCCTTCTGAAAGGGTCAGCTTTGAAAATGAGGCACATCCTTATTACATTAAAGAATGTAGTGTGAGTATTGAATCTTGCTTCTCTTTTTCACTTTGTAACAACAAAAGCAAATAAATATTTTCTGTTGAAGACGGCACAAGTTGTAAGAGGAGAGCCATAACTTCCTTAATTGCTGCCTTGTGCTCTCTCTCCCCTCCACCAGCTCCCAAATGTAGGAGGAAAAAAGCCCAAAGCTGGCACAAAGGGAAGAGGGCATCTCATTCCAAAACCAGTGACTAATGCGTCAGTCCATGGTAGAACAATATTGTTTTAATGTGGCTAAGGCCCTGTTCTTTCCTTTGTATTGAATTCCTTCCTGTTTAAGAACATTGTCTTTAAAATACACTTATATCAGCTTGAATGGTAGGAGCTTTGCGCTTATTGCTATAATATCTGTATTAATTGGTTGGTGCAGCTGTTTCAAGAAGAAAAAAAGTTAAGCAGGCATTGGCTGTGGGATAGCGAGTCTATTTGTTAGCAGAGCTCTTAAAGCATACTAGATGCACATGGAGTTAAAAGAAGGCAGAAGTAGGGAGGAGCTGAAGCTCGACTTGCCTTTGGGAGCTCAACAGTGGAGGCAAAACTATGCTAGATAATGTGGACCCAAACATACGGCTACCTGTTAAATAGACCAGGTGAATCTCTGGTGAGTAACTGATGGGTATTAAGGAACTCGGTGGCAGCTTTCATGGCCCCTCACATTGTATCAGTCAATATAGAAGACTAGGCTCCGTTTGCTCAATTAAAGGAAACGCCTAATTTTCAGTAATGCTTGAGCTAATATCCAGGCATTTCTGTGACTTGAACTTCAAAAGTAAAATTGGAGGTAGCTACTCTACATGTTCTCTCTGACTAATTTCTGTGACTTGTATTGGACTGGTTGTGGGCAAGCAGGGAAGGGAGAGCGCTGCGTTTTTTCAATAATTGTATAATTAAATTCATTGATGGTAGGCCAAGAATACTGATCACAAGGGTTGGTGCTGAATCAGAAGGAATACTTTAAATGGTGCTCTGTTGAACAGAGACATAATTGCCCTCTCTTTCCCCTTCTTGGCTTATTGGATGGCTGAATTGCTCATTTCATACGTGACTTTGAGTGTGACTGGAGCTGTGAATCAGTGTTTGTTGGAGTTCTGCATCTGGCTTACGTTCTGACTTCCCTTTTATGAGCTGGAGAGGCTTTCTCTGTTATTACTAACTATGTAGTGAAAATCCTCTTAAACTCTCCTTGTTATGAGTGGGTGAAAATGTTTGGCAAACACACGAATCAATAATTGCTTATTTGCCTCACTGCTGCTTTTCAAAAGCTTCACTGTCCTTTTCTGTGTTTCCACAGATAATCAATGTCTGTCCCCAAACAATAATTAACAGGGATAGATAACTTTGGGGCCTTCCTTTACAAAGTCATCCTGCAACTGCATGTCTCTGAAACCGCTCTTGCTTATTCCACTTCTGACCTCTTGTCAGCAGCAGCAAGGCTTGCATCGAAATTGCAATAGCTTATATGCAGTTATGCAGATGATTATTTTAGTTAAAGGTATTCACTGTTTTACCATGCTGCTGAAGTGCCCGGAGCTCTGTGCATGACAAAAAGAATAAGCAAACTGAATGAAGGCTGTTAAAAGGGAAATAAACACTTGTCTCAGTATGAGGAAAAACACTGCATGTAACTTGACCTGGTAAGTTTTCATAAAGAAGAAACTGGCTTTTTAATGGCCTTGTCTAACATGTCCATTTTGTTCTGCTGTTGCTGGCTGAAATTGAAAATTAAAATGAGGGAAAAATACCTTCATGATTACAGTTTTCCCTTGGGAACTATTTCAATTGTGGCTTTCTCATAAGAGAGATTGTGGCTTCCTTTCTATTTCTGCGGCATGAAAATTCAGATTTGTGTAGCCTGTTTCTAAAGTTAAGAACATTCTAGATGCTAGTCTTGGAAGATACAAACAACTTCCAGGTGCCTGCAATTTGAGGAAGTCCCTCGCTGCATCACATTGCCATCTTGATGTGACCTTTGCCAAAAATAACCGCAGTAGTACATGCACAAACTGTCTATGCAGTATAGTAAGAAGGCAAAGAAATCTATTTTAATGCATGAGATTTGTTTGCTTTTTTAGATTTGCAGTTCTGTAGTGGGAAGGCAAGCTTTCAAAACTGTTGTATTTTGTTTGCAATTCAAGCCAGTGGCATCTTAGTCCAGTGGAGGACTGAAAGATAGACTGTTCACGCTGTTCCAGATCAGTGGCGCTCACAGTCACTGGGTGACTTGCTTTGTTCCAGCATTTGGCTTCGTCATCCACTGACAAGTTACTTTTGGTACCATAATTTATGCCACTGACAAACTACTTTTTTGTACCATATTTTACATTAGCTGGATGATAACATAATCAAAGCTTCAAATTACATTGTTCCGTAGATCAGATGAACCATAGAGGCAATACCTGTACCTGCCCAAACCCTGAAGTATGTGCAGATTGTTTGGATCTCAGTGGTATGATCTAAGGCAAGAAAGTTTCTTTAGTGGGCAGAAAGTTAGGGAGAAAAAGATGACTTTAGCCTGCGTTCTGTAGGCCTGGAACTACATATAGACTGTTTGGGTATCTAGAGCCTTTTAATGGCTGTTTCCATTAGCAATTTAGTTCAGATCAAAGTGTGCTTTTGAAGTGCATCTCTTGATTGTTGCATTTTACAATTCTTTACTCTCCACTGTGGAGCATCTCAGGTGCACAAATAGAATTCCTTTCAGATGAAATTGAATTGGAAGACATGCTTTAGTTACAAATACATATTAAGGGCACAGAACCACACAACAGCCAATCGAAAGTAAAACTTCCTGCAAAACATGTAGTTTGGCCATTGAGGCCTCTGCACCAAGGTTTTGCTGTACTGACCCTCTTATATTGTGCTGTGTGACAAGGTGATGAAGCATCAGCCGAAGAGAGCCAGCAGGTAAGTCCTGAAAGTCAGCAGATGCTATAATGAAGGAACAGAGACCTTGTGGTGACAGACAGTTAATTTACTGTATGAATTGAATGATCACTCTGAAGAAGTGGATCATGCTTCAGAGCAAGGGCAGTTAACCTTTCTCAATATCAAAATAGTCCTGGGACTGCAAGGACTTGGAGAGCTGAAGGAAGGGAAGAGATGGCTGCTCAGGTTTCCAGGTATGAGATGAGGGGCTTGGTGCTGCACGTGGCACAGCAGCTGTTGCAGTTGTGCTTTCTTCTGTGGTAAGGCACTTAGATTACCTGTCAGCACCACCCTAATGCAGGTCTCAGTTTTGTCTGGGACCTGTGCTTCAACTTTTGAAGAGCTCTGCATGTCTAAAAAGCACAAGTTGGTCACTAATGGTCTAGAGAAGGACAGATATTCAAGGTTCCTCTCTACCTCATGTGACTTGATAGAAGGTGTTTTCTTCCTCCACACATTCACTCTTAGAGAAAATATGGTTGACATATGAATGGGAAGATAACCATACCCTTCCCACTCTTGTGTTTGTTGGAAATGGTGAGTTGTTTCTCTGTAGAGCTGTTCAAAGCCAAGAAATGAATGAAATACTGCAGGAAGAAGACAACCAGGAGCAGGCACATGAACTGACTCTCAGATGCAGATATGCTGGAGAAATCCTTCTCACCCAAAAGCTTCTCTGAAGTTATTTATTGAGGAGTTCAGTAACTAAATTGTCTTCAATAATTGAGCACTGGTCATAGTTTTTGAAATGTTGTTGTAGAATTCATCATTATTTGAAGTATTTTTGCAATGGGTTGGAGAAGTGTAACTGTCCAGTGGATAATGTTATCCTTTCACTGTGCTCCTTCTTGTGGGCGTAAATTCTTAGCTCCTAATACTTAGATAAATATTGGAGTTGAATGCTACTAATTGGCATAGCATCGGTGTAAGACTTAGAGCTCAAGTAGCCTTGCTGTAATAGCTAGATTTGACTTCCTTGCCCCGCGTGCCAGAATTTTCATCTCTGTCGTAGAGTTATCTGAGAAGAGTATTTTCTGAAGTCTCAGCTGCTTGATTGCAGCATCATTGTAGCTCAGTCCAAATGTTACTGGCTTATGGGTTTGAAAGGTCGTGCTTAGTGGAGGTGCCAGCATTCCCATTTGTCTTCTCTGTGGGTGGCTTCTGGAGCAGGAGCATGTCAGGATAACCAGAAGAGAAGTAATGTTGGAAGCTGTAGGCAACATTGATCAATTCTGATTAAAAATTGTGGTGTGGAGCCCTGGTACTTAATGAAGATGTGCTGAAGGGCTTAGTGAAGGTCACTGCTGGCAGTAAGGATTTGTTGAGATTCTGACTCTTAAGGGCTGCTGCCAACTTAAAAAAACCTTCCAAGACCTCGGTTCTTTTGGCTGCTGAGTGTGTTTGCATTGCCCAGGAGGGGGTGAGAGGAGACTAAGGTAGAAATTTGGATTTCTGAAGACCTACCAAGAGTGAGTTTATTTGCTCTTGCAGACTTGTCTGGAGAGATGGTAAGCTCTGGCAAATGAGCGAGACACCTCATTTTTTTAATCTATCATGAGTCATAAGTTGACACTATCGCATGAAATTAGAAAAAACTTTTTAAAAAGTTAATTTAATGTCAAAGGCTTGAAGTGATGACTCTAAACAAGTCCTCCAGTTCCCCAAAGTTCCAGGTATAAGTAGCATATTTAGTTTTGATACTAAAAGACTTAGTGTTGAATTTGAAAAATTGTCAAAGTCTTTGGCACTGTCCATATGGTTGCCTGCCTGATCAGAATTATATACATTCTTGGCAATACATTTGCTTCTTTCAAATTTGTGTGTTATATGTGTCTTGTTGCCTTGTGTTTAGTGCCTTAATATTGACACATTTTTGCTGGAGGATGATGCAAACCTTGGTCCTCTAGCAATTCTTTTGGTCCCTCTACACTGATGCATCAACAACCAGCAACCATCTGTTTCCTGCTGGACTTTAACCTGTCAACTCGAAGCAGATCTGGTTGTACAGCTTCATTTCTTCAGAGGGAGGCTAAAGTAATGGTGTGACAGTGGATATTTGGTAACTACTTGTATTAAATAGACTTAGTTTGAATTTTGGGTGAGTATCACTAAGTAGCATTTGTGAAAAGAATGTTTATTGTGTTTAAGATGACAGTGTTAGGAATGATTTTGTGGAATAAAAATGGCATATTTTTTCATCCCAGAATCAGAGGTGTGAGAGAACATGTATGAAGGGAGGGAGGAAATCATGTTTTAGGAAAGAATTCAATTTAACTTTGCTTTCCTTCGTTGCATTAACAGCTTGAGCTGTTGGTTTCATAAACCTGCTTGTAGAACTCAGCCTGGACTTTGTGTGTGTTCTCTAACAGCACAGTCACAATTTGAGGTGACAGGGAACTTCAGGCACGCCTTTGCCTCTTCCCTCCTCAGGGAAAGGAAAAGGTTGCGACTGGAATTCAGTCTGTGACCTCTCGGGGAAAGCAGCTTGTATGGATGAACGTGACTGGATCTCCTTCAGAAGAGAACAGACCCTCACCTGGTCTGTTACTGCACCTCTTTGTTTAGAGAAAGTGAAACAGTATTTCTAAAGTGTGCTTAGATATCAGTGAAATCTATGGCCTGAAAAGGGTACCTCAGCCTGCAGCATATTCTGGCTTCCTTCTGTGGCTCCTGGTGCCCTAAACTTTGTTGTGTTTTGCTCCCCTCTGATGGATACTCATAAGGAGTTGTAGCCGTTTGCGTGACTCTGTTAATAGACCATTTGTAAAATCAAAATTGTCAGGCATGATTGAAAACACTCCCTACAGAGTCAGAAGTGCTATATTTGGAACTGTGTCTAGAAAGAAAAGAGGGAGTATTTGTGGGGTAATTTTCTTCTCTCCTAATACAGCCTCTTTTCTACACTGTCACTCCCTTTTGCAGTCAGTGGTATGAGGGCACAAGTCAGACATGTATGTTGATACCAAGCAAGAGATCTCAGAAGGGGTTTTACTGCAATATACAGAGCTCTGGTGGGAATGTCAGCTCGGGCTGAATTTGGCCTCTCCCCTGGTATAAGTTCTGTTACAGATTGCCAAGAATAAGTGTTGTCCCTTTCAGAAGTATCCCTTATCCCCAGTTGTTCATTTGACTAATAAGTTCATATGGACAAAAGACCACACATTGCTTTCACATTATGAATGCTCAGTTGAGAGGAGCAGTTGTTCCTCTAACTTGAATACTGTAGCACAAGCATGTTTTCTGGGTAATAGTAAAATGACTAAAGCAATTTTTTGGTCACCTGCCATTTTAGATGATAAATTTTGGACACAAGTTATCACAGAATACTACTTATTTCATGTCACAGTGTTTGGCTGGTATCTTAACAGGTGCTGTTAACTATGAAACTTGTCATTAACAGGTGAAATTCCTGTCTGTAATTTTTTTTTTGAGATGTCTTAAACTACAGGAACATGAACTATTGTCCCTACAGGTCAAACCAAATGTGCATCTGTCCCATTATCCTGCTTCCGCTTTTGACCAAACCAGATGCCCAGGAAATGCCCCACAAGGATAGGGTGGAGCTTCTCCATTGTGTTGCCCCAGCATGCAACTGGGTCTTCCAAAGCCAAATGATATTTCTGTATTTTCAGTAACCTGCAGAGTTTTGCTTTTCTGCTAACTCATTCAGTGTTCCCTTGGGCTTGTGTACACTTTTTTATCTTGGAAATCCGGTGGTAGACAATTTTATAGCTTTAACTACATATAGTGTGAGGGACCACCTCCTTGTGTTGTTTTGAACCTGCTACCTTATTTGCTCTGTCCAAGCCACTCATGATTTTATAAACCTTTTATGTTCCTCAGTTTTTCCATGTTGAAGAGTCCTACTCTGGTTAGCCACTTTTTGTGCAGAAGGATTCTATTTAGGATTTTATTTATCCCTGTTGCTCCTTGTTGAATTTTCTCTAGTTTTTCTATCTTACTTGGGAAGGTGGAACTAGATTGTGTTGAAAATATGAGCGTACAGGAACTTCACGCAGTTGTATAATGTTTTCAGTGTCATTCTCTCTTCCTTTGCCACTCATTCCGAGCATTTAATCTGCTTTTCTTAGACTTTTCTCCCTGAGCAGGTCCCTGAAGATATGGTGACCAAAATACTTGTAAATTAAGCTGAGGCCACTACCACATCAGAGCCAATATAGTTTAGGCATTACATTCTGAGTTAAACAACATCCCAATGTAAGAAAAGCTTCATATTTATAAGCCAGTTGTCGTGAAAGTAAGTTAAAGTGTTTGTGACCTTGGATTGCCTGATAACGGGCAGCAAGCCTCAGGTCTAAGACAATCTTGAAATTAGTTTTTTAATCTTTAAAAGTAAGGGAGTTTATTTCTAGTCTCTTCAAATCCTGTCTGTCGTAGTTGTTAACTCCAATTTGAAGTAACTGACCTTGGGAAACTATAGAATGCCTTGTTTAATGTGTCATTTAAGGGTATGCAAGCTGTTGCATCTGTTGGTGGAGTTTATGAACAAGATGATGATGCTGTTAGTGAGTATAGAAACGAAGGGCTGTAAGGTGTTATTTCATTCTAAAATAAGCTTATTGCTTCATTGTAAAAAAAAGAAAGGTAAAATCTTACATACACAGACAGATGTTGTTATCTTACTTAGTTTGGACCAACGCTATCATAATTTCCTCTTTGTATTTGGGCATAGGGTGAGGTGAAACCCTTGTCTCTGGTGGTGTGTGCATATGGCAGTGCCATTAATAATGACATTCAAATGGTTCTTGGAAATGAGCTTGATAGTTAAGCTCTGATACTACTACTCAATTCTAAAATTGTTGTGAATGGCCTCAGTTTCCAGAAAGACGTACTGTGAAATCTTACTGTGTGTACTCATGGTATTGCAGGAGGTAACTTGCTGAGACTGAATGGAGCTTTTTGTGAGTACTGGCACTTATGTATGTAAAGATATGTCAATATGTGGTCATCTTTGAGGAATTATTACACATGGAAGAAAGTAGAAGGAGTAGTTGGCCCAATGAAAGATGCACTTTCGACTTGTAAAATTTTTCCATTTTATTTTATTTATCTCCCATGGAGATAACTCCTTGGAGTTTGAATGCCAAACCTGCATTAAGGAAACATTTTCTCTTTTGGTGAAGCACATGGAACCAGTGGCCATGAATGGCTAGGAGCGTGCTTTGTGAATTTGGGATGGTGCAGAGGAAAGCAACAGTAACCACGAGAAGCTTGGCGAGGAATTGCCATAAGGCCATGTTATAAGGCTACCGTTCTCTGGTAGCTAGAGCCAGTTGTAAGAGCTTATGATTTGATTTATGATTCGACCTTATTGCTCTCTACAATTACCTGAAAGGAGGTTGTAGACAGATGGGAACTGACCGCTTCTCCGTAGTGTCAAGTGATAGGACGAGAGGTAATGGGTTCAAGTTAAGCCAGGGGAGGTTTAGGTTGGATATTAGAAAAAATTTTTTCACGGAAAGGGTTATTCAACATTGGAATAGGCTGCCCAGGGAGGTGGTGGAGTCGCCATCCCTGGAGGTGTTTAAAAAAAGGGTAGACAAGGTACTTGGGGATATGGTTTAGATGTGGTTTTGTCAGGTTAGGTTAATGGTTGGACTAGATGATCTGAAAGGTCCCTTCCAACCTTAACGATTCTATGATTTGTTGGAAGAACAAAGAGCTGATGTTGCACACAACTTCCACTTGCTTATAATGCTTTCACGGATGTGAAAATAGATTTCTTCCCAAGTGTTAATATAGTAAGACAACCCTATAATAATATTAGGGCTTATACTATGTGTATTATTCACCTTAGCCAGATAATACTTTTTCTGCAACAGTTGAATTAACCGGTTATTGTTTGAGGACCTTGGTACTTACAACAATAAATAATGATAAATACAGATTATCATTAATTTTTAATATTATAATTATTATAATAGTTTATAATAATGTAATTTGTAGTGATAGCAATAATTTATGATAAAATTTAGTCTAAGTGCCCTTAAAATACAAGAAGTTGTAATAGAGAAGCAAAGGCACCTATAATCTTCTAGACTGCTCAAATTACTATATCCTCTAGGCAGCATAACCTATATTCAGTTTAGTCCTGCAAAATTAATTGTGAAGCCCAATGATGAATTAAAAAAAACCAATGAATTGAGTTTTAATAATCTGTAGACTGCTTTTCTTATGTAGAGGAGAAGCCAAGGAATCTTTTACAAGTTCTCATCTGAATCCAATTTTTTTGTATCTACACCACCTGTATTTGGTTATAAAATGACAGTGCTTGTTATCTACAGATAATTAAAATTCAAAGCGAAGTTTTCTGCCTTTTTTTTTTAGTCAAGTATGTCACTAGCTTTGGCAAATTCTCTGTCTTTAACTGTACAGTACAAAGCAAATGAGGAAAATACACTTGTAAACTAGAAGTAATTCACATTTAAATTTTTTTTTTGGGGGGGGGAAATGGTCCTTTTCACAGGAAATTCCGTGGACAGGATACATGGAATTCCAGAATTATAATGTTGTAAAAGAATATGGAATGCATGCATAAAATTACTACATTGATTCATACTTACTTTTTTCTGGATGTAGGACAGCATGACTTATGCTTTATGAGGAAGATGCAAATAACTAGCTCTTTCTACTTTTAATACTTGTTCACAAAGAACTTAAAAAAAAAAATCCATTATTATCCTTAATCATGCTGTGGTCCTCATAAAATAAGATTAATACCAAAGCTACTGTTCTGGTTGCAGAGGAATATTTTTGGATTAAGCTTGAGTGTGAATGCACATAATTACACAAAGGGAAATGCTGTCTCTTTGGTTCTGTGGAAATTGGGAAAGCTACTGGTCGTGTAAATGAGAATTGTTAAGGCATAGTCCAGATTAGCTCCAACTAGGCTTGTGGCTTAATTCGCTTGAGGCTGCCTTTCTAAGGAAATCCTTGGTGCTGACACCAGTTGGACTTCCATGTTCCTCCCAGTAATACCATCCTAGAAAGTCTTGTTTATGCCCCCGCTGAAATGCGTATGTACCCAAACAGTTAGAAGACTTTCATCTTAGTTAAGAAGCATTTATATTCTGAATTGACAGTTATAAAGGGGTCTGGTTTTTTTTTTGTTGTTGTTGTGTGTTTTTTTTCTTAAATATTTGCTTCAAGCTTGTAATAATATCTATAGCTGGGTTGGAATTAGCAAGGGTAAACTCAGCATTATTTTATTTCACATCCCCTTTGCTGAAGTTTTTATAAGAAGGAGTTTAGCTAATTAGGTATGCCAAATAGCTCAAAATAGTGCAGGTAGAGAAATGTCTAGTTAGAATAAATGGTACCAAGCATTCTGGTTAAGTGCTTTTGAAGTGAGAGAGTTGTTCCCAGATCTTCCAGAGTGAAAGTGCTTTTTAAGCAGTACAGTAATTGCTCGTATGAGTCATGGTTGTACACAAGTTGTCTGGTTTTGGTTTTGTGGGTTTTTTTTTTGAAGGGGGGATGTGATAATTTTTTTTAATCAATAAAACAGAGACAAGGATGTTCCTTCTCAGAGGAGAGGTGTTATAAAAACACACTCATGAGTAAAGACTTGGTATATGTGTAGTTCAACCTGAACTGTTATTTTGGATGTTATTTCAGTAACAGAAATACGGATTAAGTCTTTGTCTTCACAGCACACTGACATCATCTCAGTCAGGCTTTAGCTGTTACTTGGGCTTCTTAGAAGCCCCTAACTATACTTCATGAAAATGTAAGGAGCTTTGTTTAAATTAAATATTAAATTTTAAGTACCAAATGAAGTTAGTCATTTGTTGACATGGTTGGGTACTCTCCAGAGGCAAAAGGCAGCCCTGTAGTGATATATTGGCTAGTTCTAATTGTTGAAATCAAGTTGAGTAACTAAAAGGTTGTTATTGATCAAGTGCAATGTATGTAAACCAATTTGAATGCTATTTAATTAGAATAACATCTGTACTGTCTTTAAAGCACTGTCTATTAAAATAAGTGTCTTAAACACGTGTGCGCCACACGTCATGGCAAGCACTTCTCTGTAGCCGCGAGGAAAGAGCATCCCTTTTGTCTTGCCCGGGCCTGGGAGACTAGGAGAGTAGGGATCTTGGAACAAGTCCAGAGGTTGGACGGTTTAGTGAAGTGTACTAAATGCTCAATTTTTAAATGTAGTCAGCCTTAAAATTGAGATCTGAAAGGACCAAATGCATATTTAAATGGTAGATTCCCCAAAGGGGAGGGGAGCAAAACCCACTGGCGTGAAGATGCAGAACCGTGGAGTTGAATGCCTCCTGCTCAGTTACGTATCAGGCTTTTCGCTTGGAGGCTGTAGGGGCATGCCAAAAGCTTGCAAAAGTTAAGATTGGGCAAGGACTTCTGTTTATTTTTACCAACAAGTAATGGCCTTGATTCTCTGAATCAAGAAGCAGTGTTATTTTTGTAGTCTGTTACTGAGTGTTGTACGTTACAGTGCAAGACCCCTTAAACTTGGTCTGTAGATTTTAATTTTCCTTTAATCAGATTATATAAAGCCAGCCACTAATTTTTTTTTAATTGTGCTTGTATTAGTTTACTTCTTCTGACACATGTTTATGGTAGCTTTGTCACACTTTGGGTTTTTTTTGTTTGGTTTTTTTTTAACTGCGTTGTGTGTCCTAGAATTATGAACTTGCCTTTTTTCACATTCCCAGATCCCAGATGTGAAAAACTAGGACATCCTTAGTACTTGTCCTTGATCTACTGCTTAGGATGTTAGCAGTGGATGTAATAGTTGATAGTATTAATTGCACAGTGGCTTAGTGCAGCCTGTCTGGCAATAGCACTGCTGTAGCCAGCATGCAAATAGCATTGCCGAGTGGCTAAGTTCTCATTTAATGGGAGTGACTTAATCCCCTCTCCCAGTTTGCTCTAGGGCTTGGATTTGTAGCAAAAATGCTGGTTTCTTAGAGCTTTTGTAGTTTGAATAAGTACTGCTCTTACTAAAAACTCAAACTAAAAAAATAAATACGTTTTGTTATGAAGTTTTAAGAGCATTTGATAACTTTAATGTTTTAAACATTACAAATTGTTTCTTTTACTACTAGGATAATTTTCTCTTTATATACGATAATAAAATTATTGTCCTAAACCTGAAGATTCGAAACATAGAAGTGATTTTGAAGCACACGAGAGAAATTGTATTCAAGTCCAAAAAAGAAATTTACTTTCTAATTATTTCTTCTTGTTCAAGAATATGTATGTTGGCTTGGCTTGGCTAAAATATGTATTCTACCAAGAAGCTTATGTATGCTTAACATAAATAAAAGCAAACTGTCCATAACTAAGAACTTTAGTAAATCAAATGTAAATAAGTATGTGTTTCAATTACTTTTCCAAAGATTCAATTTTAAGACAGACTGCATGAAAAAATGAAAGTTATGTAAAAACACCCACCTAGATGTTTTGGATTGCAGGCTAGATTAATCCTTAGTGATTTCATGTGTAATAGTGAATGCACCAAAAACCAGCAACTGGTGCATAGCTGCTGTGTGATTTGACTGCCAAGTAGCCGAAGAGTTCGTTTTCAGTACCAGCTATTTCATTGTGGTGCTTGCATTACATGAGTTTAAGGCAGTAAAGCAAAAGAATACCACAGGATAAATGCAGGTAAGAATAGTACAGGCTTTGAACAGGCTTTGGCTAAGGGAATACTACACCTGAGTGAAGTAGCAACGTTTTCAAGTTGAAAGGGAAAAAATGAATACGGCGAGAACAGAGGGGCATACAAGTAAGCCATTTCCTGACTTGATGTTAAAGTGTAAGGGGCAAATGCTTAAAAAGGGGTTGCGTCCGAATTGTTTCAGACTTGATCTGTTCCCCAAGCACCTTTGGGATTTAACAAAAAGATGTAAGAATTGTTGTTCATTATTGTTACAGAGTTTGCTGTTCTTTTGGGGCACTTGAAAATTGGGGCAAAAACCAGGATACACTTAGAAGATACTGCAATACGCTTTCCTCTCGAAACAGTAAATAATTTTGAAACAAATGGAAGGTTAAATACTGCACCAGGAATACCAGTTTGTGATGTTCTCCAGAAAATGGCATAGTTAAACACTTACAAGCCTTAGTTAAGATTCAAAATACTTACTGAAAATAGGTAATTCACTTAAAGCACAGAATGAGGGCTTATTTGCATCACTGAAAAATGTGCAGATTTTGAATGCCTTACCTTTATTTTCCATTGGCAGACTTAATGTTCACAGTACTGCCATAGTGCTGAGTAAAGATTTAAAACATCTTTGTGGGGGCTTGAATCTAATGGTTCTGAAAAAATATCAAGTGTGCAGAATTTTTGTAAAAGCTAATCCATATTTCTATTTTACTTCTAGGGGAGGCAAATACAATGTAAGATTGTGACAGTGACATTAATAGTTGTGTAGCAAATGGTTTTATTTAGTTATTTATTTTCCAGATAGTCTAATGGTAAGCTTTAAGAAGAGATTTTTGTTTGGCTTAGGCTTAGTTACTTGAAGTTGATTAAATTTTCCCCTCTTTAGCTTGTGCAGTTGCTCCCTGTATATAGTATTAGTAGCTGCCGTAGAACAGTGAACTCACAGCCACTGAATGATTAACAGTGTTTTGAAAATGGTCTTGAAATAGAAGCGGCATTTCTTCAAGGTTAGCTGTAACAACTGCACAGTTCATTTGTTTTGGGGGTTTGTTTTTTNCAGCTTGTGCAGTTGCTCTCTGTATATAGTATTAGTAGCTGCCGTAGAACAGTGAACTCAAAGCCACTGAATGATTAACAGTGTTTTGAAAATGGTCTTGAAATGGAAGCGGCATTTCTTCAAGGTTAACTGTAACAACTGCACAGTTCATTTGTTTTGGGGGTTTGTTTTTTGTTTCGGGGGGCAGGGATGCACAGAAACGTCATTTTACATAGACTTCGTTTTAAAGCCTAATGTTAAAGGACAAAATAAATTGGGAGGGGACTGAGTGAGAGGCAAGATACCTGTGAAGTGGTGGAGGAGGCTGTCTAGTAGTAGGGAGTTGTATTGTCCAGAAAACAGATTATGAAGAAGTGGTGGGCTTTGAAACTGGGCTCACTTAAATACTTGAATGATCAAAAGCTTATAGAAAACAGTTAATTTGCTAAGCTTTAACAAGTGAATGAAGTGCAAGTGTCACATTTTATGTTTGAGCCATGACTTTATTTAAAAGAAGGAGCAAACCTGAATACAGATGCTGAGGTGCTTAGGAATATCTGGATCGTCTAAGATAAAAGAAAATTATTTATGTATGATGTTAAGCAGCAGAAATTAAAAGAAGCACATATGTGTATGTTGGGGTGTGTTTTGTTTTCCTTAATCTGAGAAATGTGACAGCTAATAAATTATGTGTTTGAGGAGTTGGAGGTGCTTGCAGACATAATGATGAACTTATGTTTATAACTATTTTCCTCAGAGTAGTAACCAAGCATGTGCAGAAGGGATTTACTGAGGATAGTCTTAACTTGTGGGACAGGATTTGCTTTGGGTGTGAAATGATGTGAAAGAATAGAATGGAAGAAGTTGACCCACAAGTAGGGAATATTGCCTTGTCGATGAGTTTTGTAGCCAACAGGAGAAAATTTGACAAAACACAGAAGAAACCCTATTCAAAGAGAAGGCTTAGTATGTGCCTGTGTTGATTACCCAAAGGAACCACCATACATATTAAATGGTCAGTCATCCTTCTAATTGATTCCTGTGAGCGGATGGAAAGTACAGGTGCTAAAACTGAACAGGGACATTGGTTGTAACCTTGTAGAAGAGGAACTCGGAGACTTACTAAATACTGTCCTTGGAAGAATGTACTGTAATGTGCTAGAGTCGGTATTTGCCCAACTTGGACTAGTTAAACCAGTAAGGCAAATGCGTGTTTGTTTTCCTCTTGATATTGAAGTGAAAGTGGTTGGAATGGCTAGTTTTCAGAGGGGGACCTCAGATATATATAAAATACATCTGAGCAACTTTTTTTTTTTAGTTGCTGCCCCAAGTATGTCTTTCAGTCATGGAAATAGAAGCTCCATGGACTCACTTAATATGGATCTGGCAATGTGAATTATCAGCTCAAATGCTGACTAACACAGATTTCTTAGAATTTAAAATTGATTTTGAAAATAAACATTTTTTCTTAATAAACATTTGTGCAAAAAACCTGCTTCTAATGGTAGCAGAGAAAAGTATTGGAAAGAGATTTTGGTGTGAACGTGAAGCTGTACTTCATGGAATCTGGATAAAATGTTTTTTGCTTTTAAAATGGATTACTTTAGGGGTAATTTCAAGTAGCTGAAGTTGCTTGGGAAATAGCCTTTATTCAGTTTTAACTAGTTGTTAGAATGCGTGCTGACAAAATGTCAACGTTTCTGAACACAGGAATAAGAAGAGACCAAACCATAACCAAAAGTGATTCACAAAAATAAAATTTGTGAAAGGTAAGAGAGTAAACTAAATGTGTGCAAAGAGGTAAGCAACCAGAGATGCTCTGGAAAAGTTAGGGAACAGGTTTGTGTGGATTTGGGTTCAAAGCAGGATTGCTGCTTAACTGCATTGAAGAATTAAGTCTTCTGTGAAAACAGTGGAATAAAAATAATGAGGTAATACTGGTATGATTGTATCTACATGTAAGAACATACGAATTGGTGTGGATAGAAGGGAACTGACAGAGTATAGATACAGCTATCCTTGCAATGAATATTGTCCTAAATCCTTGCTGGTTGAAAGTGTAAGGTAGAGGGGAAAAAAAGAGGTGAACAACTTTAATTTTACAACCAAAATAACTAGAGCTGTATTTTTATGACCAAATTTGGAGTTTTGCATCGTTCTGTAGTATATATTTTTCTGTCTCACCACAGGAAGACACTATTTAAAGAGCAGGACTGCAGAACACCTGATTATAGTGGTTTTTTTTTTGTTTTGTTTTGTGGTGTGGTTTGGGTTTGTGTTGTCAGTGGGGTTTTTTTGTTGCTGGTTTTTTTTGGTCTTTGTTTTTCTTAGTATGGTTGTGCAAACATGAATTAAGGTCAGTGCAGTCAGTATGTTGAAGTAACATGAAACTGAAAACAAAGCTGATGATTACTGCTTAAAAATTTTAGTGTGTTAAATGTCAGTTTGAGCAGCTCCAGGAAGAGGAGTCAAAGTTGTGTCCGAGAGCTTTGGACAGCAAAGAGTAAGAGCAAAGAATAAGAAACACGTCAGAAGGATTTTTGTTGCCATTACGAATTAGTACATAAGATTTTTTCCTAGGTTAAGTGAGGGCATTTTGATGAGTAATTTAATTTTTTTTTTTTTTTTAAAAGGTCTTGACCTTTCTCAAACTGAACCATTTGGGCTTCATGAAGCTGGAATGTGTAATGCCTGTCACTGGCTTGCCAAACATTGGCAGCTTTTCGGGCAGCCATTGGAAGGGGAAGGAAATAAGTAGAAATATGTAGAAGTCTTTGGTAGTTGATAGCCAGAGAAGAATAAGTATCTACTAAAAAAATAAAATGGTGTTATTGCAGTTCATGAATAATTTCTCTGAATTGCTCAGTCGTGGCCTCTGATCATAGTATTAGCTCTGAAATGAAAGTGCGGGGTATGTCAGAGTTGCCAGACTGCTCAACTTGAGCTGAGACAGTCATCTGGGATTTTATGGGCTACAGAAAGCAGGTGATGAGGTGCTTCAAAGAGAATAGTTACTAGTGCTTACAGGAATGTTTTGATAGCTCTTACTTCTCCTTGGTAACTCCATGGCTCAGATAAAATGAAATTTTGAAGCAGTACATCCCCAAAGATACACTTTCCAAGCCATGTAAGGTTTTCTTTTCCATCAGATATCACTTGGGGGGAGCACGATGCTATTGTCAGGCATTTCCATGGTGCTGTTCTTTGTCTTGTGATATTACCAGCATGGGACTGATTCTTGGTGGTGGGTTTTTTTTTTTCCACTTCAGAGTCCAGTAATTTCTAGGAAATGTAGAAGTTGCTCAGTGGTTCAGAAAGCTATAGGTTGGATGTTGTTGAGCTAGCAAGAACATGGGGAGGGGAAAAATGGGAGAGGAAGAGGGTTAAATTTTGAAAGAGAAATTTAGATGTACATGTTAATGCATTTCTTGCAACTTGTAGGTACAAGGTATACATGTTTTATGTCCAGTCTCTAGCACCTAGCTTAAACGTGCAGTTTTGTGGCAAATTAAGCATGAAAATATTGATGAGCTTGTATCAGTTCAAATCACCTATCGTGTTTCCTTAGGATTTAAAATCTAATTTTGAGATTGTGTTAAAGCAGAGCAATACTTTACATGCGTACGCAGGTGACCTGTGGGTTGATCAGACGCTTGTGGAAGCGCTTCATGTTAACATTACTATTCAGAGATATTCTTCATATGCAGGCATGTGTAACGCTGTGGAGAAGGGAGGTGTTTTGGCCGAGCATGGAACAGTGGAGAGACAGTTCCAGATTCTAAAGAGTTTAAGGAGAAATGGAGCCTTGCAGGCTTTTAAGTGTTTCTGATAATTTGATTAAAATTTTAACTTGAATTAATGATGAGTTCTTACTGTTTAATGAGCTCTTCCTTGCTTCTTCAGTTAAATATAAAATAAGGGAGGGGAATTTAAACGTAGATAATTGTGTGTTTGGCACACAGAGGAATGAAAGTGTAGACCTGACAAGAGGATGTTAGAACAATTTCTTAAACAATTTGTCTCAACCAGAAGGCAAAGGCCATAATTTAGCTTGGTGGGTACAACTTAATTTAAGCCATGTGCTTTTTTCCTCGCCTTATGAAAATGCATAACGCTTGATACAAAAGACTGCATAAGTTTGCTTCATAGAGGTATAGTGAATATTGCTAAGGATGTTTATTGGAGCCATTTTGCATATTGATAACAAAGAGTATTTAGTCTCTTGAATAAAGCATTAACTTATTCAAGTTGGACTTGGTAGTGGCTTTTAGAATTGTTACTAAGGGCTCCCACTGATGGAACAGAAGCTGCACAGACATCAGGCTTGTGAGTTGAACGTACAGATGATACAAGTTGTCATTGGAGGAATTTATTTAATTTGACTATCAGTATTTAGGTATTAAGATGAACAGTGGAAAGGCAGTAGGTAATTTCTTTAGATCCAGGAAAAAAGTAGGAGATTGTTTGCGCGGAGCTTTTTTATTTGTAGCCAAATATTTAGCATTTTGATTTACAGAGTATGGATTCCCTGTCCCTTGTCATAATACAGTATTNGTAGGAGATTGTTTGCGTGGAGCTTTTTTATTTGTAGCCAAATATTTAGCATTTTGGTTTACAGAGTATGGATTCCCTGTCCCTTGTCATAATACAGTATTTTGCCCATCCCTTAATTCTCTTGCTTTTGATTGTGTCAACAGAAACTTGAAGATTGTTGGCTGGTAGCTGCCAGAACACTCTCTAGTAAACTTGCTCATGATTCAAAGCTGCTTGGTGAAGTAGTGCAAGTTGTCAGTATTTGTGATAAGTTGCACTCAGGAGCGGTCAATGGTATTATCGAGGCACTTATGGTGCTTTCCAAGGGGATTTTTTATGACTGGGAGGGTTATTATATTGTGGATTGTTGTTAAGCGTGTGCTAATTGCACTACTGTACAGACAGGCTACTGGGAGTACTGATGGTGCAGCCAAGTTCTGTCTGATAAAAAACACACTGGACCTGAAGATGCTGAGTAGTGGAATTGTAGCTAGTGGTTTCCACAGGAAGACAGGAGGAATATGCGGGTTGTGTAATGAAATACATGATTAGCTCGAAGTACCTTCAGTTGCTTTATTGCCTTAGATAGTTGAGTGATTGTAAAATCAAATGACATTAGGTAGCCAATTTTGATTAACGATATTCAGTACGTGTGATCCTTGATTCTTTCACCTGTGTCTTCCTCTGGTAGTAGTCTGGTCTTGAGACAAAAGTATATGCCTTGGTGACCCTCTGGAAAGTCTTGGCAGGGGATGGAGTAACCCCTATAAATAGGATTTGGGTGGGAGTAGTACGATGCTTACACAACACAGAGCCCATTTTACATCTAGCAGAATTTTATTTTCTTTGGTTTATAAAATTTCTCATCAACCACAGGCTTAGGAGCTATTGCGGCTTTTTGAGACTGGTTGAGATCCAACAGAGTTGAGGTTGAGTCTGTACTAATTAGCATGGTTTGTTTCCATGCGGGTGGTGTCATCACTCCAGGTGCTTAGCCTAAGAGCACAGGGTTGACACCAAAGTTTTGCTTTGAATGGAATCTGCTGTGGTCTATAAGCCTTAATCACATAGATATTTCATAACTTAAGGTTGGTATTTCTGGATCTAAGCTGACCCTTGAAACAACTGGGCACCATCTGCTTGATGATACATATATTTCATCCATTCTGGGCCAGAGCTTGATCATGATGGTTCAGAGCTGATTCTCTTATCTATGACACGGTTCACCTGCAATCCCTAGTAACTCAGATACAGTGATATGAATTACTATTATTTTGAAACTGCTGGTTGGTACAAAAATGGTTAGCACTAGAGTAAATAAGGAAGCTATCTTCCTATGTCTTTACAATTGTTTGCTGTTATCAAAGCCTGTGAAAGTTTCCTAGAGGGTACTAAAGAAAGCTCTGATCAAGTGACAAGCTGGGAAGCATTCTATAGGTAGAAATTGCATGCACTTTGGGAGACAAAAGCCCGAAGATATTCAATGGATTAGTTTGTGGAAAGAAATCTAAATTCTGAGTCTCGTATCTTAAAATTACTATGATTTGGAATGTGAAGGTTCACTGCAAATCAGAAGTTACTCAGAAAAAAACACTAAATTTTACTGGCTGAGTAGAGTTGAGGCATATGGCTTGTCATGGAAGTGTTGTCATATAGAACCTTGGGTTGCATGCTAGGTGAAGGCAAATAGGGATACATCAGGTCTGAGGCAAACAGCATGTTAGAACTGCACGAAATGCTTTCCTAAATCCGAAGAGAAGGAAGTATTCAGCAGCAACAGGTCTACTGAATTTTATTAGACAATAGAAATGTATCTGAGGCATTGGGGGGAGGGGAAAGCTATGCATTTCTTAGCTACAATAGAGTTCTTCATCTGAGATCCTTATGTCAGCGACAAGCACAGTCCGGGAACAGCTGTTAGTGTTCTGGCTGCAGATAGCATCTCCTGTCTCTTAATCCATTGTATAGTTAAACCTGGAAACCAACTGAGCACTTTAATAGCCAGTAGCACAGTATTTGGAGTAAAAATATGCCTTAACTGTTAGCAGTTTAGAAACTGTAGTGCGGTGTTAGTGTGTGGGGAATTGTTGGCGGTGGCTCAGTGACAATTAGTAAATCAACTTTTCTAGTCTTGTAGTTGAAGCTGTAACAGGGCCGAAAAACTGCTAACAAATGGGAAAAACAGTTTAAGTTTTTAGCGTTGATTCTTGTAAAAGGGTTAATGGATCCTTGAAGGAGGGTAAAGGATCTCATTTATTGGTTTTAAGGGCACGTAGAAAGCAAGTGCGTAGTCTTCCTGATGTAGATGATTTGGCTACTAAGAGATGTTTTAGATTGACTAGCAGCCTTTCTCGTTTGAGTGGGACTAAAGATTTCTCAGTGTGATCGAGAGAGAACTTTTTTTAGTTTTGGGCTTTGAGAAGCCATCCCCTATTAAATAACTTGAATTACCAGCATAAATACCGAAATTACAGAGAACTGTGGGAAGAAGTTAGCCACGGATCAGTTCTTCATTGTTAGGATAAGGTAGTTTCTTACTATGCTTTTAGCTAGTTGGAGCATGCTACTGAGTGGTTTCCTTACTTTACTTGCCAAGTACCTTTAGAAAAGTCTCTTCTTCAAGGCACGCTTACTTGAATGAATTGCTGCAGCTCTTCAATCCTTTATTGTTCATATTGCTCTTCTAATATGGGAACTTTCAGGTTTTTGGCTGAACATGTTTGATGTAGGGGGGGGGTTCACCTTATCCCCTGCTGTTCGGACTTATTTTAAACTTTCTGTTCTTGGTCTTATAATTGAGTTAGGATGGTGATTTTAACTGGGATAAATTAGCCTTTTGTTGCGTTGTACAGGCCAGGATACTGAAGTTCTTAAAAAGAAAGATTTTGTTTAAATAGATACACTTGCAAGGACAAAATGAGACTTGTTGAATTTCAGTGTAGTGTCATCTTGTTCCCTGTGGTATGATGAAACAACAGCAGAAATAAGCACAAGGTANTACAAGGTAAGTTCTGTATTTCTGTTTAAAAAAAAAAACCCCAACCAAACCAAACAAAAAAACTCCACAACAAAAACCAAAAAAACCATACAAAAACCCCAAACAAACAAACAAAAACCCAAACAACCCAAACACTGTCACTTGAATTTCTGGCATTACGTTATGTTCCTAGAATGCACAACTGAAATGGAAATGTATGAATAAAATTAAGACCAGAGCTATAATTTATTGTAATGGGGGGAAATCTGAATATGTTATGCAAAGGGTATTTTTAGAATCAGTTGATCCTAAAAAGCTGACAGCTTTTTCTATGTCAAGATTATTTTAGTCTGAAGAAGGAAGTAGTGTGCTTAGTTAGTAGAACAAGCCTGGTATGTAACTCAAATTATTGCTTTAAGGAGTACTTTTCCTTTCCCCCAATAGTCTTCTCACAGACTTAATGTATTGTTGGGGTGTGAGAGATTTTAGATTTGATGTAAATAAGAAGATATTCTGAAATGTTTCTACCCAGCCTTTCTGAAATAAGAAAGTTTTCAGGCAAAGTAGGAAAACACAAGTCTGAGGTCAAGTATTAGCTTGCATGGTAACTTGGGAATAGTGGAAAAATGAAGAAATACAATAATGCATGTAAAACAGTGAAAAATCACTAGTTTGTGAGCCTAAGACTAGCTAAAAATGTGGCAGAAACAAACCAAAAGCAAAACCACCCAGCCACCGCTTCACAATTTAACTCATTCCGCCATCACTCACTGTATTGCCAAGCAGCAAGAGTGCTGTGAAGACTTGACTCAGCATCTGCCGTCTGCTCTCATGCCTGCACCTTCAGTTTCAACGTACCTCCTTCGTGCTTGACCTCTTCTGCCTCCTGTAATTCCTCTTCCCTGCCCCACACCTCCACTGTTTCCATAGCATATTCTTCCCTTGCTTGGATGGGCACCCTGCCACCTTTGTAGGGAGTCACACCTACAGCCTTTGCCTCGGATGCTGCTGATTGTTTTCCTGGTGATGAACAGGAGCATGGCAACTCTGGAGGTGGCTGCACTGGTTGCAGAAGTTAACTGCCATCCAGCGCTGCATTCTTCTCCTCCCACCTCTTACTCCTGCTTTCTTTCCACGCTTGAGGGGGACAGCTTCTGCTGTGGCTTTCCTCTCAGTTTGACAAGCCATTCAGCACTCGGTGGCCTCATTGCAGCGTAGGGGACACGTGTAGGTAAAAGGACTGTAAGGGTCTGCTAATGGTATGGTGGTTTGAGGGCTGTGGGGCAATCCAGGGGAACTGTGTAGGGTAGGGCCTTGTAATGTGCAGGCTTGATTTAATTCTGTAAAGAAATAAAGAAAATACGTGGCCCAAATTTTATGCTTTTTCTGCCCTTCCTTGTAGGTCTTGAAAGAGTCTTATTTAAACTTCATTGTTTTAAGTTTCTTACAAGGTGTTGAAAAATTATGCTCAAATCTTCCCAATAGTTCTTGGGTTTAATTGTGCTGTCCTAAAGTCATGTGCTGCTCAGCTCTAGTGGGCTGCGTGTAGATGCGGTTTCTGTGATCGGTTTCCCCCTGCCTCTGGTCATCTCCTCTTACCTTTCATAGCACTGTTTTCTCATGCTTACAGGAATAAAAAGAATCTTTACAATTTTTCTTTGCTACTTGAGGAATAAATGGGTTAAATACAAACTGTTAAGATTACTACTGACTAGTAATTATTGCATCTTTGTACCAGTGATGTTTAGTTGCAGAAATGAAACTACAAATATTGTAAGTTGAATACTTGCAGTCATTTGCCAGGGAGAGCTGCAAGTGCATTTTAAGCATTGTTTTTAGGCTCTTGTTAAGTATTTATCCTAGCTGAAGTCACCTGCAGGGAAAAGCATTCCAAAAGCCTCCTTTTTGTGACACTGGCAGGAAAGCTGTTGGCAGGATTTGATTAGTGTAGGAGACAAGAGTGGGGCCTCAACTAAACCAGCTCCCATGATTTAGGATGGCAAGAAGTCTTAAAGCTGATTTGGCTCTCAGCAGAAAGAGCCTGCTGAGAAAGAGGATAAAAAGGATCTTCACCTTAGGCTGTAATTCAGTTTGCAATTCGGAAACAGTGCCAGATTGAACTTCTGGCTGCTCACGCTGGTTCCTATGCACACTGGATTTGAACAAAACTGAGTCAGTGTAAGACCTTCCTCCTTCCCTAGTCTTTTCAGCAGATTACTCTTTGGCTGGATCAGTTCCCTGCTGCTTTTCATCACGCAGCTGCACAAATACTTCTGTTGGCACAACAGTGGGAGCAGTGTAGGGGCAGGAATGAGCAGCTGGGGACACGGGCTCTTTAGATCAGCTTAGGGATCCACCAGCCACAGTCTGCATCATCGGTCTGTTTAAGGAGAAGAAAACTCTCATGATGGGGCTTCTCTGAAAGCTTGACTCCCAGCTCTAGGGGGCTGTGTGAGTAGTTTAGGG
>RSEF01000002.1:85847225-85868951 GCA_003993805.1 Himantopus leucocephalus
TATCAGTTCAAAAATGTGTCTACAGGGACAGTTAATAGCAGAGAAAATTTTTGCCTATAATGTATCTCCAATAAGTAGGGTGTTGTCTGAGGATGAAGCTTTATCTACCAATGTATTTATCATTGTTAAAGAAGATGGACAGGTTTTTCTAGGTTGTTTGGTGTGTTTTTTTTAAAGAGATTTCAAGGTTTTTAAAAAATATATTCTGAAAGTAAGTTGTTATTGAAAAAGTACGGAAAACATACTTGAGAAATCCCATCTGTAAATACAGTCTAAGCAGACTGAAGAATTACAGATGAAAACTAATATGAAAGCTGTTCTAGCAGGAGCAAAAAGCTGCCAGGGAAGGTAAGTGACAGGATCTAACTGCAACACAAAATGCACGCAAGAAGATTGGACTCCTTAGCGGTGCTGGAAAGCTACTCAAGTCAGTACCTAAAACAAAAAAAAAAGCAACATCAATTAAGCTGAATTCTGATAGTTAGCTCAAATTTTGTATTTCTGCCAGCCTGAAATGGAAATGAGGGACAATTTTATTTTTTGTGTTCCATATTAAAGCAGGAAGCATAACTAATGGTGTTACCGCTATGTGTAGTTTTAGATGTGCATACTGTCTGAGTTACTGGCCTTTTACATTTACCAGAGCTCTGAGCTGAAGCAGTTGGTAGCTCCCACATCTCTTTATGCTCTTGAGTACTACGGGGGAAAAAAGTACACAGTTTTGGCTTCGTGTCCTATCTAGTGAATGGTTCATGGTCAGTTCTTCTGACTGTGAGGCCTCATTTTCAATTCAGAGTGGGAAAGGGAGAAGATGTTGGTGCTGTACTTAGTGACCCAGATCTGTACCCTAGTTGTTATTAATAAAAAGGAGAGCTGTGACAACCTTATTCCCTCTGATCAGATATTTTCATGTCTTCCTCATTTCATTTTGTGCTAAAACCATCTTAAAAATCACTCTAAATGAGTAAGCTTTCTTAGGCTGTAGATCAAAGAAAAATAGATAATAGCTATATATAATAACCAGACTGGTTAGACAGAAGATGATGCCTGCTGATGGTTAGATAGGTATTGGTCAAGACAAGGAAAATTCGGGGGTGGGGGCAGGAGAGGGTGAGGGGGGGCAAAGGGGTGTTTCTTCTTATTTTCCCTGCCTGTTTATTGTACCTGTTCATGGCTGTTATAAGGTCCTTGAAATGAGAATAGTCTTTGTGGAATTGTTGACATTTTGGCGTTGAACTTCTTGAACTCTTATGCAGTGATATGGAAAACTGAAAAGACAGTAGTCTGCATGTCAAGATTTCCTCCTTGTACACAGACATGTAGGTAGGGAGGCAAATAGAAAAGCTGAACCAACATGTGGATTGTGGTGTTAAGCTTCTGCACCAAGACGCTGGTTTGGCAATTGTGCCTATTCTTTATCAGTTTGCATCTATATATCAGCCTCCTAAATAAAATTCTCCAGAATCTTTGTTGTGTTTGGAAGCTTGTGTCAAATATTCGGTTTCAGCCTGTTACTGCGAAGGGAGCTCTGATTCTGTTAAGAGTGACTCAACTTTCTTCAACACATTAAATGATCTAGGAGCACTGTGTGAACTTGACGAAAGCCACAGGAACAAATGTTGTCAATGCTTTAAATTGTCTGGCAATAGTAGAAATTTGTCTCAGGCTGACAGTAATAAGGAATGCTTCCAAGGAAAACCAGATCTCAACTTAAATGTTTGAGTGCTTCTTTGATCACTTAAGTGCCAATACATAGTTTTGTAGGGTAGGCCTTGTTTTACTTGCAGTGTTTCAGCCTAGTTTGAGTAGATTAAAGCGAAGTCTAGATAGCTTAATTGTGCAAACCCTTAATTGGTCATGTCACGAGAGGGACAATAAAAAGCAGTTCTTAGGATCTTTTAAGTCTAAAAAAGAAATCTTTTTAAACTGAAATAAGGTGAAATAAACAACAGTGGCTACTGCTACCTGGACAACTTCTATGCTTGATCTATAATATTAAGGAGTAAGCTAAAGCCAGAGAAGATGCTAACAGTTCAGAATGTGTTGCAGGGTGAAGGACATTTTAAAACCATAGTAGGAGGTAAGGACTCAAGTCTCTGGGCTTCATTGTGTGCCTGGTGGGTTTTCATTTGCGTTGTTAAACTTAAGCTTGCTGCTGGTCCTGCTGACTGAGAGACACATATTGTGACAAAGCTGATGCTGAGTCAAGCTCATGGCTGAAGGTGACCGAGATGTTGGAAGTCTCTGGAGCAGTCAATATTAACCCTGTCAAGTAAATAAATGGCCAGTTCTGGAAAAACGAGAAGGGGTCAGGGTCCCTTCTGTGTGGGTTGTGGCCTGTCTTGTCGACAGGCTTTTGAACAAAGAAGTGACAAATAAAAAGGTGTGCAAAATCCGACTTCACCCCTGGCAGAAATCTAGGTAAATAATTTTTATTCTATTTTATTTTTATACTGGAGTTCTCTGGACTAACTTGTTGCTGTCTCTCTGGATTCTAAGGGCTCTGCTTAATGGCAAACAGAGAAAGTGTTGAACCTTCTTCCTCTGTACACTGTATATATATGCACCATTGCTAATCATTAGAGTTATTATTGGGACCTAAATAGAATAACTTAGAATGCAGTTTAGAAATGAATACTGTTTGTCAACTGAGCGTAAGAATGTGTAAGAACAACTTCGTGAATGGTCGATACGGGCAAAAGGTGCAAAACTGTAAGTTTATAAATGTGTTTTCCACCTATTCATAACCAGTAAATTCAGTCTTAACAATTTAAAGCTTACAGCCAGGCTTTAATGTGTCCTGTGTAGCTTGTAACCAGGAACTTCTTCATCTTTGCATACGTGAGAGAATTTTATATGAAATCCATTGGCTTAAAAGGAATTGTTGGCTATTTAGTCATCTCAGTGGGATAGAAATGAAATGCCTGTCTCAGCCCCATTAACATGTTTTGTGAAGGTTAAATAATACCTGTATATGCATAGAATCTTATCATATATAAATGTAGTTAACTTAAGCTTCAGGATGCTACAAACACTAAATGCAAGGGTCAACATTTATAGCATTCTTACAGTTGACAAATTCTAGAAAATGAGTTATCAATACATTTTTAAGTCAGGTCTGATATTGAAGTTTGGAAATATTTTAGGTGGACAGAATTCATATTTCCAGTTATATAACTTCTGCAGAAGAGAGATGCATTTCAGTGGCAAGTGAAATATATATATCTTTTTATTATTTATTTTTTAAATAAATGGAATAAATGTTTGTGATTGATTTGGTGGGCTGAACTCCTTAATGTGGCTCATTGTGGTTTTAATGGAAAGGAAATGAAATGAGGTTAGTTGCAAGCATATGGGAAGGAAAGCTAGAGGGTGGAGAAATGTCTGCTGAAATAGAAATTTCCAAGTATCCAGAAGGTGGAGGTGCCTAACCTGAAAAAAGACACTTGAGAGGTTCTTCATTTTTTTAAAAAAAAAAATACTATATATTGCAGGCAGGATTCTTGTGCAGGGCTGACCTGGTAGTTTGCTGGCAATTCTCAAGGAATGCAGCTAAACTAGGTGTTTAGTCCCCCATCAGATGAGCATCATAGGTGAGGGTATGGTGATTTGTTGGTTTGTCATGTCCACTTAGGTGGACTTGAAATGGATCAGTTCGTCTAATCATATAACTAAAATGCAGATACCAGCAGTTTGATGTGGTGCTGTCTGTGAAACGGGCAGTTTACAGTGTAAAAGTCCCTGCAACAGTGCCATCAGAGTAAGTGAGGTGAGCTCCCTTCCTTTGCTTTGGGCAAGAGTCTACAGTTGCTGCATTGCAGGGATTGCCACATGATGGAGAAAGCTTCCTTTGAAAAACAAAACCGAGAAATTTTACACTAAGATGATCTCTTGAGAACGTGGAAAAGGTTGAGTAATGAAAAGAAAGGTACGTGTGTTCAGACCTGTAATAGTATCACTTCACCAACTTCCAAAAATTCAGATAAAAGAGGTCCTTTTTCATGGGTGGTTTGTTGAAGGAGTTTCCAACCTGTTACCATGTGTTCTCTGTGATAAACAAACTTGCCCGGTATAAATCAGTTCAGGTATTTGCTCACCAACAACAAGGAAGGATTTTCCCGATACTGAATTGCAGTATTCGGAAGACTGAAGTCTCTCCCCTGTGCAACTTGGCAAGAGGAATATGAAGCTACTGCAATGAAGTGCAACTAAACCTATCATAATCATATTAGGTTAAAGTGCTGTGTTAAGCAGGAGCATCAGTCGAATTATGCTTTCTGTGATACCTGTGCTGATTAATGACAATGTAATTAGGAATGGCAGTATCAGAGTTGATCCTGCTTGGGCTACTACTCTTGTTTTACTTGTAGGAGTAGTAGAAGTAACTGTGGTCAAAACCACAGTGAATGCTAAGTTTAGCACCTGACTTCAGTTGTCTTTAAATAAAGAAGAAAGTAGTTCTACTTATTTGTCAAAATCCCTCTTAGAAGCTGTTTAACTTTTCTTCCAGTCAGGGAAGATAGATGTGTTCCTGGACAGATGATTTCTTGTGGGCTGTAGTCTGCAAGCATAGCATTTTCGATCTAACCATCCAGTGCGTTTATTGTATTTCTCAACCTCCCAAGTAGAATGCCTTATTTGTCTAAAAACTCACTACAATTCCCCAAACAGGCTATGACTGTATCTGTTGGATTTTGGGCTTGTTAAATATGCAAGAGAGCCCAAACAACATTTCACACACCCTCCACAACCCCCCCAGGTTTTGCCAGTTTTTTTGGTCAGAATGTTTGAAATTACAGAGAGCTGCTGTTCTCTCTGTTAACCTTTGGCAGAAGATTATTAAAGTGAGGTGGATACAAATGGCTAAATTGTTGGGTTTGCTTCGACAGGAGTGAATAATCTTATGGTAATTTATGATGTTTTATTACAACCTTATATATGACAGGTCGACCACCCATGTTTTTGAACTTGATGACTCTGTGGTTAGCTCAAGATATAATTGTTAAAAACGTTGCTATGATTTAATGGTCAATAAAATAATCTAGATCATCTCTGTATATTTACAATGCTAGTGCTTCCTCTGTCACTTTTTCTTCAGAGATTAAATTATAGGCCTATAATATTGTTGGCATCTTTTCCTATTTAACAACTGGCTGTAATCATCTGGATTTGTAACAGGAAGGTTAATGGTGTGATAAATAGATGGGGTTTTCTGAGATTATTCACATGAAGAGGAAGATAACTCAGAACTTCAGATGCTAATATGCAATCCTAACAGTGACTTTGTTAATATGTTCATTTAATTTTGTTTGCATAGAGGAGCTCAAAGTTTGTTTGCAGATAGTCCAGTCGGAGAGGTCACTCCAGCAGAATTGGAATTAAGTTATTCCATCATACTGAAAATAGTAGTATTACTTATCCCACCGTTTCCTGTAATTGTTCCCTGTTTTAAGGATAAGATGCATTCTGGGTGTTTTTCAGTGAGCAAATAAGAATATAAGAATGAGAAATACATTTAGGCAATGTATTTCTGGGGGCTCAGCGGTAACTATACAAAGTTGATCTGTAGCCTGGGATTTTTGGAACAGGTTGTGAAAATTAAATGGTAAAAAGGAATGTCTCAGCGCACAATGAGATGGTCATGTTGTACCTTCCTGCCAGGTCCAATGATGAATTAGACTTTAGGAGCAATCAGGTCAAGGGGAAAGCTCTTGAGACAGTGAATTAGGTGAAGTCCAAGAAAGTTGATGATATCAGTTTATCTGCAGGAAAAATGCCAAGTAGTAACGCAAAGGAAAGCAGAAGTTCAGCCAGAGTTGAAATCGAGGGCAACAAGAAGAGCTGCTGCTGCTACATTTACAGCAGAAGAATAAAGAAGGAAAACTGTGCCGGCTGCTGGGTGGGGTGGGTGATTTAGTTAACATTGATGCAGATGTGGGGTGGGTGATTTAGTTATGACTGATGCAGATGAGGCTGAGGTACTCAGTGCCTTCTTTTCCATCAAGAAGATCTACCAGGTCTTTTTACCTGCAGACAGGATTTGGGGAGGAGAGGAACAATCAGTAGTGGAAGAGGCTCACTCAAGTCAGGGAGCTCTTGAAGTCTTGACCTATGTAAAATCCATGGGACCAGGAGGGATGCATCTGAGGATCCTGAGAGATCTGTTTGACATTAGAATAGCCACACTTTATCATTTTTGGAATGTCATGGAGATTGGAGGAGTTTCTCAGTGACTGGAGAACACCAAATGCTCCACCCATCTTCAAGAAGGGCAAGAAGCATTATCCAGGGAACTACAGGCCGGTCAACTTCATCTTGCTCCATGGAAAAATCATGAACCAAGTCCACTTGGAAGTCAGTTGTAGGCATGTGAAAGTACTGTTGTTGATTGGAAATAGCCATCATGGGTTTACCAAACGTAAATCATGTCTGACCAACCCAATCACCCTCTGTGATGAAATGACTGGGTCTGTGAATGAGGCAGAGAGCAGTGGATATGATCTGCTTTGATTTCAGCAAGGCTTTTGGTGTGGTCTCCCCAGAGCAACAACCTTGTATTCACGTTGGGACACTGTGATATAGAAAGGTGGATGGCTTGTTGAGTGAAAAACTGCCTGAATCTTCAAGCTCGGGGTGTTGTGGTTAATGATTCATTCTGTACCTGTTAGAAGTGGAGTTCCTCTATTCTGAGGCCTGCGCTGTCTCACATCTTGATCAGTGACCTGGAGGAGACAGTGTACCCTCATTAAGTTTGTGGATGTCACCAGTCCATATGGGTGAGGGCAGGCTACCATTCAGAAGGGCCTAGACAGGGTAGAGTTATGTGCTGGTCTTGTGAAATCCAACAAGGACAAATGCAAAGTCCTGCACACATAATGGATTAGCTCCTTGCATTGGTACAGTCTGGGGACTGAGTGGTTGATACCAGCTCTACATAGGAGGCCATGGCTGTTCTGGTGGACCGCAGGCTAAACATGAGCCAGCAGTGTGCTCTGGCAGCAAGGAAGAGTAACAGTATCCTGGGCTATGTTTACAGGAACATAGCTAGAAGATTGAGATGATGAATTTTCACACTGTACTTAGTATCTGGAATGTTGTGTTGAGCCACCAACATTGTTGGGTTGGAGCCATTCCCATGTGAGGAGGGGCTGAGGTGACTGGGCTTGTTCAACCTGGAGAAAAGAAAGCTTCAGGGGACTTAATATTAACTTTCTGATACCTAGAAAGAGGGAACTGAGAAAAAGTCAGGCTCTTCATGGACATGGTGGGAGGAACAAGACAACAGTCGTGAGCTGAAACATGCAGGTTTTCACTGTAAGGGTAATTGAGCACTGGAAATGGTTGCCCAAAGAGGCTATGGAATATGGCCCTTGGAGATTTCCAAGACCCAACTGGATTAAACCCTGAGCAACCTGGTCTGACCTCAGAGCTGATCCTGCTTTGAGCAGATTGTACTGTGGGCCTTCCAAGGTTCCTTCCAATCTGAGCCATTCTGTATTTGAAGCCAGCATCCAAGTTACACAGAGCCAGGAGGAGCTGCTTGGCCTTTCAGGGTCCTAAAATGTTTCAGGTGCCCTTGTAGTACTTACCTGAGAATTTTTAGATTACTTGTTTCAGGTTACAGGCTTCCATTTGCTTAAAGGCCGTAGAGAGAATCCGAGTATCTACTAGCATTTTAAGACCTTAAAGTATAGTTGGTTAAATATAGGTCTAAAGATAGCAGTAAGGACAGCATAAAGTATTGGCTGATGCTGAAATTTTGTTTCAGCAGTTGGGTGAGTGAGAAGAAAATTTATCACTCAGAAAACTGAGGCAGAATAGGGAACTCACTTCTATGTTGGCATCATAGACATAGCCACAGGACTGCTGCTGGCGAAAGGAAGCAATCTTAAGAAAGAAATGCAGCAGAACTTCTGCTGCAAGTGGAGAGGAAATCATGGACTGTCTGTTATGTCAGAGAATTCCTGTATGGCAGTGAAGAACTGTAGGTGAAGACGTAAGTCTAAGTATCTTGTTAGGTTAAAAGGAAATGTCTTAAGACTACCCAGTTTAACTGCTTATCCTTGTTATCCTGTACACCCTCCTGTTCAAATCTAAGCTGCAAAACTGTGATGTGTAAACATTAGCTTTTAAGGGCAGAATACTAAAGCTGCAGTTAACAGTTGTGACGAAGGGGTACTAAAAATCCCAAACCCTGGCAGCATCACAACTCTGCTCAAATTCAGGTGGCTTTATGCATGTAGGCCTCTGTAAAGTTAATTCTGCAAACTGTGTGAATGTTAAGTGTGAGGAATTTTCCTCAGATGAAGCATGAGGTGTGTAGTACTATGGATTATAGTTGATTTTCAGATATGCCAACACTGAACTAATATATTGTTTTTGAGCAAGAATATACCGAGAATTAAATTTAAAAAAGATTTAATATTAAAAAAGAGTTGGAGAATGAGAATTGCTTCTATGACTACTGAAAAGTTTACCTCTTACCCTCAAATCCAAATCTCTCTCAAGTACCTCATGTAAACTAAAAAGAAAGATTTAGAAATTTAGTTAGGAAAACCGGAGCTGTAACTTCTAACTCTGAATTTAATCCTGCAATGATGCTTCAAGAAAAAATAGAAAATGAGCATGGGGATGAGGTTGTATGAAAGGATACAGAAAATGAGGGCAGTGGACAGTTTATAACTTTCTTTAACACGTGTGCTTTTGGTTTCTGTAGGTATGCAGGCTGTTGAAACGCGGTGTGGTTTTGTGCCCTGGCGGGGTGTCTGCGTGTGCTGAGGAGCGGGTGCCCTGCTGGTGGTGGTCTCTGAGGGTTACAGGCAGGCGCAGCTGGGCTCCTTCCTCCCTGTCCCCATGGTGGGAGCACTGGGGATGTGCCGGGCAGTTGCTCGGGAGAAGTCCAACAGTTGCAGGCCTGGCCCAAATGTGCCTGCAGTTGCGAATGAAAGAGTTCCCTATGTAGCCCGTGTTTAGCTTGGAGTTAGGTAGTGTGTATAGACTGTCTTCCCCCCTCCCCCAATTCTTTGGGGGATAATTGTTTCTTTGATAGGTTTGCCCACACGATGTTGGTGAGGCCAGCTGAGGCCAGCGTGGAGTACTACACGGATACTTAACTGGCCTGTCACAGTGAGCTGCATTCATATTCAGCAGTAGACCCTGGCATCCTGTAAGAAGTTGAATTGCTTACATAGTTGGCATAGTCCTACTGAAGTAATTGCTGATGTATGGAGCAGTGTTTCGTGGTAAAACACTCTTTCAAGTGCCTGAGTCATGTTAAAGGCATGTTGTCTGGAAATGGCTAAGAGAGATTCCTTGTTGGTTTCCTTTGTACTCATTTCCTGAAGAAGAACAAGGGGGTTTAGTAATTTTCTGTAGCAGACTGACATGGAACCGTGGTGGCTCTCAGCTAGGACAGCCCATGTTCTAGGTCTGTCGGGAAAGGTATCAGTGCTGAGGATTGACGCGTTTGCTGTGACACAGATCAAATGTTTTCCCAGCTGTATAGCTAACTGTCAGTGACACACTTTCTGATACACGTGTCAGGGAGGCGTTCTGTTACATGGTGAGTGCAGGCAAAATAGTAGAAGAGGATCCTCTCTTTCTTGATTTGTTTAAAAAAAAGCTTTTCTTAGTCATACTTCTTTTTTTATGAGCTAATCTGCTCCTAGCTGCTTTAACAAAATCATGCTGCTTTGTTTGGAAGTCCTGGAAACAAAATGCAAGGTTCACGAAGTATTGGCAAACTATGCAGAAATCTGGAAATTATCTGTCTTGCTCCTAGTTTTGCTGTACAAGTTGTTAAACAAGTCTGTGGAAGACCAGTGCTGACAGGGAAGCTGGAATCTTTGTCTGCCCAAATGCTTCTGCAGTACAGAGCAGCAGTGAGTAATATTGCAGGTTACAGTGAGGGAGAAAGGACTTTCTTAATTCGGGGTCGTCATCTTAAGTGTCTTTGAGTTCTTTAAGCACCAAACTGGCAGTGTCTAATTTAAAGCAAATACGCATCTTCCTTTTTCCTTGGTTTAAACGGGGTAACTTAAGTAATGTAGAGGCCAAATTTGAATTCAGCTTTTGCTGAAGCATTAAGACAGCAGCCTGTGGATAAGGCTTAAGCTGTCGTCTGATAAGATGTGGCACTTTACCAGAGCTGTCCTGGAGTAGAGACGTTGAGTCAGTTTGCCTAGAAGTGCTCTGGTTACGGCCTGGGTTTCTTGTGCTAGCACATGTGTGCCCTGTGTCACTGTGACACACTGTCAGTCAGTCTTGGAAAATGGCAATTAAACTGAAATTTTCACGTTGTTTTTAATATCTTGTCTTTGTCAACCCAACCCAAATGAGCCAGTTTCTTTTAACTGAGTGCAGTAATCTCTTGTACTCGTAGGTGGCATTAAGAAGTTTAAATCTGTAGGTCATGTTATTACTCAGGTATGTTGGCTTTTTGATTAGAGATTATGAAATAATGCAGCAATAGATATCTTTAAGGTGAAATCAAGCAGAATATTTTGTTCTTCTCCACTGTAATTTATCTTACATTTTATCATCTGGTGCTGTAGGCAGGAGCTGTTACTCACTCTACTAATGCTTAGTTTGTTCTTAATTAAATTGTTGCTGTAGAGTGTTATCTAAATCTTAGGTATGTGTTACGTTGAAATGATAAATTTATCAGACATTTAATAATTGTTCAGGTTATTTGTTTATATCTGTAGTGTAGTAACTAGGCAGAATATTGGGGTGTGGATAGGGGTTTTTTAGTTTTGTTTTGGAAAACAGTGTTAGAGATCAGGATAAACTTTAAATATATCGCTTCAGTTTTAATTTTCTAAGTTAGTGTGAATGTCGACTTTCATTTAGATCATGGCAGTGTCTTCAGGAGGATACGCATTTCAGAAACTGGGATTTGGATGTTCAGGGATAATTGAAGGATTCTGTTTCATATAAATATAAGCAGAGATGAAGTGATTAAGGAAATATTTCTAGATTTTGTTACATACTTATGTGGGATCTCCTTGCTGGCAAATTCTCATGTACGCTGAAGCTTTTTATGTAACAAATGTTTATGATTGTACCATGATGATTAGACAGTAGAATTCATAAAAACAAAGCCTAGGATTAAGTTTACACGTGATCCAAATACCAAAAAAAAATTGCAGGTCCTTGAAGTTGACAGCTCTAAAGGTGGCAATAGTGACGGAGAATTGCTAGTGGATGTCCAGCTAGTGTTCAGCTTCTACAGTTGAAACAGTAGGCTTGTGTAAGATGAGTGGGAAGAGAGAAGGTTGGCTGTTGAGTTTAAATTACACTGCATTGCATATTTCAGGTTTTGCCATTTGTGGCATACTGTATGAAGGGTGGCTTAAGTCCTGACGTTCAAGTGATGAACTCTGTTACTCAGTTTTACTGGAATGTCATTACCTAAAGTACAAACATTAGAAAGTTCAGATTATTAAACTGAAATTTAAAATAAGGAATTAGAAGCCTTATTTATAACCATGTGCTTGTCATAGATAAAAGCTATTAATCATGTATATATTTATTTGCAATAGCGGTCTTTTCTATTGCTGAGTTTTGCAGCTACAAGATTTCTAGTGCATGACTCCAGACTTGTATGTAGCTGGGGAGGAGACTGTTTTTAAACTGTCCTCCGATCTGGGAACAGTTGCATCTGGGTATTACATAGGATTAAATAGCAATCATTGTCAAAGCCTATTTGGTAGTAAATCCAGGCAGAACAACTGTTAAGCAAACTGACAGTCAAGCAAACTGCACAGGCAGAAGATATGCATTGACAAATATGACTTGGATTTTGAACATGTATTGTACCTTTTTTCATCTGACTGCTCAAACAAGACTAGTTAAAAAATGTTTTGACTTGGAAATAGAGCTTCTTGCAGAAGACAGAAGCCTAGCAGCTATGGAAACTATATCAAATTCATTGGGGTCTCGAACTCAAATCTGAGTTTCTGAAATCAGGATTCATTTTTCCTGATAAAGGGATAAAGATTTTATTTGATGATGTTCCCAAGCATCGTTTAGTTGATCCGTTCTGTTGGCCACAGACACGTTGAGCCTCTGGAGTGTGAACAATGTATTCTTGTAAATGGGATACAAAACAAAAACCTGGTGTACTGATACTTCTGAATGGTAAGTCACTTGAATATTTCTTGGAACTTTGTCTTGTAATGGCATGTTACTGTACGATATTAAAAATTAAATTGAATGTGTAGCTGTAATATGGTAGAATCCTCTCTACTTGAATGTTAGTTAATGACCTTGTAAGATGGAGAAACAGAAAACACAGCTATGGTGGGTGAAACTTGACAGTGCTTCTTGACAATGTGTCAAAGCAATTCTGTATTCTTTTACTCTCCAAATAGATGTGGGTAACACTTCATGTTTTAGCATGATGTAAGTGATAATGGCAGCTATGGTATTAGGTGTCAATCAAAATAGTGTGCTTGTAATATTAGTCATCTGCTGAAGGGAGCATAAATGCAGATACTGAGCTTATTATGAAGAAGGAATGCCTGTGGTGTGTTCAGGGCAAACAACACTTCCAAGTAAATGGAGAAGATTCTGGAGATAAGGATGTACACAGATAAGCTGATGGCTGCGTGTGTCAAAATAGCATTGCTCACCTGACAGCTATTCATTCAAAGGCATCTTTGAGCCAGTAGCAACACAGTTGTTTTGCTCTAAATTCTGGCTTTTGTAATTTGATCCGTAATTTCCCGTGGCTTTCCAACAAGTGCTCTTGTCTGCTTTAGGTTAATTTCATTGTAATGCAGGGTTTCTGTGATACTTCCCTTAAAATCCTTTATCTCTTTTTGGAAACAAGAAGGTCTACTGAAGATCTTTCCCAATTGAAGACTCTAGTTGGCATATGACTTACAGTTAACTTTGCTTGGGCTTTCCACAGTGTGTTAAAATTCAGACTCACAGCCGAGCTTCTAATGTGTGGTAACACTGAATAGAAATACACGGGTGCAGTTGGTTTATCTAACTTAGTTGTCTTCTGTTTGATGGGCTGGAATTTCAGAACTGGATCAGCTCCATGGTCTGGTACAAGAGCCAGTTCTTAGTCTTCCCTAATGTGCTTCTGTTCTGTGATACTTTATAAGTGTGTGGATACCAGGCATGTGTTGAATGAGTAGATATATTTTTCTCTTGGTTTTTTGATTGTAAGTTTAAGCAAAAGGGACTTTTTCGAAGTCCGCATTATACATTTCTTTTACTGTGTGATATATTGATTTCTGTTACTTATAGACAGTCACTTTATTCGAAGTTCAGTAAGTTAAATGCTTTTTTTGGACTAAATACAGGCTCTCCTTTCAAGACTATTCCACAACTGAAATCATTGAACTCTTTTTTTATATACTTTACTTGCAAGCTGTCTAATTTAACTTTGGTTTTGGAAGAGAACTTGCAGAGTTTCACTCAGAGCTAAAATACTGATGGTTCCTTAAACAATTTGTCTGGATGCTTGTTTAAATACTAGAATGCATTTCTTTCATTTAAACGTAGATCTGATTTAAGGTAACTTCTTTAATCATGGTTTACTTTGTAAGCCTTAGAAAGTTGTTTTTTTCCTAAATTCAGTCATATTTCTTACAAATTTGTGGTGTATCTGAGAGCTTTTCATCACGGTCACTATAAAAGTATTTTGTCATGTTTTTGCAAAATAGCTCTCCAACCAATTTATTCAATGTTTTAAAGTTCATACCCTTTCACTCTTGATGGAGCAGTGTGTTAGTAAGAAGGATGCTTGCTGATGTCCCTGTGTCATCCTCTTCAAGATGCACGTACCCATGTGGATGGAGTACCTTGTTGTTGACCAATAACTGTCAGTCAGCCTTCTCTTAAGGAAAGCCAAGATGAGTATTTCAACTTTTTTTTTTTTTTTTTTACCAATAGCCAAAATGTGCAAAATCAGTTACAGATATTTGACTTACACGTATAAGTCTGTATGCACTTGGCTTGAACGAAGGGTTATTTTCTTTTGCCTTGTATTTAGCTCAACTGTCTGTCCTGCTTTAAATTTGTGTTTGGATATCTGCATACTTGCCTGCCTTGTGTGTTGGGTTGTGTTTGTGAAGAGAGCCTCTTCCTGATAGAGCATAGTAGTTTTAATAGCCTTTCTTTTTTGAGGCAGTGGAGAATTCTATTTATATTGGAATTTTCCTGTATGTCATTCTCTCTCCTCCCTAAAACTGAAACTTCCTTAAAACATTTTTCTCCCAGGTGATATGTCAGTTTCAGTGGGGAGATCTCTATTTGTTCAACTCCTTTATTTTTAACCAGTTTGTCAATGGACAGCTATACTTGATAAACAGGATTTAACACATGGTAGCCCCTGTTCAGACTGCTGACATGGTGGTGGATAATCAAACTAAGAATCCCCAGCTTGCTCTTGGTAATTATCGTAAAACCCTGGCTGAAGCTGGCACTGCCACCAAAAGGGAATATTCACTGAATTATGCCCTTGATAGCGTGGTTGCATGGAAGTTGACAAAACCCGTTCCTTGGCATTTGCTGTGTGTGCCAGTGCATGTGTGCACACATGTATACCTCCCGCAGTCATTTCATGAGCTATCAACAACTGGTTGCACAGATGTCTGTACCAGAAAATTAAAATATCTTAGTTTTGCAGTGGACTTCTGAGTTAGCACTTTGATTAAGGCTTAACACTTATTAGTGGAATATCTCCTTTTTAGAAAACTAGGAGTAACCACTAAGTGACTTTCTTCTAGATCTTTACGGTTAGTCCACCGGCTGTCAGTAGTTACTTCCTGCCTATTCTAACTGTATCATATTGCATTAATATGTTTGATAGAAGGAGTTACAATGCCTGCTATAATTAAGCCTTTAATTCAGTTGTAATCACTTGGTATGTGCTAATAGACTAACAAGAACACTGGGCTGAGCTGGTAAAATGGAAGCAGATTGGAAAGTTTTACTTCCGNTCATATTGCATTAATATGTTTGATAGAAGGAGTTACAATGCCTGGTATAATTAAGCCTTTAATTCAGTTGTAATCACTTGGTACGTGCTAATAGACTAACAACAACACTGGGCTGAGCTGGTAAAATGGAAACAAACTGGAAAGTTTTACTTCCGATCTAGAGGCTCTGTAGCAATTCTTTCTTGCTGTATCTGTAATCTTGGAGTGATCCAGTTTTTTTGGGTATTGCAAAGCAAATATTCAGTGGAGATAAAGGGCTGTTGCTCAGAATCATCAGCTATTTGAAACCTTAGTTCAACAGTGGAAAAAAATGAAATCACAATAAACCTTACTGTCACATTCCATTGGAAGTCTTTGTGAGAAATCAAATTTTTAAATACTGGTATCTTTAATGTGGAATGGTGTGCTCTAAATTGGAAAGATCAAAAAAATATCTGATAAGGTCAGGAAGTTTATATCCATAGAAAGCCATTGAGTCAAGATTTTGAAGAATGACAGTTCAAAAAAATCTGGACATAAGAATACTCATTTGAAAAGTGATTTTAATGGCAATCAATTCCCCAAAGAGGACAAAAGCAGGCCTTGTGTAAGGATGGGATTATCTCACATCTGCCATCAACAGGCAGCTTTGGTAGGCAACGTAAGCTTCCGATATTGGCCCTGTCTGAGAAGCATTTTGAACTCATTCAAGGTATTTTCTTACACATCCAAATAAACTTCAGCTTTATTGATTGTGATTCTTAAATTAACTTTCTTTATAAAATGATTACTTAATAAAAATGCTATCAAGAGGGTAATGAGAGGTGCTGTGTTATGGTGCTGTAACTTGGATCCTTAGCGTCATCACATGTGTTGTTATTTCAAGCATAAGTGACAGAGTAAGTCCTGCTAGTCCAAAATTTTACGTTTAAGGACTCTCAAATATGTCACATTTGTTTTCTGCAAATGTTGAGATGGTAATACAATTTTTAGTCTGCTTTGAAATCAGGCCAGTTTTCTTGCTGCTAACAGTATTAGCATTCTGACAGAAATGTATCCTGCTAGCTTGCTTGCAGCTCCTTCTTTGAAGAGTTACAAGCCATGGAATTTGTGTTTGGTGCTCAGTTACTGCATTCAGAACTAAGTTGGCATTGGAAATGTACTGATTTCAGCTAACTGGGATAAATTTGTATACAATTGAGTTGTGTATGGTAACGGTCTAAGTCTTGTTTATGATCCTTTTGAGTATCCTGAGTCCAAGCATCCGCTGGAGGAAAGGGTCTCCAGACATCTGAAGCTGATGTGTATATATACTTCAAATTCTGTTAAGTAACTTCTGAAGAGGGCTAGTCCTCCTGATACACGTTGTGAAGAGTAAATGGATAGTAGATAAAGTGCTCCATCTGTTTTTATTACTCTTGTAGTCAAGTAGTGCCAATGAACTGACCTATCATTAGCACAACAAGGTTGATGTGGTGGTAGTGGGGATAAATATAACAGGAAAACTGTGTGCATAAAGGACTTTGTAAGATTGTTCTTGTATATCAAATGTACTGGGTAATGCTGGTCATAAACACTCGTGTGTAGTTAGGGAAGCATGAAGGGAGGCTGTTGTGATGTATCAGCTATCAAAACTTTTGAGGAAGTCTTTTTATGGAGAAGTTGCAGTCCTGGTCTTGCAGTCTTCTAACTGAATGCTCCATAACAGTGTTGGACTCAATGCACTTTCCCCTGTGCCGAGTCCAGAATTACATCCATTATCTGTCTATGCACTTTCAAATACCCAAGTGGCTTGTGCTGGAAAAGGATGTGATACTGCTTCATGTTCAACGTTTCAATAGCTGCCAGGTTAAAAAGACTCGGGAAACCTCTGGCATGACTTAATTTCTCAGGGTTTCTTTGTTTTTCTTTTAAATAATAGCAGATATGAGAGTTTGGCAATTTGAATGGTATGTCAGGGTATTGGAGGTCAGAAGCAAATAAGAATGCTGCCGCCTCACTTGCCTACAACAAAAGTGGCTCTATACCAAAAGCACTTTAGTAGAGAATGCCTCTCATTTAATAATGTGTAAAAATAAAAATATTTGCCAAACTAAATGTATCAACTGTTGCTGTGCTGTACTGCTGCCATAAACTTGTGTTTTAACCTGATGAGATGGTATAAGAGTCGTGGGGGGAAATAATAAGATAAAGATGAAAACAGCTACAGAGAAATCTGATTTCACATTTGTTACTGTTCTACTCTACAGAAGTTAACACTTCTAATTAAGCTTGCTAGGTCATTTAGAAATACACCTATGGACTGCTAATTGGTTTTAGAGTTTAAAATCTTCAGAGACAACTTTGTGTATCTTTAATCATGTCAGGAACCGAAGACATGAAGGCAGTGCGTTGTTAAAATCTTACCTAGTGCTTTTAAAATACATTGTAGACTTCTGAAGTAATGCATTCATATACATGCCAAAGTACATTTGCTGCTTTTTAATACAATTAAAATGTTAGCTTCTATTGTTGTCTCAAAGAGCTTTTCCAGGAAATCATATGCATTTAGAATTTTGTGTAGAGTGAGTCAGTGTTGTAGAAGACCAACAAACCCATTTTAATTGAGCTTAAATTAGGTCGGTTTTGTGAACTTAATTAAAATATTATAACTTACAGTGCTTGAATCACTGTCGTTATCCTCATTTGCAGATGGTATCACATGGTATCTATACCATACTACATAACGCTTGGTAAGTCTGAGCATGTTCTTTAAAGGCATGGATCAGAGGTGCTAGAACATGCCCATGTGATGAATGCCCTCTATTGAAACAAACTAATATGGAAAACATTTGCTAGCGGTGGTATTTTGCAGGTAGTGTTACAGAGGTGGATGGCTGTATAGTTTGGGCATGCAACATCTTTGTATTGTCCATACTCTAGAAAGATGAAGAATAAAGCTGAGGGGTGAATACGGGTAACCATCTGCACTTTCTTATTTTAATGAGGGATCCATAGATCTGATGTTCAGACTTTAAACATGAAATAGTGGGAGCTCACAAGTATTTGTTAGACTGGGTTTGTTGTGCTGGCAAGCAGTAGGAAGTGGTAAGTTGCAGTCAAGTTTAAATAGCTTTTGTCTAGTTTGTTCTGTAAAATGAGTAAGGTTTCGTATGTGATTTTTTTAAAACTGAAGGACAGCTTGATTAGCACACTTGTGTGTATAATGCAGTGCCCCTACTTTCGAGTGACTGTTGTTCCCAAAGAAATTTGACACTTATTTTAATAGATACTGATTGTTTGAATATGCACGTGAATATTAAAGCTATAGAAACAAACAGTTGAATATCTGAATGCCTTTGGAACATTACGTCTACAAGCTTCTGTCCTAAATAGGATGCTTGCTTTGTCTTGTCTGTCTCAGTATTCCATATCCTACATATCCGTAATAAAGATGAGTTTGAAGCTAATTTACTCATGACTTGAGGACAGGTGAGCTGGTGAGAAATTCTTCCCTGGTTTTGAATGCTGTGTTTGGGAGTATGCTTCTGACCAGAGTCGTGAAAGTGCACATGCTGCATTTATAGTAATGTGTGTCCGTTTACAGAAATGGATGAAAGTGAAGGCAAGATGTTAATCTTGTTCTCATTACAGTAACACAGAAGGAGCTGAGTAAGTGGAGTTCGCGGAGAACACTCAGCCTTGATTTAGGTTAAATTTGTGTACTTTGGTAGCTGTGTTAAGTGTAGCTCTGATGAGATTCAGGCTGTTTGCCTTTGTCATCTGAAGGAAATAATCTGCTAGAACAAATTTGATAAATGAAGAGTGAAACCTCCCTTTCTTTAGCCAGGACAATCTGAAAAATCCTTTCTTTTGATTCTCGAGCAAAATCCGTTTGCAAAGCAAAACGTGGTAAGGGTCTTTTTGTTGCTAATGAAATTTCCCAGAGGGATCAGATGGGGAGGATTTTTGGCAGGGCGGAGAGAGGAAGGTTTGCATGACTTCAGCTCGCTCATATTTCTGCCTCCGTAAGGTTTGGGGGATGGATCCGGGGAATGCAGCGTGTGGCAGTGCTCCTCCCGGGCTGAGGGATGGCTCAGCCCTGCGCAAAGCTGATGATGTAATGTGTGCTGCCGCTGCCAGTGCGGCGGTCATGTGGGAGCCATGCTGTCATCGGCTTGCCTGCGCATCGAGCTGTGCTGCACTGCTTCCCTACCGCCCAGCCCGCCCCTGGATCACTTCGTGCTCAGCAGAGCCATTGCTTGGTCGCTTTCTTTGCCTTCTATTGTCTTAAACCTGTATTTTTAATTAACGCGGCGTGTGTGTTAAGAATACGTACGCACCTGCTCAGAGTAATTCAAGCGATAATTTCCAATGTAATCCTAGAGCAAACGAGACAGGCATTGGGCATCTCTTTTGGCATTTCATGCTAATCTTGCTCTCCCTTTTAAAGGCAGGGAGGGAGACAGGTTGCTGTTAGCAACCGCTTGCATATTAAAAGTGAAATACCCAAGCTTTAATTCCCTTGTGGACTCCTGACTGCTATTCTTTCTTTTCTTTTTTTTTTTTTTTAAGAATTGGTTCATTCTAACCAGTAGCATATGTTAATCAGTGTTTTAAATAAAATTGGCTCAGGAAAAAGATAAAAAAAAGCAGGGAGAAGCTCTAATGTAAAACTTCATTTGCCTCCCTCTAAATGCTTCTAACAGTCATGCATCTGAAGCGAAGGGCTGTATGAAACAAGCTGCGGGTGATTCTTTTTCTCTGTTGTTTGAATCAATATGAACTTGGCTGGGTTTACAGTGCAGGATGAAGAGAAGTGTCTCCCCCTTCCTCCTCACGTTGATCTCTTGCATGTGCGCTGTAATGTAGCAGAGAAGCTCGGATTCATCCTACATTTCCTGTGTCTCGGTGCTCTTGGAGCTCGAGCTCCTTACAGCTGCAAACTAATACATTGGGAATTTGAAGGAATGAGCGCTGTGCACAAATGAAGTTATTTGACATACGTCTTTTGTTGCGAACTGCTAGTTTTGCCACAGAAGGAATATAAAATGTCGTGCAAAAAAAGGGGGGGAGGGGAAGCAGTATTCAACAAAAAATGGTTGTTTAAGTACTAATGTCTCCAAGTATGAACGTAACCTATTCTAACTTTTGCATATGAAGGTGACAAAAGTCTTGTGAGAATGTGTGCATATTTAAAAAAAAAAATAGGTGGAGAAAAGGAAAAAAATCTAAAAAAATAAAACCAGTAAATGCCTAATCTTGGAGTCTGTGAACGATAGGAAGACCAAAAGCAATACTTTATGCTATAGAAAGGCATTTCTTCTGAAGAATATGCAGTCTGTTTTTTTGTATTTTTGATTGCTTTCAGGGCTGATGGAAATAGTTCTTCCTATTGTTGCTCAGGATAAAACAATGCAGGACAATTTTCAATCTGTTTTAACTTGCTTGGTTTTACTGCCCTTGCTGCTGTAGTCTTCATCAGTTTCAGTGTGGAAAGAGATTCCTCCAGATGGTGGTTTGGAACAAGAGCCAAAGGACATGATCTAAAATGTTATGTTCCAGCTGTTGCTGCGCAGAATTTAGAAGCTACTGCCTTTCACTTGGTCTGTGTTTTGAACAGAAAAATAAGTAAAATTGCTTACAGACCTTGTCGTTAAAACAACTGCATGTTAAACCAATACCAGCGTGGTGTTCTGTGATTTTTATAGCAGACTGGGTACCCTCCTGATAGCCCTGACAGTGTAGACCCCTTAAGCCATGAGTGTCTAGCAACAGTCAACCGGGAAAGGATCTGGCTGCAGTGAGAGCAGTATGCTGCTGCTGTATTTGAACACCAAGACAAAAAGGTTTGCCTCCTCAGCAGGGCAGTGAATTGGAGTATTGCAGTGCTTAGAGATGGATGAGCAGTTCCCATCAAAGCAAACGAACTCCCAACAATATCAGTAGGACGGCAGGAGCAGATTGAACATCCTGAATGAACAGATAAATTTAAGAACACAGTTCTCACTTTGAAGGGGGGAAACTGGTCAGACTTTGATCGTCTCATCTTGGGTTTCAATTGAAAAATGGGTGTTTGTACTTCTGTCTTGCACATTTCATAGGATCAAAGGTTAATTCAGGTTGGAAAGAACCTCACTACAAAATATGGATAACTCTAAGGTTCCTGTTACCCAATTAAAAGGAAATTGCAGATTGTTAACAAAATGACTTAGTGATTTAGTTTTCTTCAACTTGCATTCTTAAGGCAGTTCTTCAACACGTTGTGCAGTATACATCCAAGATAGCTAGTTTCCCAATAATTGCTCTTTCTTAACTGAGGCATAGATGAGTATGTAAGCTTCCAAGAAAAGGATGGTCAGTCAGTTGGTGAATTTGATCTTGCTTGAGTATTTGCTGTCAACTACACTAGTAGTGTTCTCTTATCCCACGTCCCTCTGTATGACATTGTGTTCCCCCCATAATTTACAGTCAGGAGGGGTGCGTTCCGTTGTCGGGACAAACCACGCAGCTGTAAAAATAGTAAGAGAGAACCTCTTAAGCTTAGCAAAAATGCCAAAAACTGAAAGCGGCTTAAAGAGCTAGTAACCTTCTAATGAATCTCATTTTCTTACTTCAAGGCGATTTCTAAGCTGTGCATTTCTATGAGGTCCCAGTTGCCATGCGGTAGCACTGCATGCGAGCTCCGTACTCGTGTGGTCAAAATCTCTGCAGCACTTATGGAAAGTACATAGGATGCAAAACAAAAAAGGAGGAGGAGGGACAATTCTGTGAGCTGTTGTGATTAAAGTGAGGGTTTGAAGGTGTA
>RSEF01000002.1:85878393-85898743 GCA_003993805.1 Himantopus leucocephalus
TTTTTTTTTTTTTTTTCTGAACAGTCTTTTTCAGCTTGTCCAGAGAGTAGGTGGGTCTTTTGAGCTGAGCTAGAGCAAAGATTTCAAGACCATTGCAGGGGAGGTGGGGATTGGGGTGTTAAACTTAGCCTTTTCCTGTGCTGCTTGGTCTTTGAAAACTTGGTCATCTGGTGCCACTGTTTACATACCTATGTACCTCTGTTGGTAGCCATTGTCAGAGGAGGTATTTCCTAAAATTTGTTTGAATATTAAAATACTTTTTTTTAAAAAAAACCACAACAAAATAAACATATTTAAAGATTATCCTTAAACTTGTCTGAAAGGAGGTAACGTGTAACTGTGCTTAAGTATAGGGTTTTTTAGTCTATTTAGCAATAGAAAAGTTGTTTTCAAATCTGCTGTGAAGTTATGAACTAAAAATATTAAACTTGCTGCTGAAGTACTTGATCAGCAAGAATGAATTTATATTTAATTTCCATGAGTTGCCATTTTCATTCTAAATTCCTAAGCTGCTGACATAATGAAATGCTGACACTAGAGAACGTATAAGCTTGGTGACTCAGGGCTCTGCTCCAAGCCTGGTTGTTTACTATGACTTCTTTGTAGTAATGAAGTATATGACTTTATGATTATGACTTTACTGTAGCTTATTGAGATAAACACCTATAGTAAAGATTTTACAGCCTCAGCTGGTTCAAAAAGTCAGATTTCACCCATGATTTCATTAAAATGTACAGTAACTTACAATGGAAAAAGCATCAGTGTTCATTTTCATGGCCTTAAACTCTTCCTGTCGTCTTTGTTCACAGATTTCTCACATTACTGTGAGATTTCTGCCATAACAAATTAGTGATTTTTTTTTTTCTTTCCTTAATATTTTCTTGTAGATGTTTGACTGGATCACACACAACAAAGGTCTGTTTCTGAACAGCTACACAGAGATCGGAACCAGTCACCCCCACGCGATGGAGCTTCAGACACAGCACAATCACTTTGCCATGAACTGTATGGTAAGAACAGGCCTCACTTCACATCACTGACACATTGTCTATTTGCTCTATGTTAAGGTAGAATTTGTAAATCATACACACAAACCATACCTTCTATTACAAGTAGTGCAAATTTGAATTTGAGCAGTGAAATTATAAAACACAGAGGAGAATAAAGGATAGCCAAGTGCAGATGTACTTTTTCAAGCAACAAAATTGTTTTGACCAGTGGCAGTATTCAATACAACCGCAGCAGTTCTCAAATATAAGCATCCAGACTTCTAGAAGCTGGGTGTGTTTAAGTACTGCTTTGAGTCTTGTAGGAAATTTCAGAGAATCACGTTATATGGAATTTAGCCCTCCGTATGGAAAGAAATAGCTTTCAGGATCTTCTGAATAGATTGCAACTCAGACAAAAAGTTCTGAGAAGTAGCGATCAGTAGCTGAGCCTGGTGTAATAACTTTCCATATTTTTAAGAAGACACACTTCTCATTTCTGGCACAGTAGAATGGAGCTAAAACAAACAACTTTCTGTCAAGTGTCATCTTCTGATAAGCTATCAGTAGGCTGCAATTAAAAATTTGGATTTTAACTGGCAGTGAGTGAAAGCTGCTTTTTTTTCAATTTCATGGATTCCTGTTTGAACATGAGGACTAAATTCTCAGGTGCATTTTAGGTCCTTTTCACTAGGAGGATTGGAGGTGTTTAAATAACTTTGGGAGTCTGGGCCTAAATCAAGTCCCTGGCTGTCAGCTCAATGAAGGAAGAACACTACCAGTCTTGTTAGAAATTAACGTCCTTGGCAGTCCAAGGACGGGAATTGAATTAAAGTGTGGATGAAACAATCAACTCTTGCAAGAGGGTGTTTTTGTAGGACAAGACTACTAATTGTGGAAAGGGCATGGCAAAGTAAACTTACGTAGGTTATACATCTTGCTGAAATGTAATGGAAGGACTAGGAAGGCAGCTCTTGTGTGTGGTATAGCTAGAGTTAAGACAATGGAAGACACGAGTAGAGAAGGTATATTTTCTTCTTTTGCAACTCAGCTATGTTTGCAAAACTTTTGCAAAAAATAAAAATCAATATGAACTTTTTGAAAAGAGTAAAGCAAGTGCTGGGGAACATTGTAATTAAGTTATGTAACATCATATATGGATGTAACTTTGACCATTAGGTTTGGAAGGTGTAGGATCACTCCATGGGCGCGGGGAATTGCGCCTTTACAGGGTACCTTGTTGTTGCTTATTGCTCTGCATGTGAAGTAGAGCAGGAAGAAACTCACAGGAGAACAGTAGATGTCATTGACATGAGATGACTTTTGGAACTTAGTAATTTTGGAGGGCCTTCCAGGCAATTCTTGGGCTTGTACTCTAAAGGTTAAATTTGTCTTCTGTCAGCCTGCCCTGGTATTAGTCACTGTTGTCCTCCTTTCTTCAAATTGGATGACTTTTTTTTTTTTTTCCTACTTCCATACTGTTCAGATGCTGTCAACAGTAGGAAGCATTTGAGCAATGTAGCATAATCCCTCCTGCTCTGTTTTTGCTGCTAGTCTTTTGCTCTTAATCTCTGTTTTGCCTGTAGTAGTCAAATGCATTAATTACAGAGGACTTTTTCTCAGCCTGTACAATGATTTATTGAGCAGCTTAAATTTGGAGCAAATTAAACAGACCAAATATTCAAGAGGGGAAAAACAGGCTGTAGTTTTTCAGTGTGTTTCCGTAGTATAGCCCCCCTCCCCCCCCCAAAAAAAAAGTGGTTCTTTGGCACAGAATAGGAAAATACAAATTGAAAACAATCAGTTCTTGGTTTTGATTTAAGCAGCATTTAGATTTTCTGGGTTTTATTTGGTTAAATGGCAGAAGCCTTACATGTGGATTAGGGGGAAAGATTAAAATGAATGTGACATAAAAAAATGATGTGAAGTGACTGAGTTTTGGCAAGCCTTATTTTTCATTGGCTTTTAACTGGAAAAATGTCGGGCAATCTTAACTCCTGCAAGGATGGTCAGCTTCTCCCTGACCACTCTTCACATATACTCTGTGCTTAACAAGATACTATTTGTTCACTGTTCCTGTCAGTGTAACTCTTCAGTAATCAGAGTTGATTTAAGATCCCTTATGTGAAAGCTCTAACACTAGAGATGGAATTTAACTTTTAACCCATCTACAACCATGCAAATTTATCCAATTGGGTGGGGTAGAGGAAGGAAGAGTGGCTACTATGTATTAGGTTTATTATATGCAGGAGATTTTGAAGGCTTTTCATTGTGGCCCTAATGGGACCCTAATAGATCTTTCTTCCCCGGCAGTTTCCTTAGGCTCACATTAGGTGGGGAAGGGTTGTTAAAAGGATAAATGCTGCCCAAGCAGCTAAATGCAACCTCTTGCACTTGCTCAGAGCTTAACCCTGATAATTGATGTTGCAGCTGCTTTTCCCAGTGTGTTGTGGTTGCCACAGGGCACGTGCTCCCTTCGCAGCAGGTGCTACCCTCTGTCAATAGCTGGCTCTCCCATCTCCCCTTCCTTCCCAAGTAGCAGCTCGGCTTTCCGAGAGGTGCAGGAGGGCAACTTCTGCAGCTGCTTATGCCAAAGTTGGGTGCAAAAGAGTGACGGCCTTTGGGTGAGATGCCAAAATTTTAATCTGGTCTTCCAGTCTGAAATGAGCCACCTAAATGTAAACCATTGTGAAAGCTACTTGGTTCCTGTCATGAACAGGAGTTGGTTACATCAAGGACAAAAAGGATTTGCTGAATATTTCTTTTTTTTTCCTTGTAATGGCTTTCTGCCATTTTTAGAATCTGATTTTCAGTATTACAGCACAAAGTAGTTGGAAGTTTAAACTGAATGTTGTAAAACAAAAAGGTGAAGAATACATCAGGGGAGGAGATTTTACTGTACTTGCAGCAGTTTCATTAGCAAGCGATATGCGATAGGCTCGTGTGGTTGCACTTCAAGGTAACAGGAAGCTCATGAAAGTCTGAGGCTTAATATGCAGACTCGTTCTCATTGCAGTGAAACTGTCCCAAAGAAAAGCTGGATGGGTGCAGTGATGCACTTTGAAGATGGACATATGTTTGGTTACCATTGCTTAACACACAGGTTTATGTGGCCAAAAAGGCTGCTGGCTGAAAGATGGTTCACGTGTGCAGCTGTAGGTACGTGACCTGCTATTGCTGAATTCAAGAGGCTTTGCATTGATAAATGTCAAGGCTGCGTCTTTATAGGGCAATTAGATCCCATGTTCCCTAACTGTGGAGAAAAATATAATCACAATGATTCTCTTCTCTAAAGATGAGGATGGTTTTTCAGCACCATTTAAAAGGCCTGCTTTCAGCAACAGTAAATTGCTGTTGTCAAGTCCTGAGATTTATTTGAGTTAAGCAATACTCAGTTTCAGCTTGAAATTCCTCTTTGGGTAACTAAACCAATGCTTCACTCTCCAAACAAGTTTTTAGTACCTTTTAAGGGAGAAACTTGCAAATAAGGTATCATAGAGAGTTGCAAATACAAGACTTTTCTGTCGTGTTTTTGAACTGCAAAAACAAAGTACCCATGACTATACCATTAGTCAGTCTTGCACGCAAGAGTGGGAGGGATGGATTCTGTGCCTGTCCACTCTTTTTTCCTGCTGTTTTCCATATGCTTTCTGGGACACAAGGCGAACAAAGGCAGCCATGTGAAATATGGGTGAGGAGGATGTTATCTACTTGAATATTTTCTTCTACTCTTCTTGCTAAACCAAATGGCCTTGCTTTCATTACAGCTTAACTGTGCCCCTCACTGCACAAATGACGGTCAAAATGATTGGAAAGTGATGTAGGCAAAAGGAAAGTTTCCTTGGAGAAAGCTGACTCTGGCTATGATTAAAGGGTGTGCCATGACTACTTCTTGTCTGGGGGCTGATAGGACCATCAGTAGAGGCTGTGTTTATTAGCCGTAATCCAAAAGTCCTGTGTCAATTGTAAGCATATTGCTAAGTTGGTTAATAATGTTCCCAGAAGAGGCTGTTTGCATATACTAGACCACTTTATCAAGGTAGTAATCAAATAATTAATGTAATCCAAAAAGAGAGTGCTAGAGATGAGCACTGGTGAGAGTTTTGGGAGCTTAAAATAAAAGTTTGAACACAACGTTAGAATCTCACTGTGTTTACAGAGTTAAAAGTTACAAAGACGACTGACTTGGCTTGCTCAAGTCCAGCCGCAGGTACAAATGAAAACGTTAAGAAGGTCAGGTGAGGTAAAATCAGCTTAGCTGACAACTAGTATGACTTTTTCACTTCCTTTGTACTACTATGTATTTCACTCTTGAGATTCTTTTTGTTTTAAATATATATTTTTGTAACCATACAGAGTTGTCACTTGAGACAGACTTAAGCACCATGTGAATTCTAGACTGCCCTGGGTCGTCTGAGACTTCAGCAAATGAGAGCAAGACCACAGGTTGTGAATTGTGCATTTCTCAGATAGTTTTGAAATGCAGATTTTCACAAAAGCCTTTGTGCAGAATAGCGAACAGTAGTAAGCTAGCTCTTCTGTCTTGGGGAGGACATGTCTGTTTTGTGCTTTTCAGTGTTTTGGTTTTTTAACTAATGGATTGCTCAGGCAGGGCTTCAGTAAAAATAAATAAATAAAAGTTAAATGGTAAAATCACTCAACTGTCCAACCAGTCTAACATCCCTAATAGAAAAGATGCAAACCATGGATTTGTGACGTTCTGGAAGTTCAGGGAATGTGCAGCTTTGGATCCTGGTCAGACTGGGAGGATGTTTTTTGAGTGCACATCTGTAAGGGAATCTTTCTGGTACCAGAGCAATTAATGCTTAGACACAATGTCTGGATGAGACAGGTCTCAGGTCTGCCAACCTGAGAAGAGACTGAAAAGGCAAAATGAGTTCAGGCTAGTTCCAGCTTCTGAGGAGCACTCCAAAGTCAGTAAGATGAAATAGAATAGGCTAGATGTGCAACCCTTAAGAAGGAAGAAGCAGATAAAAAGGTTTTAAAAAGCAATCAGCTGGTGAGGTGTTAATACAGCAACAAGTACGTTTGTGTCAGTGGATCACAAACTAAAGGGATAGACAGTGGTGTTACTGCAAAAAAGCAAATCTTATTTCACTCTTGATACTTATTGGGGGTGCTGAACTTAAGATTTGTAAAGAAATTGCTCTGATTCAGTTGGTTCTACTAGAGAACTAGGTGCAGTTTAGAGCCCTATACTTAATGTTGTAGTGAGGAACATCCAGATGAAAAATACGTGTCTGTAAGGAGAGGTCAAAGGCACGGGCATTTACTATGAAAATGCAAGGGTAAGTGAAAAGTAAGAGAGGAAAGAAAGTGGTGTTGGACTGTATAGTCTTGCAGTAAGATTCCCCAGGTCCACGATGAAAAGTGTAGGGGAGAGAGAGATGATAAATTTCAAGAAAGTTAGAGTGAAATTATATTTTGTTTGTTCCAGTGCTGATAGCAATGGTTAAATAGTTACCTGAGAATATTTTGAGGATCCTTGTAGTTAAAGAACAGGTTAAACACTTTCCTTAATTGTAGTCTGGATGTTGCTGAGTTTATTTTTTTTCAAGGGGAGCTCTCAGGTGATACCTTTAGTTGTTCTGCAGCCCTCATCTTTGAAGTTTGGATTCCCAAACTGAGAGTTCTACTCTTGCTGCAAGAGCAAGAGTAGATGTTAGAAAACATTTAAATCATTAATGCAGGTGTTACTTCATACATTAATACTACACCTTGTCCTCGTGGCCATTTGTGTGTGAAGTGGCAGATAATTTGGAAATTCCATTGCTGAAATACTTTCATCACAGACAAATAATTCAAACTCACTACGGTCTGTACAGAGGTGCCAGTTATGATGCTTATGAACCACGTTACTGGGGTGGTTGCTTATAACACTGAATATTTAATAAGCAGTCTTTGTGTCAGAAAACTACTGTTTGAAATCTTACAGCTAAACAAACATTTTCTAAATGGATCTGGGATAATCAGGAAATAAAATACAACCTTCAGGGCATCTGCCAGTTCTATTTTGTATTGAGTGTGATAGAAGTTCAGTTAAGCTGGCAGGCTGTCACCTGTATTTTCCCCTGTGTACTGGCCTTTCAGGCATACACCAAAGAATGACACAGTGCACTACAGCTTGTGTTAGGCTACTAATCTGTGTTGCCTTGCTGAGCAATACTTTTCTATATGTACACTCACTTTAGGGAATAATTCCACAATGAGGAGCTTTCTCGATATTGTAAGGTGTCTTTTAGCTTCTGGCTAACGGGCATTGTGAGAGAAAATAATTGTACTAAGTACATTTGTGTACTTACTATACGTACTGTAATGCAGTAACTTGAATTGTTCCCTTTTTAGTTTTGTTACAATGGCCATGTGTAACACAACGAAAGAAATGCAATATCACTTTAGCCTTTCACTTTTTAGGCAGTCGATACACATTTAGAAGCTGCAGATGTTTCATGCAGGTTCACTTAATGTAAATGAGATGGCTGAAGAAGTCTTTAACAGTTATTACATGACAGCTATTGCTGCTTTAACTAAAACCAGGGTGTAAATTCATGCAATGAATAAGACGTCAGTCCTTGGGGAATGACCACCAGCTTTACTTGGAACTGTGCTTCTCAAGCAGTGCACAAAATATGTATTTGTCATATAATGACAGTGGACCTGCCTGTCCTTTTAGAAAATTGAACAAAATTTGTTAACCTTCAAGGATCAGTTAAAGACAGTCCAATTGTAGTGAGTTGCTATTTAAGATTCTTTTCCTCCTTAACTAAATCTGTCTCTTTTGGGTCATTGCATTTTAAAATACTGAAACTTAAACCTTTAGTAGATATATCAGTTAGGGATATGATTGGGGGGGGAAAAGGTTGAGATTATTATAAGATTTTTTTTGAGGAAAGGAATGTAGTATACATAGCTTGGAAAATGTTCACCTGTCAGCATATTCATTCATATTCTTACTGCTACAGGGGGTATCCTTCCACACTTGTGAAGCCAGATTGCCATGGGAAAATGAATGCGTTTTAACCTCAGCTCAGTTTTGATTTGTTTAACTTCACATTGATGGTGCCTTGTCCTTCACATCTAACTGATGTTCCAGAATTTCCAAAATTCCTTTATTATGATACACAAACAGTTCAAATGGCAGTCTAATATAGCCTTTATTCTTTTCTCTTTTGACACTTGTTTTTTTTTACACCACTGTAAAGGCCATATAATGGCTTTCTCTGGATTCATTTAGCAGTCTTGTATTTATGCTACGTACACATTAATAGGCCTAAATGCTCTCCAGTCTTTTAAAATTTGTTGGAAATGGCAGTTCTGTTCTCTTCCAGTTGTTTGGCTGTGCTTAAGAGAAGAGCATACATGTGTGGCATAACCTAAAAAATGAAAAGGTAATATTGTGTAGGAAGGAAAACCAGCCAACGTGACACTGCTGTGCTCAGTTTATTAAGTGGACCAGGTATGCTCCTGCTTGCATACATGCATACAGTTACAATTAGTAGAGACCTGTGCCAATTACCACTCAGGTGAGTCAGCACAGTGAAGCCTGGAGGAACCGCAACACTTGCTCCAGCCAGTCAGTGTCAGGCTCTGGGCAGTGGCTTGGTGCCAACAGGTAATGGTTCCACCTCAGATGCTCAGCATCTATGTGGCCTTGGGTGTCCATGCGCCAGCGTTCTTCCCTCTCTTACTGGCAAGAGTATAGTCAGATTTTGGCACAGTCTGCCCATCATATCTCTTAAGGGTAACATAACCATACCATTTTCCAGCAATTTCAGGTTTTGTTCTTCTGTCACGTGTTGATCTGTGGCCTTTACTGAGGCTTCTTGCAGCCAGTTCTTTGCCCCCTGGCTGACTGGACTCCGTTCCTCGACCCTTGATTGGGGAAGGTTGCGATGCCGCTGCTGACAGGTAGCTAACAGCTCTGTGGCGTTTTGTGTGTGCTGGTATTCCAGAAAGCGCTGCGTGGACAAGAGGGGAAAAATACTTCACTGCAGAATGTTGAGACTTTAATGGTGTTTGTTGTTTTCTTCCCAGCTGTCCTGTGTGATAGTGTTCGGCAGTTTGGCCTCACATGTAAATTTTTAGGATATAGGCAAGAACAGGTGCAGTTAACAGAAGTAGCCAACGGATGCAGCAGTTTGTGTGCTGCAGTTCATGCAAAGAAGGCAGCAGCTCTGCTCAGAACAGCATCCATGTCCTTGGCAATGGGGGTGATGCACCCCAGGACACAGTCCCCAGCTACTGCTGGACCAGCTATCCCTGTAACATCAGAGGCCTCGACCCAGAGGGAGCTCTAGAAGGAGGACAGAGCTCTGCAGGTCCTGGGCTGCAGGGAATGCCTGTGGCCTCTTGCCAAGGCTGGGGCAGCAGGAGACTATTTCCTTGCCCACAGGAGGTATGCAGTTATTAAGGATCTGTGTCACCAAGTAAAGGAGCTGCAGGAGGAGGTCAGCAGTCTGCACAGCATCAGAGATAATGAGAAGGAGATCGACCAGATCTTTTCCAACACTCTGCAGCTTCAAGAGCCCAAACTACCAACTGTACTTGAAGGGAGGAGGGTCAGGCAGAGTCTGTGACTGTCTGTTTGGGAAGTGGAGACTCCCATGATGAAGAAGGCTGGAAGATAATGGCTTCTGGCACTAGCAGGAAGGTTTCTGCTCTGCCTGAAGATTTGCAGCTACAGAATAGGTTCACTGACCTCACAGCTGATGAGGAGCTGGGAGGTATCAAATAAAGTGTCTGAGCCACACAAGAGCACCAAAAGAAAGGCGATTGACAATAATGGGAGATTCCCTTCTGCAGGGAACAGAGACCCATCTGCCAACCTGACTCATTCTCTATGGAAGTTTGCTTCTTGCTGGGGGCTTGAGATTTTGTGGAAATTTTGGGATTTGGGATGTTGTGGAAAGACTGCCAAAGCTTGTCCAGCCCTCAGAGTGTTGCCCCCTGCTGCTCTTCCATGTGAGCACCAGCGATACTGCCAGGGGTGACCTGGAAAGTCTCAAGAGTGACTACATGTCTCCAGAGGCAATGGTCAAGGGCATGGGAGCCCAGATGGTTTTCTTCTCAATCCTGCTGGCGAGAGGGTAGATGGATCCTGCACGTCAACAACTGTTTACACAGCTGATGTTGGCAACAGGGTTTTGGTTTCTACAACCATGGGATCTTTTCTGTGAGGATCAAGGACTGCTATTCGGCTAAGTGGGGCAAAAGTATCTTTGCCAGCAGGCTGGACAACCTGAAAAAAAGAGCTTTAGGGTAAGAATCATGGGAGAGGGAGAAGTGGACCAACAATCAAGTGAGAAGTGGTAGAGTGGGTTGACAAGCAAAGGGTCTGCTGTGATGTGAACAAAAGGGATGCTGTAATCAACAAAACAGGGGTGAACTTGGGTTGCTCCAAGCGTACAGACAGAAATTAGCATATGCCTACAGGACAGCATTATGTGGAAAGCTCTTATTCCCTTTCTGGGAAGTCACCATAACCAAGTTCTTCTCTGAAGTACCTGTGCAGCATGCATGTGTTGTACAAGGAGAGGCTGAGAGAGCTGGGCTTGGTTACCCTGGATAAAGGAATGCTTAGGAGGGATCTTCAGTATATAAAAATATAAATGGCTGATGGGAGGGAGTAAAGAAGACAGAACCAGACTTTTCTGCATAGTATCCAGTAACAGAACAAGAGGTAATGGGCACAAGTTGAAATACAACAAATTCCACTTAAACATAAGAAACACTGGAACAGGTTGCCCAGAGAGATTGTGGTCTTTTCATCCTTAGAGACTCTCAAAACCCCGCTGGACATGACCCTGAGCAACCTGCTCTGATTGAACCTGCTTTGAGCAAGGTGGTTGGACTAGATGATCTCCAGTCTCAACGGTGCTGTGACTCAAAGAACTTCATTCTAGATGTATGAGAGTCCAATTGAAAGAAGTGTCAACTCAGCATTATATACATACAGCTCTGGAAGAGCTACTCAGAAATCTTTTGATGGTGAAGTTATTCTTGTTTCTGGCTTTGCAGGAATCAGAAACTCTCAATTGCTTCTTTTGAAAAATTGTTTGTTCAAAGAGAATCAGAACAGGAACAGATTTTAGATACTTCAGGCCAAAATGCGTATGTGAGCTAAAAGGAAAGAAAATTAGAGTGACTAAGAGCCATCACTGAGTAATGCAAGTATGCTAGAGAATCTTTCTGATCTTTGACCTTGTGTGTCCAGTTTTGGTGCTATCTCTGAGGCAATGTAGCGGCAGGAAAAGAAAACCTAAAACTGTTGAACTCCTTAGTTCTGTATTTTGTTACTTAAAAAGTAGAAATACTTTCAGAAGCTGATGTAAAGATTTGTAGAGTGATATTGCACACATGCATACTGGATAGATCAAGCGCTTACTAATTATACTTTGATTTTCCTATATTGTGTGTGTCTGAATGTCTTGTTGACTTGAACATCTATGAACATTCTTATTGAGGGTCTTGCAAAAATATGGTTAGCTTTTCCTCTTCATTGTAATAGTGGGTCTTCATATAGTATGACTTAAAGCTGACTGTTAATGTTAGCTTGAGACTCTTTGGTCATTTCAAGTTGTCCTTCTGCCTTGTCAATAGTACAGATAGGCTGTTACAAGGTACACCTAGATTGCAAAGTTAGGTATGCACAAACTTGGCAAATAAAACCAGTCTATTAAGCAGTACTGTGATAAAGATGAATTTTATAGCGGTATACCTCTGTATTTAAGTGGTCTTCTAACTTCCACTAATTTTTCCCTCCTTCTTTATAGAATGTGTATGTAAACATAAACCGCATCATGTCAGTAGCAAATCGCCTGGTTGAGTCTGGCCATTATGCTTCACAGCAAATAAAACAGATTGCTAGTCAGTTGGAGCAAGAATGGAAGGCATTTGCTGCAGCCTTGGATGAACGTAGCACGTTACTGGATATGTCCTCCATCTTCCATCAGAAAGCTGAACAGGTTAGTGAACGGGGAGATCGCCAAAAAAAATCTCTGTGCTGGAATGGTGAGTTGTACTGTTTGCTTTTGATTTAGACAGAAGTACAAGACAGTGATTGAAAAGGTCAGCAAGAAAGCCAGAGCATTCATTTCTGCCAATTTCAGCTGATACTCAAACAAAAGCTTGTTTTCCTCAGGGCAGCCCACTGCCCTTATATTCTTCACAAAATGCCTTGCCCATATCAGTGCAAGATAAAACTTAGCCAGATTAGATATATGAATCAAAATGAAGTGGACATAAATGCTAAACTGTATGAAGCTTTCAAGTTGAAAGAAAGGAAGGAAAAAATTGAGTATAGTCAGTATTGATATAATGCCTTTCCTACATTCAGAAATCATCATTTGTTCTATTGTCCTCACCACTCCTCCCCAATCAGTCCTTGAGTGTCAAGGTTTAACTCATAGTAGTTGCTTGTAGAAAACCAAGTTGAACTGACCTGAAAGCTGAGAAGGTAATTAAGTGTCTTCTGAATCTGAAATTGTGGTGGGAGATGTTTACTTAGTATCCCATAAGAGATTCCTCCTATATTAAACAAAAATTTTAGCTTTAGGCCTATACCAATTATTTTAATTAAGTAATTAATCGTGTCTAACTGCCAGAGAAGAGGTATATGTAGGGGAAATAGGAATAAATATCCCCAAGTTAATAGTCTTGATGGTGAAAGCATGTTTTCCCCTCAAGGGAATTCAGTTCTGAAGAAGTTTCTAAGTGTGTGCTGTTGAGTCACCCATTGATATTATAGACTGTCTGCTCTGTACATCTCTGGTGAATTTGGAGAGCAGAGGTTCTTGGATGGTAATGACTGACTGAAGTTCCGGTGTGCTGTATGGCTGCCGTAGATACTTTTCTTTCCATTTGCCTTGCTAAATTGGATCCAAGAAAAGGTCTTATGTCTGATTTAATTTGGAATAAATGAAGGAACCACTTGGGAGCTGATAGCTGCAGAAATAGAGGCAGCAGACTTTATATTTCCTGAATTCTACTACAAAGATACTCAACTTCATAAATGTCCAGAAATTAGAAATGTGAATGTATCAGGGTGCAAGTACACGTTGCTTTTCATTATGTTAGTGGTGACATTGGTTTAACTGTCCTTAGACAGAGTAAGGTAAAGTATATAAACTGTACCACTATAAGTATTTTTAGCAGGTTTTACATAAACATCCTAGAATAGTTTGTGTTGGAAGGGACCTTTAAAGGTCATCTAGTCCACAGCCCCTGCAATGAGCAGGGACATCTTCAACTAGATCAGGTTGCTCAGAGCCCCATCCAACCTGACCTTAAATGTTTCCAGGGATGGGGCATCTACCACCTCTCTGGGCAACCTGTGCCAGTGTTTCACTACCCTCATCGTAAAAAAATTTCTTTGTAATATCTAGTCTAAAGCTACCCACTTTTAGTTTAAAACCATTATCCTTTGTCCTATCACTACAGGCCCTGCAAAAAAGAATCCATATAAAAAGGAGATGCAGGAATTGTTTTCTGGTGTAAAAGTCACCGACCAGCTTGAAGCATTTGATAGGCACAGTGTGGTACCTTATCAGCATTGATGCTTTTCTAATTGCTTGCCTTATTCAGGTTTACATTTAAGCACTGTCAGCCATACATGTAGGAGAGAGATGGTGAAACATGAACAGATAGGTATACCCTGAATCAAGTGCTGTCCTTTTTCATAAGAAAATGATGTTCATCAGAAGTCTGGGGGAGTAAATTTTGTGTGAGTGCTGTGCAACTGTGGTAAGGGTCGATGTTACCTTCTTCAGCACTAAATGCAAGTGTAAACAGGAGGAAAGAGAAGAATGGGGGAAAATAGTGCAGCATCTGCTGGGATTAATTTACTTACTCTTTAATTGCTCCTTCTGCGGTTTTCATTTTATTAACTGTGATGGATTGTCATAGTTGCTTTGTAAGATACCTGGCTGTGGTGTCTTAGCTGTTTCATTAACAGCGGAGAGTAAGTTCAAGGAAAGAGGGTTTGGAATAAGAGGAATGACCCCTTTAGAGACTGGTGATGCTTGACCGACATAAAAAGATTATTAAAAAATAAGCAGCCAAAGAAATAAGACATCCTTCTTGAATGCATGTCTTCCCTTGCAAGTGCCAGGTAAGTGTTGCTGCCTACTGTCAGGCACAGTGAAGACTGCACCCCGCTATCGATGCCTGCTGATGGGTGCAAGAGCTGTAGCTCTGTGGTCCCACATGAAGCTTCTTTTGTCCAGTGCTTAATGTTAAGATTTTTAAAATTGTCCCTTGATGAAATGAGAATTAAATAAGTGTCTTGGATTAAGTACTCTATCACCCTTGCTTCCAGCTTTCAAACAATAATGGAGTACCGGAAATGGTCTGTGGATTACTTTTTTCTCAGAAGACTACATGTGCTCCAGGAATTAAGATACATATGATGAGAGATACGACTTTTGAGACTTGAACTTGATGTGAATAGGGGAAAAATTAGTTTACAGATACAGATATATTTGGCTGTCCTAAGTTTAACAGCTATGAAAACTCCTAGCAAAATAGACTTTTTTTTGCCTCTTTCCTTTCCTAGCACAAGGGTATAAAATTCATGCCCCCTAGCTGTCAAAAATAAGTTGACCGAACTTCTGCTGTGCATACAGCTATGATAGCAGTTTCTTGTCTGTCAAGACAGCTTAAGCTTCAGAGATAACTTAAATTGGCTGTAGAAGAGATTCTGTTGCAGTATCCTCCATTTCCCCTGCAAGGCTTGACTGGAGCAGCTCTGCTGACATAGCCGTGTGCTCAAAGTTCAGCGTTAGTCCTGTGAGACCCCCGCTTAAGTTGTAAATCCTTTACATGCTTGCTGCTGTAGTAGCTTGCCAAATGGATTTAGTGCTTTTCTGCGTGTAGAAGTTAGTGCTTTGGGGACGGAGGTGTGAATTTGCTGTGCTTTAACACTGCTTTGCCTCCTTGATGATCTCTTTCCAGCTAAAGACAACTATGGAGTGTTTCAGTGAACAGTTGACCATTAATTCTTTTTGTGTGTGTGTGCACACACATGCAAAGTAACTTGGGGTGGTTTTTTTTTGGAAGATTTAAAAAAGATAAAGTGATACCTCATGATACCATGACTATCTGCACAAGGAGTTGATGGGTAAAGAGCTGAGGGTCTGGACTTGAAGGTTGTAGCATGTTTTACCTTTTTGTGTAGACAAGACCTTAATCGTCTTTCATGCATCTGAAATGGTAGGTGCAGGGTGAAGTAAACTTTTTGTTAGCTGCAAAGTCAAGAAAAGGAGCAAGAGTAAACTTGAAGCGTCATTATTCCCAACGGTTTAATTGGTTCTGAAAGCTGTCAACATACAACTAAGCCTGCCTGTCCACGAATGGCTCAGAGTATCATATAACTAAAAGCACAAGTATAGTCAGATTGGAATATTTGTTTCTATTCTGATAGAAGTTTCATTTTTGTCAGTTCAGACAGAAATACATTAAACAATTTTCCCTTAAAAGCCTTTTCAGTGGCTGTCGCACAGATGCCAGTCCTTTAGTATATTACCAACATGTATGTACTGATTGATAGAACCCAAAATCAAGCAGANTTGTCAGTTCAGACAGAAATACATTAAACAATTTTCCCTTAAAAAAAGCCTTTTCAGTGGCTGTCGCACAGATGCCGGTCCTTTAGTATATTACCAACATGTATGTACTTATTGATAGAACCCAAAATCAAGCAGGATGTTTTTTCTCTGTTGCAGTACATGAGCAATGTGGACTCATGGTGTAAAGCCTGTGGTGAAGTGGAACTTCCCTCAGAACTGCAAGATTTAGAAGATGCTATCCATCATCATCAAGGGATATATGAGCATATTACCTTGGCCTACTCTGAGGTAAGTGTCTTGTTTGTTTCCTTAGGTTGCTGACTTGGTAAAATGGCATAACGTTAAGTTTGCATCATGAACTGGCATCGCTTCTTGCGTAGTACATTAGTTGGAAACTCAAGTGCCAGACTTCTTTCTTAATTTAGTATACTGGACTTTGCTACTATTGTTCAAAAGTTAAGTGTTAAGTCTTCCCCCTTAATCTACTGAAAGAAATTTAAAAGGCAAGATGGAACCATGTGTGGTACAACCAACCCATGCCGTGTACTGAGTATGTTTTAATTTACATTTGCATATTACTAGCTTTTAATAGCAGTGTGATGCTATTGTTTAAACACTTACTTGAAGGGAAGCTAGCTGGGTATTCTTTGGGAAAGTAGTCTGTTGGCGTGGATTGCTTTAAGTGTGTTTTGAATATCCATCTCTGAAATTGCCTCACAAAAAAGGCTTAACCATCAAAGGACATCACTTGACAAGCTGGAAGGTAATATACTTACTTCTGCCAACCTCAAAGACACTTAAATGAGCCAGAGTGCCTATGTAGTCAGCATTTGTATGATTAGCATATCCTATGCTGCTACTGTCATCTTGGATTCTGCATACAATAAAGTAATAATATTTCTCAGTATTTCTAATAGTTGTATTTACAACTTAATATAATATGCTTATTCTGAAGGTGGCTTAGAAAGTAATGACTAAAGGATCTATTGTTTTTATTCAAATCTTGAGTTCTGTCCTCTGCTTCAGTTAGCTGAAAGGAGAAATTAAATGGGTATTGACTTCACTATTAGCTAAAAGGTATTTTCTGTATTTCCTGTTGAGCTTTTCTTGCTTTGTTTTTCCAAGGTTGCTCTCATCAGAGGATAAAACTATTTTAGCTGTTAAATTGGACAGTTGTTATTCTGGATTAAATACAGCAGTTTCTGTTCTCATGAAAGTTGCATAAAATTATGCATTTGATAAAATCATGGTAAAAAATGATGAGTGGACACAGGATAGCTCAGACCACAGCTTGCACCTTCTTTTAAAAGGAGGTCATGTGGGATTGAATTAATGGTTGTGATTTATACATTACATTAAAGATAAAACTACTTTGTGATGAACCAGCTCTATTATGAGCAACTGAATCATAAGTCTGGTCACATTTTGTTTAGCAGTAAAAGAAGGGTAAGGTTAGTGCTGATGATCAGTCCTGTTGTTAGTATATCAAAACTGGGTTTTTTGAATACCTGCCATCTTAGGGTCTGCATAAACTTTATTACCATGAGTCAAATGTCCAGAGTTCACATGAGTTGTTGTTCTTTTGTGTAAAATACACACTGATATCCCCATTCCTGTTATATGCCACCTTGCTATGTCAACTGATCTAATGACATACTGGAGAATACCTTAGGTGGTAAAAAAAAACCTTGTGATCTTCCTACACATACTTGTTTTAACTCATTCTTGAGAACATGTTTTGTAGGAAGGTTTATTTTCTTCATTATAACCTCTCTTCATTGGGAGGATCCCTTTGTAAAACAAGGGACGGAGACGTAGCAAGTTTGTAGTGGATTTGCGTGAAGAGAGGCAATCTAGGCTGCACGCTCCATGAGAGCGCAGCAAGAAATAAGAAGGCTAGGGCTCTCTAGAATAATGATTATAAAACACTGAAGTTAAAATAGTGGGACTTTTTTTATTTGGTTTTGTTTGTTTTGGATTGGTGCTTTTGTGGTTTTTTTTCATCGGGGATGTGACTGGATTAGAGCCTGCTGTTAAGTGTAAATAAGTACTGTGGATTACCATGTTAAATACTGTTTGCTTCCTGGTGATGCATAATGAAAATAAATTAGATGGGTAGATTATAGGATTGCTCTGGCAAATGCCTTGAAAACTTATTTAGGTTTTCAATGCTGTAGCTTTTGACTTTGGGATAGCTGGAGATTTTAACAAAATCTTCATTGGTACTGCTCAAAAAAGAACCTAACATGAGGTGCCTTTCTTCTGACTTCAGATCGTTACTTTTCCCCATCTGGTAAAGCAACAGTTTTGTCTTTAGCAACCAGAATTGGTGCAGAAATAATAGTTGTATATGTATGTACAATTTGTGTTCCTCCTCAGGACAGAAGGGTTTATTTTGCCTTATTTAAACATGCATTCCTTTTTGAAGATTGATTGAAGTTGTCTTTCTGTGTAAAGATATTACAGAACTATTGCTTATCACTATTAGATGTATGACTTCATTTCTGTTACAGCACGGAGCTCCTTTCATTTTGTGATGAATGAACAGTGGGAGGAGAGAGGAACGCTGTGGAAATTACAACACTTTGTCATTCATTTTAGATTACAATGTCTTGACAACATGACTTGGTTGCAAAGTAGAAGACAGTAATTTTAAGAGTAAATGCTTTTAAGACTAGACAGTCTGATTTTCTGAGGATAATTACTGTATATTACTAGAAAAGTAACTTACTAGCTTACAAGCTTAGGTAACTGGTATGCTTGAAAATCCAATAGCTGTGCCTTAAATGAAGTTATATATATAAATGAAGTTATATATCTCACTGAAATCATGCACTGGGAAGGAAGAAGACTTCACTGTGTTAAGTCCAAAGAGGAGATGTGCATGATCATTTGTTTGTAAAGGTAGTAAACTAATCAGATCAAGGGGCTATCACAATTAATTATTTTTTCCCTAAATTTTGTGGACTTTGAATAGATAATTGAAGTCCATTATCTTTAAATATTTGAAAGACTAGTACTAGATAATTGCTTTGGATACAGAAAAGAAAATCATCATCATTATAAGTAACTACTATGGACTGTACTCTTTGTCTGACTTCACTTTGTAAGAGCTACTTTACCAAGTGAGCTTCATTGTCTGTGTTGATATTACTAAAATGAAAAAGCTTAAATTGGAACTGAGAAATAAACTCACTTGTAAACTAATAATTAGAAAAGAATTTTCATTCCAATCTGTTTGACTACTGAATAGCAAATTTTAAATGTGCCTAGATTTAGTGAAAATTGTTGAAAATAGCCACTGGGGGAAGGCCTTGACAAATTTTCTGTTTCTGACATGGTGTTGATTTGATGGATTCAGACTATTGTTTACACTCCAGTCTTGTGGGTTTGGATGAATTTTTCCTGCCTATTAGATGATCTATAAGAGACGTTCTTTACAGATAGCTGAATGATACTGAATTGTAACAGTTCTCTAAGCTTCATTCTAAAAGTGACAGAATAGTTAAATGACAATGAAAAGTGCTTTCAACAGCCTTGGCAAGTGCTAAACGTTAATAGTGACAAGATAAGATAGGATTATTGCCTCTTAATTAGCCTGCAAGGTAAATCTGACTATTTTTGCTGTGGTTTGAATCAGAGGAGACAACAATTAGAAGTGACTAAAGTTTCTTGTCAGCATCAATAGTTGTACACATTTTGGAAAAGAATATCTTTCTGTGCTGCGTGGAAAGGTTTTAAGTGATTTAATCAGGCTTAAGTTTGCCGTAACAACATTTTGCCTTTGGCTTACGAGTAACAGTAAAAATTTAGAAGTTGTAAATTGTATCAGATCAAATCATGTTTTAAGTTTACATCTGTTGGTCTAAATGTATTCATCAAATTAATATTAACCTATAGACAGTAACCTCCCTGTTCACCTTTACAGCAAATGAAAAGAGAGATGCTCCTGGAAAGATAATTTTCGGCAAATACTGAATTTTAGGTGTTTTGTTGACTAGAGAGAGAGAGCTGAAGAATATTTATTCTAGGTTAGACTTGACCTGTTTAAAAAAAAATCACTTTAAAGCAAAGGCACTTTTAAGGCAATCAAAAAATTGAAAGACAGGCTGTTATTTAGAAGAGTGCTACTTCTTAAATTTGTCTTAGGTAGAGGAGAATATACTTTTTCTTTTCCCTAAAACAGCTGCACATAATCATGCCTGGAATAAAAAAAATCTTCATTGCTGCTCCCTGAGTTCTTAAATACATCTAAAATGGGGAGAGAGGGTGGGGAATGAAATAATAGTCTAACAAGCTTTTGTCAGTACAAGTAATTCTTGGTCCTTGCTGGTGGTCAGGTGAGCCAAGACGGAAAGTCACTGCTTGACAAACTTCAGAGACCTTTGACTCCTGGGAGTTCTGATTCCCTCACTGCTTCTGCCAACTACTCAAAAGCAGTTCATCATGTTCTGGATGTCATCCATGAAGTTCTACACCACCAGCGCCAACTGGAAAATATTTGGCAGCATCGAAAGGTCCGCTTGCACCAGCGGCTTCAGCTGTGCGTTTTTCAACAGGATGTTCAACAGGTGGGCTTTATTTCATGTTGTCTAAATGCCTTTGTACTCTGTCAGCTGGTTGCACTGACAGGTGGGTTTTGATTGCTACACCCTGTGTTCGTTCATTCAACAATTGAATAGTTGCATGGGATTGACTGACTGATTCCAAGTTCTGTGTGTTATCAGAGGATATTGGCTGTTACAGGTAGAAATAGTAGCAGTTAGCTCTGCTTCAGTT
>RSEF01000002.1:85898843-85912651 GCA_003993805.1 Himantopus leucocephalus
AGTATTCAAAGTAGCTTCTTCAGCAAAACCTTGTAGAGGATAAGGGTGGGAGTTTTTTGTATGTGAAACATCTGCTTTGCACTTGAAACAAACACACAAGGCAGTTGGTCTTTGAAGGAGGTAAGGATTGAATTATTTTTTAGCTCTAGACATGAGTACATAGCTCCCCCATCAGTTTTCTGGTAGATGCTTCCTTGCTGATATTCTCCCAGGACTCTGCTTGTTTAAAGAAAACATAAATGCTGTATCGTAAGCTATTCTAAGGGTGCAACTTTTTTTTCACTTTTCTCAAGCACATAGTGCTGTTCCATTACCTGTTGTGAAGCACAGGAGCAGTCAGCTCCTGAAATATGTCGTTGTTTCTATAGATTTCTTCATTACCTGTTTTTCTTAGCATCAAGAAGAGCAGCTGGAATGGTATTTAAATTGATACAGTTGGTTGTAGTGATGAAAGACTGAGACTGCACGAGGATTTGTAAGGAAAGGGCTTTAAGAAAATCCAAAAAAGCGAAAGGCAGACTGATCTGTGAGTCACTGTTGAGTAATTCTGGGAGGCTGATGCAGATGTGCTGGAATGTTGCCACTGCTCCCCTAGATAATAATGTTTTACTGAAAAAAAAGATATTCTGTGTCTTGATTTATTTCTTTGGGAAAATGGATATTATTGTGACCCTGTAAATGCACACAGCTGTTACTATAGCAGCCTCTTTGCAGCCTGGACTTCAGGGGAAAGGTACTGTGGCTGATGTACGCATGTGCATTTTTTTGGTTGTGTCATGTGGCTGACCTTTATACCTAATAAAGCAAAGAAAATCAAAAAGAGTACTTATTTATGTAAGCAAGACTATCTTTTTATTTATTTGCATTCTACTTAAAAATACAGATGAGAGGCAGGTGGTTCATATTTAGTAGACTAGTCCTTTGGTTAAGGTGCAAAGAAATAGCAAGCTCAAAGCTGTCCTGTGCTTTCTGTATTCTGATCTGTTTTCAACAGCATGTTGTTTGTTATCAAACATGCATGTGGAGTGCTGAGAAGGCATCACAAAGCAGATGGAAGATAAAAATGCCCTAAACCTGAAAGTCATCCATGCTTTGTTGGCAGAAGAATTGCATTTCTCCTGCAGGATGTGGGAAGTCGCTGAATAAATTAGTGCATACCTGTAAGCATGTAACCTTTCTGCTGTATGGTGGAGGGAAGAAATTAATGTGCGCACTTAGCTAGTGAAGAGAAGAGTTCAAGTAGCAGGATAATATGCTAGTTATTGAACTGGAAAGAGGTGCTTCATTTGTTAAAAAACAAAAAAAACCCAAAAAACCAAACCAAAAAACCCCCCCAAAACCTCACCCCCCAAAAAAAACCAACAAACAAATCAAAACAAAACACCACCAACGTGTTTTGTCCTTCAAGTATTCAGGTTGAAGTTTTTTTTCTTGTATCTTTTCTGTGTTTTCCTGGTCTAAAAAATAGGCATGAAGAATAAAAACCTGTTTGTGTGTGACAGTTTGGAGGGAGCCACAGAGCTGGGAAAAGCTGGTAATCAGAGCTGTTGGCTGTTTTGAGGCTTTGAAATCTGGCTCCAATATCCATCCAATCCCTTGATTTTTTTGAAGTAGGATGTTTTGTTATGTTTTATTCTTTTCCCCAGAAATACTTCATGTTGAATGAATGCTCCTCCTCATCTGGATGAGAGCATTCCGATACTACTTCTGCCTTGTAGCTTTACATAACTGTTACACTTGACACACAATTTGCTTGCAACTTTTCCCACCTTCCCTGAGAAGCATCAGCCCTGCAGTGTCTGCGCAGTACTGTTACTCTGTTCACGTTTAGTAAATCAGCACAGTTTCTGCTTTCAGAAGCAGCGTACTTGCCACAAAAGCAGTAGATCGGCTTGTGACACATCCTGGAAGCAACAGACTTTTGCTCTACCTGTGCACATCGCAGCTGTGTAGTATGTGTGCAGCAACCTGTTACGATGCACATTGGAAATGTTGGCTGTCTTTAACAATTCCAGAAGTCCTGTAGCCAGGTAGTTACAAGCTGGTAGAACTCCCTGTGGCTTTCAAACATCTCAAAACAACATGTAAGTTCTCAGGCTCTTTGTAGACTGACCTTAACAGACCACATTTCCCACTGGGGAAGAAAAGGATGTATTCAGGGAAAACAGAAATATGATGTTATGTAATGGTACCGCCATTAATCATTTTGCTTAACAGTGATCCAAGAAAATCAGTTGCTTGCTATATCTAAATTGTGATTCCATGCCGTTACGTTATTACTAGTTTTAAGTTTGTAAGGTTGTGAATATTGATTTTTAGCTCCTATGCAAACAGTGAGAAATTTAAATCTATAAGCCAAATTTTTCAGTGAGTGATGTACTGAAGTTAAGCCGTACACTGACGAGCTTTAAATATGTTTGGGACCATAAATATCCCTATCAGAATCTTTGCATTGAAAGTACTGTGTCTGGGGAGGTTCCCATGGATAAAATGCAACTGAATATCTGAAACTGTTGACCATTGCAAGACAGTGAATCTCTTACGGCTTTTGTGTCTTTTGGCATTTAATAATATGGGGAAGGACAACGTGAGAAAAAAATTGCACAGATAAAAGATATGTTTCCTAAATAAACAGTTATCATAAAAGGTTGTGTGCAAAACATAGGAGCAAGAGTTACAGTAGTCTTTGTTGTGAAATCTGTCACCAAGTAGAGATGAACAGGATTTTGATGTGAATTCACATTCTTCCATACACATACGTACAGACACATATGCACACATGGTCTCTCCGAAATGGCTCCCTCAGCATCTGTGAGTGGGAAGACTGAAATCCTGGCCAAGCCAGGTGTTTGTAGTAGTGCCAAAGTAGAGCAGCAGATATTTTTCCGAACTGGAGTCAAGTGTGGGAATACAGATCAGGCCGACTGTATGTGGAAGAGAATGATCTCTTAAGAGCCTGTTGGCTTTTTGCATATAACCTTTTGTGTGTATTCTGACAAGTTGATTATAAAATAGCTCAGAGCGCTTTTTATGTATACACAATATGCTTAATGGTGTTACTAGATAGCGCTCTTCTTTTTTTCGTCTTACTCAAACTAAACTTTACACCAGAATAGATTGAGGTTGAAACAAAGAAAAAGGAAGTGGAATTGGCTAAGATTTAGATACAAAACCTTGCTGCTCCTGAACAAAAATGATGAAACAGTAGTCTGTGCGAGCTGGTGAGGGAAGGCGACATCATTTTAAGGGTGCTGGTGCATGGGAAGGCTGAGGAGGTCTCGGTCTGGCCGTAATGCTGCCGATTTGTTCACATCTAGCTATGAGTCGTGTATTTGATTCAAAAAAACTTGTTGATAATGGTCTCGCTTTGTCTCACAACTCACTGCCAGAAATACGCTCTCCTTTGTATTATACTGTATGGAAGGCTGTCTATTAACCTTTCAGTCATTGCATCCCAGGTGGACCCTGAGGTGACAGACCTGTTCTTCTGGTTGCCTGTCACTCCTGAGTATTTGAGTCTTTTGTGCTGGTGGTCTACAGGTTAAATGTGGATGTCACAACAAGGCTGCTCTCTCCTCTGCGTGCCCTTTCCAGGCAGCAGAGCAGCTTCTGGATGCCCCCATCAAAAGGGTGAAGGCTCTGTCCCTTGGGCTTCTGTGCATCTCTAATATTTCTATTGTGTCATTATAACACAGCAATGCTCAGTGTGACGGGTCTGGCAAAACACAAGTAGTGCAGTGTTTTGGTCAGTACTTTGATATACCCATCATCTTGAATCTGAGAGTTGAGGAGGACATTTTTAAAATCTGAAATAAGAGAAGCATTCAGTGGCATCAGGCTGAAGTGTGTTGTGGTTTACTGGTTTGGTAGGACTGAAATCCAGTTACCCAGCACAGATTTTCTCTCTTTTTTTCAATACTGGTAGCTACTTTGCTTGAAAAAGGGGACCAAATTTAAGTCCAAGCATTATTGAAATAGCACAAAGTGCTTGAGAGAAGTGAGGCAGAAACAGGGCTTTAAATTATCTAAAGCTATAGTATAGACTTTTTTTTTTTCTTTTTCACTTAAGCAATGGGACAAATGCTAACAGGGTAGTAGTAATGTAGCTGATGTAATTTTAGGAAGATGTGAGAAACTTGGTTTTGCTTCAAGGATGAATTTATTCTGAATAGGAAATTGATTCCGTTATAACTGTAGAATAGATAGGGTTATTTGACTTTTTTTAAAAGATAATTATATCTAATTTTCAAAAAACATGCACGCATTTAATATCTTAAATGTCACTGAAAGACCCTGGAAGACAAACTCCAGGGGGTTTGACATCTCTACGGTTTTTGATTTTAAAAAGATGCAGTATTTGTCCACTGCATGTCCTGAAAGCAAAAGCTTACCGGCAGACACACGCACACAGCACCGCTTTCTATGCCCAGATACACTTGTTAGGGAATACTATTGCAACATTTGGCCCTGTACAAATAATAGCTCCTTCAACAACTGCGTCTGTGGTAATACACGTACTGCAACACTGTGCTGGGGGGGCAGGGGCAGAAAGAGGAATTGGCAGTTTTAACATGCAGAAACTGTGTGCCTTTCTTTGTGTTAGCCTGCTGAAAAAGCTGCCTGCGTATCCAAAAGCCGTTGTTAGAAAAATGAAAAATAAAATAAATTGTGGAAGCGTGTGGTGGATATTTTACCCTAATAAAATAACTCTGTGTACTTGGGAAGGTATTTACTCAAAAATAATTGTTCTCTGGTTATATTCAGCAAAATACAGTAAGGTCTTATTTAGCTGCAGTCTTTCAGGAGGTCGCAGGGATGGGATTTAAATGGATAGAGGCCCATGATGGAAACACTGAAACTTCCAGGATGTTGCAGACAATTAAAATAATACTATCTCAGTGACTAATGGCATGCTCCCAAGAACTTAGGAAAGAGGTAGCACAGGATGCAGGCTCATTCAAGCAGATGTTTCTTAGTCTGTGCTATATTTAGATCAAGAAAAAAAATCTGCTGGGTGAAACATTTGCCTGTCAGGGATTCAGAATTTGATTTCCCTCTCTAATTTGAATTCTGATAAGATGTGAAGAGCAGATGAAAAGAGCAGAAGAGCCTCCTTCGGTGAATGGATTGAGTTATTTATACATTTTTTTTTCACTGTATATTAGAGCTGTCTTGCCACTGGATAAAGCTCTTACTGAGGTCACAGGACTCGATGGTTTGTTTAGGGGTCTTCATGCTGCCTCTTTTAAGAGAATATAAAAAAACATGCCTGGAAATTGCTCAAAAGTTCATACCAAGACAAAGTTAATAGTTTTTTAGTGACCGGTTTGTTTGTGGGTTTTTTTTTTTTTCCCCACTGGATTTTTGTTGCCAAGCTGTCTTTTATGGAATAATGCGTTACCTCAGAAAATCATTGCATTATAAAATCTGTAGTTCTGCACTGCTGAACGTGTATGAGTAAGCTCCAGTCTCTGTTCTCCCCCCACTATAAACTGTTCGCTTTCTTCTGGCTTTGCTGTGCAACGTTGTACTGTCTTCATCCTTAGTTTTGTATCCGAAAGCAAGGTAATTTACCTAATTTCCCGTATATCCAGTGCTCATTCTGGTTTTAAAGCTGTATACAAGCCAGCTGGCTGTTGCCACCCATTATGAATTAAGCTCCTCTCAGTAAATTGCATGAATTTCTATCCAGCTTTAATAACCTGACAGTTCTGTTAGTCTGTGGTGGCTTGAGTCTAATGTTTGTGTATAAACATCAAGATTATTTTGAGGGGGAGCTGTTTATCAGAAACTTACTTGGTGGAAAAGTGTAAAAAGCTTATTTGGTAATGTATTAGAGTAACTTTTGCTGTGGAAGTGTCACAGAGCTGTTTAGTCACTTCAGAAATGGCTTAAATTGTTCCACTTTCAACAGCGTATGAGTCACAGCTAGGCAAGTAATGCATGCTAATTACTCTCCTTCTCTTTCTGCACACTTGTAAAATGTTTTTCCTTCCCAAGTAGTGGACAATTTGGCTAATGAACGAGGCAAATGCAATGTATTTTTGATCCCTTTGGTACCTTGGGGGTAAGACAGCGTGCTTACAGTCACGCCATGCTGACCAGGCACTAAGCCAGTCGGCATACCACTTTGTGCTGCTGGTGCCCATGTCTTTCTGCTGGAGGCAGGTGGTGTTCCTTTGAACTGGCTACGCAGAGGGAAAGGTCTGCTTGTTCTGTGTTGGCTTGGTCTCCAGCATCCAGGGTGAGCTTTAAGGGAAGTATTCGCATGCACAGTACGTCAACCAGCCCACCGCTTATAAGTTTTGTTGCTCCTGGCAGGTCTTCTCCACTCAATTATAGAAGTGGCTGAAGTGTATGTGAAGAAGAAGAAATGCAGAGGTGAGGTGTCCCTTGTACAGGCCTGACACAACCCAGCTGCAAAAGATGTATTGGAAAAAATTGAAGTGGTTCTTAGATCTGTGTTGAGCTGCAGTATACGTGCTTCTAAGGGAGCTAAGGGGCAAACTTGATATAGTCCAAAAGACTCAAAATGGTTTTAATCCCAGTTTGTCTGTGATGAAGATCTCTGAAAATTTGGCCTTCTATAGATGGTGCAGTAAGCATGGAGTGTAGAGGTCTTCCAGCCAACACCAAACACATTAGATCTGCAGACAACAGCAAAGTGTTACTTTCAAATGAATATATTTGCACAGTTGCAAGCTGCACTGGCTGTGTGTACGCACCAGCTTACTTGGAAGGTCTCTAACATGGTGCCCTACTTTTATGGTTCTTCATAAACTTCATAAGCTAAGAGAGGAATAAAAACATGTTCTCTTGGCATTGAAACCTGAGTAAAGTTTTCAGGTTGTGTTGTCAGGCTTCTTGCTCTTAAGTTTCATTTGTCTTGAAGTGAAATTTGCATTCCTAAGTATGCATTTTGGAAAAAAAAAAGAAAAAAATTGGATGCTGCATTTGGTTGTACTGAACTGAATGTTGACGAGTGCTTTTGACCCACTTGCTAAGTTCTATTGATTTGTGCTCCTTTTAATAAGGAAGACTGCTGTGGCTTGAGCTTGTGGTGTTTACGACTATGGAGTTGCATTCAAATCTGTTGACAGGCATTGTCTTTGAAGCATATGAGTAGTCAGAATAACACAGTGTGTATGAATAGGCAGTTCCGGGGAGGGGGGGGAGTGTAGTAGATTTGTAGAAAAGAGTGTGGTTAAATGTCATTAATTCTTCGCAATTTGTGAAAATTCAGCCTACAGCTTGGTTAACTCAAAACCTACCTCAGGAGGCACGTAAGGCTCTAAGATCTAAAATCTAGCATTTGGTTTTAAAATAAAGCTTCAAAGGAACTGATTAATCAAGATCTAGAATCCTTCAATGAATTTTCTATTTTAATGTAGCTCCGTTGGTAGTTAGGAAACCTTTATGATCAGAACATTGTAGAAAAAACAGCATGAAATGGGTATTTCTGTAGAAAATGTTAAGCAAAGAAATAAAACATTTGGTTTTCTGTCTCTTTAAATTGTCGGTTTGATCGCTTATTGTCTATATTTTAACTATGTTAACCTTTTAATTGGGTTCAAAGTTAATAAAGCCTACTCGTACCTCTAAAATGTCTAAAGGCAGAGATTAAAATGTAGTCAAAAGATCTTAATACTTTCAATCAGAACAGACTTACTCTTTCAGGATAAAAACCAAACTCTAATCCTTGTCCTTGGAATCACAGGGTTTGGGGTGTGATGGTGAAATCGAGAGGAGGGACGGGGTTTGGATGCTCCCTGTGAGAGTGGCTGTTCCGTGGTGCTGGTAGTGCTGCTCCCAGGAGGAGTGTTGCAGGAGTCAGCCATGCTGCCGCTCTTCAAGCAGCGTTCTTATCAGTTGCACAAGAGATGGGTGATGGTTTGTTGAGGAACAATTTTCACAGAGAGCTTAGGATGCAGTAGCTTGCTTCATAAAAGTGTGGAAAAGAACACAGTAGGGTTCAAGTGACCGGCAGCGGTACCTAGCTAGCATATGCCTAGGGAATTTTCCATAAGCTGCGGTGCATGGGCAGTTCTGAACAGGGATATGCGCACGTTAAGCAAGGGGGGGAAAACATTGAATTAACTGGTGGAATTACTGAAGATGATTTTTGTTGTAACAGTGTGAAATTGAAATCAAGAGGGTAAACACTATAGCTGTAGAAATCATGACAGAAAAATAACTTCTCGCATCTGATTTATCTCTGTATTTTGTTTTTTGAAATGTCCTTTTCTTTTTCTCTTTTTTTTTTTTTGAAGGCCACTGAAAAGTGTTATCTGTGTGCATGTGTCAGCCTGGCAGTGTAAATTTGATGGTGGCTACAATACATCTCCCTTCCTTCCTTCCTTCCTCCCTTCTCTCAGGGAGTGTTACCATAGCATTTCCCTCCCAGGGACTCTCGCACAGAGCTGCAGATGGGATTCTCGCTATGAACTCTGTGCAGCTCAGTCGGATACACTCTGTACTGTAGAAGGAAAATGGGAAAGAAAGGGTGACTTAGCAACACGGATAAAGCTTTCCTGGTATTTCCAAGAAGCAAAAACCTTATTTGAAACAAAGGCTCGTTTTTATTAAATTAAAGACGGCATTTTTCTATGAAGAGAAGCAAATCCTGTTTCTCCCCCCCATCTCAGTCTGTTTTCTCTTGTCCAGGGAGATTGATTTGGAATAGTGACTGCGTGATCCTGGGGCTTACATTTCTTTTTTTTTTTTTTCCCCCCCTCTCCTTTAGCTGTGGACATGGCTTGAAGAGCTACAGAAAGAACTGCTTGATGATGTCTATGCTGAGTCTGTGGAGGCTGTTCAAGACCTGATTAAACGTTTTGGTCAACAACAACAGACCACTCTGCAGGTTACAGTCAATGTCATAAAAGAAGGTGAAGATCTTATACAGCAACTAAGGTAAAACGAATATTTATTTAAATCTCTTATGGTGTATGTCTGATATTCTATGAAGCTCTTTCTGTTTTGAGGGTAGAGATGATAACTACAAGATAGGACCTATAAATAAAACTTGTAAATGTTAGGACTACAGTGATGTTTCATGCTGTACTGATGGTCTCTAACCCTCTGTTTACAGGAAGCTCAGCTTATAAACACTACCCCCACAAGAAGGAGGTTTTGTTTACTTAAGCTACCTTTGTGATAGGAGCAATCATATGTCTTTGTAGTCTGACATGCAGAGCTCCACAGTGTTTTGAGTTCTAAAGAGCAACCTTTTTATAAAGAGACACTTGAAATTGTTTTGCAGACTGCTAAGTAACTTTATTATAGTAAAGACCATTAGCTTGCAGTCCATTTCATTCAGTCATAATCTAAATAAATTTGGGCCTCAGCTGCACTCATACATGTCCCCTTTGCTGTCGGACCTGATATTATCATATCTGAATTTTCAGGTTCTATATTAAAGTAAAAGATTAAGTAATTTTTTTTATCAGTATCCATTGCCTGGAAGGTTCAGTAAAGTAAGTAGTTATTATATGCCACTTCCTTTTCACAATATAAGGGTTTGTCTCTGGTTTTAAATCTTATTCTTTTTGTAAGCAGAATGTCCTTAAATGTTGAATTAGTCAAAAAACGAAAGTAATCTAATTTCCTAATGCTTTTTCAAGCACTAAAACATAATTTGGACTTTAATTAACAAAGATGTACAGACTTAGCTTTCATGTAATATGACTTGCACTGACCTTATCTGAAAGTCTTACATTTTATGATCATGTATAGCATCCAGATTGTATGGGGTTTTTTTTCAATAACACTCTTTTTTTCTTTTCTCCCCCCCCCCCCCCGNTTTTTTTTTTTTTTCCCCCCCCCCCCCCCCCCGCTCTTTCTGCTTTGAATAGGGATTCTGCCATTTCTAGTAACAAGACCCCCCATAACAGCTCAATCAACCACATAGAGACAGTCCTGCAGCAGCTGGATGAGGCCCAGTCTCAGATGGAGGAGCTTTTTCAAGAACGCAAGATCAAGCTTGAGCTGTTTCTGCAGCTCCGCATATTTGAAAGAGATGCAATAGATGTGAGTGTCTGCTCTTGGAGTTGCACTGCGCTTACTTCTCCTCTCGTGGAGGAACGTTTATGCTGAGATGGTTCTGTAGTTGCATTGGCATGGGGTTCAAATGACTGATAGACTTAGTTCTTACCTGAACTGAGGCTTTTGCCGTGTACATGAAAGTGTCAGGAGAGTACAGAGCTGAGCTTTATGATACTTGTAAAATCATAGTTTGCCAGATGAAGCAACTGGTAAGTTTGGTTTGAATATCAAGCTACCTTGGTATAACTATTCTTACAGTTAATATGAATAAGACTTGCCAGATGGTTTAGTACAAACCCTGTAAATTGTTCCTTTGTAGTAACACCCCTCTTCTCGTTCTTTTCCAATTCAGTAGTCTTTTTTCAGTTGACAGCTACGAGTGGTGTTTGGAATTCTGTTTTAATCTTTGGGGATGTTGCATGGGCTGTCTGTCTTTTCTTTAAGTACGATTCTTTTCCACCTTTGAAAATAATGCAAAAGCAGGTGTAATGCCACACCCCTGCAAAACTTCAAGAAGTTTTGAGACTATCAAATCTTGGAGGAGGGTTATAGCTTATCACTTGGGAAAGTTTCTGTTTGTGTGCAGGGACATGTATACAAACAGACCTGAAAAACTCCACGTGGCGCTTAGGTTAATAGAAGTGCATTATAAAGCTTCAGCTAAGTTGATCATATGACTTCTGTAAAACCACTAGTGCTGTACGCAGTGACTGAAACTGAGTTGGTGCCTCAGAAGGTTCAGGGTTATCCATTGGTAAATGATCCTGTTTGAGATATAAATGGCTTATCTCAAGACTCTGGAAACCGGGAGTTACAGTGATAATTTTACCCCTTTGCTTCTACATAGTAAAAACCACAACTGTTGGTTAGGTGTGAATCATGTAAGGGCAAAGAGGCAGTCAGCAGAAGTGATAGCTTCTCAGTTTTGGTTTTGTTGTGTGGGTTTGGTTTTTTTTTTTTTTTCTTAAAATCAGGATTAGATATCATTGCTGAAGTCTGGTTTAGCTAAGCACATTGTTAGGAGCAATGCAGGAATAGGCAGACACAGTTCCTGGATCCGTGCTCATGGAGGAAGTGAGAGTGTGCGCTCTACAGTAATAACAACTCTGCTGTAAAAGAAGACTAAAAAGGTTCCCTGTTTTGCAATTCGCACTGAGGAGGTGAAACTAGTCTTTAGGGAGGTTGCTACTTGGATTATCTTAGAGTAGCTGTCTTGAATACACAAGGGAAAGGCTTGGCAGAATTGTGATTGTAGTAATTAGTTAGGTGACTGGTACATATGGAGGAATATAGAAGGTATCCCCTTTTATAGGATTGTTAATTATTTCCACAGTCTCCACAGAAGTGATCTGCGGTGCTCGATGGGGTGTGTGTGGTGTTCTCAGAACACTTCCGTTGAGGAAATGGCAGCCGTGGGGGACACGGCATATACCAAGAAACTTAGTGGAAGAATTAGGTTGAAGGTTTGAGTGAAATTCGTAACTAAGGTGATTCTCTCTGCTTTACGTTACCTAAACCAGTATTCTAATAGCAGGCGGCTGATTGCAGGAGCGCTGCTTTGCATATGTGTTCTAGTCCTTCAGTACAGGATAGCGTCTGTATAGGTAACAGTACTTCTGTGTATGTTGTTTGATGGCGATAGGGTTTTACAGTGGAAAGCTGCATATCTTAACTTGACAGGTCTTGCTTTTTCTGAAGCTGGCACTTGGCATGCTTCACATTTTGGCACACAAAACATAAAGCAAAGTACCAATTACCTTGTGGAAGGAGTTGGTATATTTTGTTTATATGGCTTGGAAACAAAAATCATGCTTGTTTAAGATTGCCGAGGAGCTCTCCAGGGAACAAAACAACCCTGGCTGCAGAGCATCTTCAGCAAAATGTTGATTGCTTTGGTGTCTCTGTACCATGTCCTCTCTCTGCTTCCTCAGCAAAGCACGCTTCTCTTTTCTCTCTCCCTGAAGGCAGACATCTGTTCGGAAACTTCCGGGAAGAAAATGCAGGGACTAGTTCCAGGTCAGTTGTTTGAAAGCAGAAGCTCAGCTGAAGTAACATGATAGTGAGGAGGAGCCAGATGCCAGCTAGGAACTTTGCAGACCTTGCTTTGACCTCCTCCTTTGTCCCTGAGTTTGTGTGAGTGGCCCGGCCAATTAAGACTTGGCTGTAGGGGCAGTTCATTCAGGGGAGCATCCTGTGAGGACGGTTTTTTCTGGAAGGCGAGTAGCATTTCTAGCTTGACTTACTGCTTGCAAAATAACACGGGCTCAAGTGGGACAGAGGGTTCCCCTAGCACTGCAGGTTCAGACTGTGCAGCTGTGCTTCTGGGGGTAGTGGTGAGGTTTGCTGGCAGGGTTAGTCCTCTTCTTCTTGTCCTTACTCTTCCCTTATTATTCGCTGACAAAATACTCTGTTTCTTTTAGTTGCTGTCTTTTATCTTGCAACTTTTCCGATTTCTCCTGTTTTTCTGAAACTGCTGTAATTGCAGCACTGTCTCTGTTTTGCTCCTTGCTCTTGGCATATAAACTTGACCTTCTGTATTCTCAGTAGGCTTTTAAGTGCCATTGGTCGTGAGGTACTTGAAAGACACTGTTGTGAACGCCTGTATTAACTAAAGGCAAGAAGGAACAAAATGTACGTGAAGAGTCCCTTACTAGGGTGATGAGTAACATAAAGAAGGTGTGTATGGACCCAGCCGGTGGGTAGGTAACACTGGTGGCAATGTATGCAGCCTGAAATGTGTGTGTCTCATCTATGTCTGTGCATTTCTGCTTGTCTGTAACTGAAATGCCTCGAGGCCTATGTCAGGGCTCCACACAGAGCATACCACACACTTTTCAACTCGCAGCTTTATCTCTACTCTATTTTTGGACTGTACTTACAAGATGCCTGTTAAGTCATACAGCTGAAAAGGCAAGGATGCAAAGTGCTGGATCACAGAGACCTAAGTCTTCTCCCTTTCTCATTTTACCTTTTTCGTTCTCCCCAGCACATAATATTTTCCAGGTCCTGGTTAGCGCTCAGCTGGTACAAGGAATGCTAATGAGACCCTTCTGAGAAGAGACTTGTGGTTCTTTATTTCTTTCCCACTCAGTGCAAAAGAGTCGGCATCCCTTCTGTGTTATACCCTGCCTTGTTTCCTGGCAGTGTTACCTTTACATTTCTTAAAACATAGGAATGTCAGGCAGCTCAGACTTTGCACTAGGAACTTCTTGAACACATGGTATGGTAAGTAGTTACCCTGTGTTGGATCTGGGTTGTCCCTTTCCTGAGAGTGGTATTAATTTGTGTTTCAGTTGCTTTAGATGTCTAGTAGTCATTCATCTTCGTTCTGTTTGTTTAATGCTATTTGTCTTGACAAAACTTTAAAAACAAAATAGGAGCCTGCTCACTCTAGAAGTGTTGCTTGTAAAGCAGAACTTCTGGGGAAGCCCTGAAGATTGTGGGCAGAGAGAGCTTAATGTATGTTATTTTTGTTTTAACTCTGCCCTCAGTGCATTTCAGATTTNACCCAGTTACTGCTGAAAAAACGTATGGATTACTGCCTTCGTTAGGAACCCCCAGCTGTGATGCGCATTGACAACTTATCTTTTGAATGAGTGTGGGACCATACTGGCATTATTTATTTGTCATGGGCTTCCTGGCCTTTTGAAGGGGACAGGGAATGTCTTGCTCTTGTACGGAGTGTTTCAGACTGCTTTAAACAATGTGTGGGCCATGATCTTAACCTCAGGGTTGCATGAAATAACATGGGAAAAAGTTAATAA
>RSEF01000002.1:85912751-85941131 GCA_003993805.1 Himantopus leucocephalus
TTATTGTGTTTTTTACTTTATTTCCCCTCAATGTGATAGTAAGAGAGGTAAGGTTTTGGCATCTGTTCTGAAGGGAGGTGGGCTGGCTTTGTTTTTATAACAGTGGCACAAATATGCCATGTTAAATCTTAATCCACTTTTGAATGGTGTTTAGAAAGAGGGCAAAAGACGATGTTTTGATGGTGGAGTTTCACAACCTTCTTTAACACTTGGATTTTTCAGTTCGACCAAGTCTAACTACAATTACTTGAAGATAACTTACAAATGTTAACTGAACTGGATGCAAATAAGACGGTAAATATGATTTGTGAGAATTTCCATAGCTCAGTGGGTGGTTTGAAGAAACAAATGTGAGACGACCTACACTGCTTTTGGTAGTGAATGAACGCAGAGTTTTGAAGATGAGCTGGGAAGACCAGGTCTGAGGTGCGTGAGAGCAGAAAAAGGGGTTCGCTGGAAGTAAGCGGTTTCTCAGGCTGGACTGTCAGGAGGACTTGAAGTTTCTGAAATATTTCAGATCAAAGGGGATGAAGAGCAGAGAGAGGTGATGAAACACGTTGGACATGCACCGAGTTAAAGAGAAATAAAGGGAAGTTGTGAAGGATTTTGTGGGAGGGGAAGCCTGTGTGTATGTTTAGAGGGGAAACCACTCGTAATTCTTAAATAGACTGTGTTTGTGTGTAATGTTTAGCGCACACGGAAGAGAGATGAAAGAAGCTTTAAGCAGTGGCTAAAAGTCTTGTCCTGTATATCATCCTGAATCCTTTGTGCATCAGCTTTTCTGTTTTCAGTGTTACCCTGAAACATGAGTTTCTGCCTGTTTTCGCTTTGGTAGAGCTACCTCATGAAAATCAGGGATTGCAAATAGCTACCCTAATTGTTTGGTATCTCCCATCATAGCATGATGCAAAACTTCAATACTTAGTGAATCAAGTAGAATTTTTGCAGAACACCATTAAAACAGGAAGTAAACTCACTGATGCCGCAGTTTTAAAAATAGTTGTTTGATGTGTCCCATGTTTTATGGTGCCATCTGATCTGAATGGAAACAAGCCTTCAAGAAAGATTGTAGCTGACTACATAAACTTTATACAGATGATTTAACTTTGCTTTCTCCTCAATTCTGTTTTGGGTTTGTTTTTTTTTTTTTCTTTTTTTCCTGCAAGGCTTGTTCTCCTGGAATTTCTCTTGTAGTTTAACTGTCTCAGTAACTTCACAGCTCTGATTAACCACTTGGAAAGTGTAGTGGCATATTCCTTTTCCTGACAACAAATGTCGTTGGTTAAATATTTATGCAGCTAGCTACTTTGTTGCTAATGCTCATTTAGTCAGATCCTCTTTTTTGCTGTGTCTTGCTGCATAAATAGGGGTTTACCTGTCATTTAGCACCATTCACATCAGTTTGTCTGATTCCTGAAATTGTAGAACTCTGAAACTAAGCCTTACTTGGTTCTTGATATCTATAACATTGCATTCCTAATAAACATCATTAGTTTGTGGCAAAACTCTGCTGAAAATTCTGAAAAAAAAATTGGGTTACAGACTTGAGGGATAAGTGTGTCAAACACACTTGTTTGAAATAAGTAACTGATGCATCAAACTTGTGCCATAAGAACTCAACGCACTTTGATCAATGGGGTTTGTAATCATTATCTGTTAGACTTAAAAACAGTTTTGTGTCCTAGTTAAAAGAATTATTTTACATTTCAGCCAGGTTTTGGAATAAGATTTGGAAAATGCACTTGTGTGGACAGACAAGAAGGTCTTACTGTTGAGATTCCTTAGCTACCCTTCTCTCAACATCTTATGGCTGAGAGTAAAATCCGGAATTGAAGTGAAGTACAGCTAAATGATTTCAGCAAGTAAATTTAATTCTGACATTACAGTAATACTGCAATAAAGTAATACTTCTTGGTTTTGTTTCATTCATTAAGTACTCTGCCTCTTGTGACAAGGAGTGCTTCTCAGTTGTCTGGCAGAAGTTGAAGGTGCTCACACAACCTGAGACTTCTTGCTTACAGAGGGGTAGAGCTGGCTTTTTTGTAAAGGGCCTTATGACTGGTGCAACTGAAAGCTAAGCTGGCACTTGATGTGTGAAATATTACTTGGTGCAGCTGGAAGAATCAAAAAGATGGTTTAGATCAACGTTTTTCTTTAAAAGTGAAGATAAAAACATTTTAACTTCATCTGTTTATCATAGAATGGTTAGAGTTGGAAGGGACCTTGAACATCTTCTAGTTCCAACCCCCCTGCCATGGGACAGGGACACCTCCCACTAGACCAGGTTGCTCAAAGCCCCATCCAACCAGGCCTTGAATACTTGCTGGCTCACGTTGAGCTTCTCATACACCAACACTCCGAAGTCCTTCTCCTCAGGGCTGCTCTCAATCTGTTCTTCGCCCAGCCTGTATTTGTGCTTGGGATTGCCGCGACCCATGTGCAGGACATTACACTTGGCCTTGTTGAATTTCATGAGGTTTACACGGGCCCACCTCTCAAGCCTGTCCAGGTCCCTCTGGATGGCATCCCTTCCCTCCAGAGTGTTGACCGTGTGATGTGACACAAGTGATATGTTGATGGAGGCTTACCTTAAACAAGGCAAGTGTATCTATAGTGTTACAGATTTTGACAAGGCAAACACTGGTTGAAGGAAAGCTATTGTGGTTCTTAAAGAGATTCTTCTGGATTGCTTGCCAAAATTTAAAACCTATGCTGAAACAGCCTGTGTCTGAACCATGTTGAATCTGATCAGTGAAGTTGGTCAACAACGAGCAATGCAAGTTCCTGACCTCCATCTAAGTGCAGCATTAGAAATAAACACGTTGTCTACTGGGTAAGTGAACGTTGTCTTCCTCTTTTTTTCCTCCCAGATAATTTCAGACCTTGAGTCTTGGAATGATGAGCTCTCTCAGCAGATGAATGACTTTGACACTGAAGATCTTACAATAGCAGAACAGAGGCTCCAGCATCATGCAGACAAAGCCCTGACCATGAATAACTTGACCTTTGATGTCATCCACCAAGGGCAGGATCTGCTGCAGTACGTCAATGAAGTGCAGGCATCTGGTAAGATGGCCCCGTCATGCTATTCTGGGCAGTGGCTTTATAAGAATTATCCAGTTGTCTCTCCATTGAATGGGTGAAAATGACAGAGATGCTGGTTAACTCTATACTGGAGACATGTGGACATCTTTTTTTTTTTTTTTTTNTTTTTTTTTTTTTTTTTTTTTCCCTTTTTACCCGAGTCATTTGTGTTCATGAGACTGTGTTGTCATTATCGCATGTAATTTTTATCTAAGAGTTGGCAACACCTGAAAATATTTAGGTTTTTAAGAAAGGGATTCCACTCAGGATATAGTAAAATTAGAGTAAATAGTAGGGAGTTAATTTTATAGTTAATCGGAGCAATGTACTCAAGCCATGATTCTCAGCTTTCAGGTAATAAGTCTTCCTTTTTGGTTCCTTATGCCCCTTCACTTGATGTTTTTAACTGTATTACAGTCACCTATGGTAAATCTCATGCTTCTTTCAAAAAACAAGTTAATATTGCATTTTCAAAGAGTGCAAAAACTTTGTTTAAGCAAACCAAACGCTCTGAGGATTAAGTTGAACTTTGAGAAGGAACTGGAAAAGTAAGTGTAAAACAGTGGAAACGGGCTGTTTCTCTTCGGAAGACTTGTAAGTTATTTCTAACCGACTGGCTGATTACAGGTGTGGAGCTGCTTTGTGACAGAGACGTAGACATGGCGACACGTGTCCAGGACCTGCTGGAGTTCCTCCACGAGAAGCAGCAGGAGCTGGACGTGGCGGCCGAGCAGCACCGCAAGCACCTGGAGCAGTGCGTGCAGCTGCGCCACCTGCAGGCAGAAGTCAAACAGGTACGTGCGGTCTTTGGGGGTGGTGGTGGTGTGTGGGTCATCCCTCCTCCGAGCTATCCCACCCCTCTTGGAGAGGTCTGTTCCCATAAACAGAGGTGGAAAATTATTTTCTGCCGCGTAAAGTCCGTGCATTTGGAGAGGGGAGGGACTTTGAATTAAGTGCCGAAGAAACTTCATCCTCTGTTAATGTTAAGGGCGTGTTTTAATTTGCATCAAAATCCGTATTTCTGTGTGGATACAAGTCAAGTATTTAAAGTGTAGAGCAATTTCAACTTATGTTAAGTAATCCATATTTTTATCATCTCTATGGTGATTAATAAAAATCAGTTCAGTGATAGTCCCTGCACACTGTCCTTTTACTTTTTGGTATATTATTTGAGACATCTACAAATAATGCAATATGAGCATGGTTTACTTTCTGGGAGAAGAAAAATGTAGTTTTGCTTCTGCCGGCAGTCAGATGGCGAGTTTTGAGGTCCTTATCTGATAAACACCTAAACCTTTGCTGAATTTGAAATGCTGTGGGCAAAACCACTGAAGTAGGTGAAAGTTTAAAAAACAAACCAGCAAATCACTAGAAAGGTAGGAGGTTTTGATCTTGCTCACACGTGGCAGCATCACAGAAGTCTGCTACAGCCTGTTGTATTAGTGTGTCCCATAACATCTCCAAATGCAACTTGTCCTTTTTTTGTTTGTCCTTAGCTCACAAAAATTCATCTCCCTCATGAGACTGTGAATTAGAGCTCCCGAAGTGCAAAGTAACACAAAAGGGGTCCAGCTAGCATAGGAGAGGTGAATAGAAGGTTCCCAAAGTATTTCCAGGCAGCGGTTGGTTGCAGTATAGTAACAGACCCAAAGTTTCTGTGTGATCTTGAATTAAAGGAATGTAAGGAACTGGTAGTGTCTGCTGTCAGTGCAATCTAGGCATTAATCAAATATATGACTTTCTAGTTCAAGCCTTTGTATACTCTACTGAACTGTCCTGTATCCATCTTAGCACTTGTTCATCTTCATAAATGCAAATTACAGGTGAGTCCTTTCATGTGAATATTGGTTGAGATCAAGTTATATCGGATCAGGATAGTTCCTGCACTCCATTGCGTACTATCTTGAGGATGAAGGAGAAGAGTGCACACTTGCAAAGGAAAGAAAAGATGAAAAGAAAGAGTGTGAATGCCAGCTGAGGCAGTCTCATCCCTTTGCAGTACATCAGTGGGTTAGAATGGGATGGCTTAGTAAGAAGAAGAAATTAATTCCCATGATACTGAAATAATATTCGGTTACAGAACAGAATATAGCACTTGGGTAATATTTCAAAGACACACTATTAAATAGTTATTTATATTGTATGCTTCCATAATAAAGTGAGTACCTTGCTCCACTAGCTTTGTTTGTATGCAAGTTAAATGTGACAAGACAGACACACGTGTTTAAAACCTGTGTTTGCAGAACAAATGTTCTCTGTTTTGGCAGATAGATATGAGCAGACGATGAACATCATGGATTGTAAAGGAATATCCATGTTGCACTTAGTATGTGGTTTGTAGGGCATTCTGTAAGATCTTTATAACTTTTTCAAACCACTGCTAGCCCTGACTGAAACTGAAGTTCAAATTTAGATTTTTAAGAAAGCCCTTGAAAAAATAAATTCATCATATAGTAAAGATATAGGTAGTACACTATTCTAGCCAGCTGCCTTTTCTTAATAGACTGGGATTTAGGAGAAAAAGCAGATTCTATTTTATGTTCCTAGAACACATCTGTATCAAGTGAGATTTTACATTGAATTAAATGCCATAATAGGCGTGAATTTTCAAACAAACTTACATGAACAGGTAGCTGACAGAATGTTAGCGTATTACAAACTCCTTTTCCAGATTTTTGTTGTACAGATTAACCTGCAATACTTCCCCAGCCCGAAGGCCTAAAAATTGAATGGAACTTAAACTGAATGTTATATCATCTTACAGGATTTCTTTTGATCTGCTTTGAGGCTAGTATCTCTTAGTTTTGTGATTTTAGTTGCCTTTTCAGAAAACCACATCTGATTTATTTTAGTTTTTATTAAATATCAAGAAACATGATCTTCTCCTGTTTCGTCTGCAGTGGGAAAAACTTCATAGCTCAGCAGGTCACAGCAGGTGCTTTACCTGAGAGTAAAATGACATGGGAAACCTCCTCTTCAGTCTGTTTTGTTTGTATTTTGTTGCCTGAAGCAGTGAACACATGGTTTTCCAGTTCAATTACTGTGATTTTCTGCCAGATTTATTGTTGATGAACTGTGTATAAGCATACTTATTATGTAGATAGGATATTGTCTCCATAGCAAGGATTTTAACAAGATTTCCATTTGAATTTTTCCTGCCAAACTGACATTACTGCCATTGTATTTTCATATATATGTACATAAAATATAAAAATAGATAGTTTGTAGTCACGTGAAAAGGTTAGACTGAAACACTGCAGGAATTTTTCCATAGGGTTCATCTTTCAGATTACTGTGATGGAGATCAGCAAACTGTCTCCTGACTTATTTTTTTTAGTCAAATACTTGCAAGGAGTCTCTTCAGTACTAGGTAGTGAAACTTGGAGCTTAGTGAATTCTTAGCAAATAGGCACAGAAAGCAGATAAAAATATCCAGAGTAGCTTCTGCCTTAACTACCGTACCAGTTCTGCTTTGTGGCATTGAAGTTCTGTAGATTAAGCCTCAGGACTAGGAGGAAGCAGAAGGGCCAGAAGACAAACAGAGGTCTAAAGAAATCCTGCAAAGAATTTGCCTGTCAACTTGATTTGTAATAGTGCAGAAAGGGCAAAACCAGGTAGAAGACTACAGTGTAGGAAAACTTCAGAAGATGGGGGTAAGAGGATGCTCACTGAAATAAGAAGGGGCGGCTATATGTGGGAAAAACAACATGGAAAGGAAAATGTGACCATTTTATACAGGGCAGGGACATATGAATAGGCACAGGCAGAGAAATAGTTAAAAGAGTATCTGTTTCATCCAGAACTCCACTTGCTTGTTTGCCAGACAGACTTTTTTTTTATCACCTAAAATATAGCTGCTGGATTACTTATTGCTGCAATCACTCCTACATACTCACTTTATAGAATGAATGCTTTGCTCTGTTTAACGTGCAGCATCTGCCTGGGTCAAAATCTCTACCGAGCTCCGGAACCAATCCAATTGGGTTTATTATGCTCATTAAGCCTTTTCAGTTCATTATTGTCTCCTGCTCTGATCATTGTGTATGTTCTTGGATTCTATGTATTCATATCTGTGTAACACTGTACAGATACTTGTACCAAGTACAAGCTTGCACCATCAGGAGCACCTTGAGCTGCTTTGTGTTCTCACATGCAGATCTTTTAGCTTGGTGCAAACACAGTCCATTGCTTGAGCTCTGATTCTCCCAAAATACTACTCAGGAAGAGTATCCTGGCACTCTGTATAGTGCCATATGGATATGAAAACGAAGCTACGACAGCCGGCTGAAGCAGGTATGTCCTGTGATCATGTTTAGTTAGAGTCAAAAATCAGTCCAAGAAACTAATCTTAAATCAAGCATTTATCTGTAGAACTACCTATTTGACCATTTCAAGTGTCCCAAACTTGTTTCATTTCCACAGTTTTGCTGATGGTCTACTGATGCTTTTCTAGCCTGCTGAAGGCTGCAAGGGAAAAGACAGGGTGTGTGGTCCACCCAGACAGTGAGGTGGTGGGAACATGCCAACAAACACTGGAAGGCGGCAGCCCTGGAAGAACAGGCTCGCTATTTACTAGCGCTTGTATATTCCCCTTGAGTCAGAGCAGAGGGAAGGGGAAAGTGCTGCTGGCAACGTTCCACCAGCTTCTGTACTTGCACCCTGACCTGCAAGAAGCAGGAGGGCAGATCAGTGTGTTTGAAATGGCAAGTTCTGTGCTAGTTGTCTCTGCCGTGTATGGTGGGATGCCAAATCAAGAGGAGCTTTGAACTGATGCTGCTCTAAGCATTCTCCTTCATTATAAATTCTCTGGAGAAGGCTAAATGTATTTTAACCCTAAGAAGGTATGTTTCGTTACACTACACCTGGAAAAATTATTTTGTAACGTAGAGAAGGAGCTTAGAACTGCTTTTGTAAGACAAAGTAGAAATAAAAAAGGGATTTAAAAAAAGTCTTTAGCCCCTCATGTTTGTACAGATAAATTTTTTTTTTTCCTCCGAGAGTAGATTCTGTCTATAGTCTGTTGGACCCATCTGGTTCCCTCAGAAGTTGCCCTTTTTCTTGCTCCTGAGGCTTACCTGGGCTTGCACCCTTGAGTATCAACAACCCCCAGGTGTCTTAACAACTTAAAAACTCCCAGCTCCTTTCATGGTACCTTTTATGTGCCACCGTGCTGTGATCTGGAAGTGTCTCCATGCAGCGGGAGAGGTTGTTCCAAGGCCAGAGCCATCTTCCCCCTCCCACAAGGCTCCACCTGACGCAGCGCTTCCTCCCCAGAGGAGCAGAATATACACCCAGTTACACGTCTGGGAGGTGCTGTCATGACCCAAGTCCACACTGCAGACTTACTGTTTTCTACAGATTTGCAGGATTTATATAGAAGAATTCAAATACGTGCTATCAAGGGGAAAAAACCCAACTTGTTAGCTATTCATTGTGCAGGCAGAAGTAGGAAAAACTGCATTAGTGATACAACAATATTGCAGTCTGGATAAGCGTAAGACGAGGGTGAGACTGTGATGCAGATTTGAGGGAATGGATGTTGCGTCAAGATGGCTAGACCTCAGTTGCTTCAAGCTGTTAAAGACATTAGAGTGTACTTTGAATGTAGACCACGTGTGCCTTTTGTTTTTAAGGATTTGTGTTTTAATAGGTCCTTTTCCCGGTTTCTGTCCATGTTCTCAGTCTATGATTATAGTCATGTCATCCTGAGTCACTTAGTAGTAACCTGGCACAGTAGCGTTAATGGTAGTGTTACCTGTGGGTCACTAGATGAGATATTTAGTGTTAAGAGCTAACTGTGATTTGGTAGTTAATGTATTTATTACCAGAGGTTAAATGTCTAAAATCAATTAGTAGGAAAAGGTTGGAGAAGGTATGCTTAAACTGGTTATTTTCAAATCAGCTGGACCCAAAGGAATTCACCCTAGAATACATAGAAAACTGCCTAAAATAACGTCATAGACATTAGTGCTTATCTTCTCCAAACTTCTGGAGATTGAGTTGAGATTCTGGAGGCCTGGAACTCAGTATCTACGTCTCAAAAGTGGGAAAGGATTAGCTAAGGGAGGATTATAGGTCAGCTAGTTTAACAATTCCCAGGAAAAATATTGAAACAAGTAATTATTAAACCTGAACAGTGATGAAGAGAGGAGAAAAGGCTAACATAGATTAATTAAGCATAGATTCCTGTTGATAAATCCTGTTTCTTCCTGACAAGGTAACAGGTCTTCTGGGTAGAGGTGAAAAAGCAGATGACCTACATCTTCCTTCTGTTAAAGCATATAAAATAGTTTAGGTCAGTCTGTCTGGCCCTAATTTACTATGAGAATGTCATATGAGACTGCACAATAACTTACTGGAAAACGATACTCAGTAACAAAAGTCATTGAGATACACTAGATGGAAAACAGATTTCAAAATTTAAAAAAAATAAAATCAGTAGAAGTCTATTTGGATACTAGTTCATGTTTTCAGTCAGAAAATCTACATGTTAGTAGAGATTATGCTTTTAAATTTGAAGATAAAGTCAAAAGAAGCTGGAAAAGGGATTTGAGTTCATCAGAAGACACTGGGTTACAGTTCAGAATTATCTTGATGTATGGGAGAACTGCGCTGCAAGAAGGATATGAATTTTGTAAGTGACAGATACAGAGCATGATGTAGTGGCAGGAATAATTAACTGAACAAATACAGCACAGGGGTAATTACTGGCTGGGCAGCAGTTCCACAGGAAAGTTGTACATATGACAGTGAATAACATGAATTATGTACAGCTTTACTCGGTATTTGAAAGATTTTGACCAAAGTCATGGTTATCAACTGGAGAGAACTCATAAAAGAGCAGTGAGAAAAATAAGGCGGCTAACTTTACATGGGAGAGATGGAAGAGACTGGGGTGAACAAGAGAAGAGGAATCTAGAGGAGGGAATGTTCTTGATGGAGAGAGGAGAGGGAAAAACAAAGCTGATGCTAAGAGGGAGAAAATGTCTCTTTTGGGTTTTTTTGGTTTGGGTTTTTTTTTTTTTTCCTGTTGTGGGCAGGAGAAATGAAATAAGCTGAAATCAAAGCCAGATTTGAGTGTTAGACATTAGAAAGAAGACATATGGTTATAAAAGTGTCTGGTGAAAGTGTGGGATTGGAGTCTTGAGTAACAAACAAGGCACATATCTTTTGGGAGGGGCCTTAAGGTTGCGTATTCCTGCTGTTGGTAAGGAACGCACTAGGTGCCCTCCTGAGGCTTCTTCCCACCCAGGGATTTGTCTGGTTTCAGTGGACGCATCAAAGGCAGCACATTCTGAAAACCGAAAATCTTTAAGCAATTTGAGGACGTTCAATGGTCGCATTTTTCTCGACATTAATATTAAAAATTACTTACTTTTTACTAAGCTGCATGTCCTCAGTTTACATTACTGACACTGGCTCTTAGGCAAATATTGCTCGGAACTTGATCCTGTTTTCCAGGTGATAGAAATGGTATTCAGAGACACAACCTCGTTCAGAGTATAAAATGAAACCACAAACATCTAGTAGTTGACTGAAAGGGATGAGTTGTCAGCCAAGTGAAATTATAGTGGATGTCATTCACTACGTTTATTGAATATATAATTCACTGTAAATACATAACTAATAAATTATTCAGTCATCAATTCCGGTACTACACATGACACTAAATGTCTTTGTCCCTAGCAATGATGCTTTTCTTGCTGGTTGGCAGTGGAATTGCCTATTTCATGGTCTTCTCTTTTGTTACAGGTTTTGGGTTGGATCCGAAATGGAGAGTCAATGTTAAATGCCGGGCTTATCACTGCTAGCTCTTTGCAGGAGGCAGAACAGTTACAGAGGGAGCACGAGCAGTTTCAACATGCAATAGAGGTAAAAGCACCATTTCAGTGACCGTACCCAAGAAGTCCTGTATTACAGTTCACGAGTGTCTGTAAATAGCACTGTTGGGTTCACACTACAATTTTTTGAGATTAGGAAAAGCTGTTGAAATCATCTTATGGCAAAGAGATAAAAATACTTACTAGGAAGGTAGAGGTTTTTTTACTGTACACTTTGGAGCTGCAATCCCAGGTGAACCCATCTTCTCGGTACCTTTTTGCGTCTTTGTAAAGTGATAGCTGTTCACAGCGGTTTTACTGAAAACTGTAAACCCTTTGTTAGGATACAACATATAATGCTAATTGTTAAAGTTAATAATAAACGGAACAGCAAATATCAGTTTTGTATATTCTGATATGGTCCTTTAATGTTCTCATTTTTGTTTGACTGGTTTCACTGAAATTTGCGTGTGGTGGTATGTCCATCCTTCTGCCATGACTTCAAACTAAACTTACTGGATTGGTCATATCTCTGCGAAAAATAGACAGATCTGAAGATTGCATGAAATGCAGTATTATTAATTTATATGCACTATCAAGGGGCTTACAGTGATATTGATTATATATAGCATATGTTTTTTTAAAAACTCTACTTTTGTTGAAAGATTAACCAATGTTATGATTGTTTGGGAAAACTTTCTTCAGAAGTACTCTGTTTTGCAGTAACTCTTTCATGTTCCTTTGGTATTGAGNTTTTTTTTTTTTTTTTTTTAAATACAGTTTGCGCTATATGTACCCTCATTTTGAGAGCTTTGGTAACTCTTAAATATGAAAATCGTGAGACCTCTAGGTGTTTGTCAATTTCAGAATAAATGATTAGGAAGCTTAAATTCTGTGTTTTCTGGGTCATTCTGTACTCAGATATAATAATACTTACTATAGTTAGGGGTTCCAGATTTTAGGCAAGCATATGTTTACACAGACAACTACAGTTAAAAAGTTTGCTTACAATGAACGGAGAGTTGTCTTTTGTATTGACCTGCGTAACTGCACCTTCATTTGCTCACTACTGATGTGCAAAAAGACTGCAGGAAAGCTGTGAAGACGGTAATAGCAATCCAGCCAAAATAAAATACATCCTTTCCATGTTCTTTCCTCACCACAAAGGGAAAGAAAATGAACCTGAAATTCATAATTAGAACAAAGTGTACTGCAACATAGATATGCCATGTGTGGCTTAATGCTAGACAGTGGCTATTGCTTACAAACTGCTAGTCACTGTTGATTCAATGATAAATCTCTACAGGATTTATTTCCTTCGTATTTGCTTAGTGAAATAATGCAGTGACTAATATTAAACAGTTATTTTTAGTTGGTGGATGTTTGTGCATGTGTATAGAAGTGTCATTGACACAGTGGAAATGTGAACCTTTGAGGTCTTCAAGAAAATGAACCCCACTGCTCCACTGAACTCCTGAATTTCACCTCTTGTCAGAAAACGCATCAGAGTGCCCTGCAGGTTCAGCAGAAGGCAGAGGCAATGCTGCAGGCTAATCACTATGACATGGATATGATCCGGGAGTGTGCAGAGAAGGTTGCTTCCCATTGGCAACAACTGATGCTGAAGATGGAGGACCGTCTCAAGCTTGTGAATGCCTCTGTTGCCTTCTATAAAACTTCTGAACAGGTATAGAAACACTACGTGATCTGTGTCTGCCTTGGTTAATTCTTCACTGTGGCATAAAACAGCGTTACCTTGAACAATGGTTGACTGGGTTTAGTTATATGTACTAATTTGATAACAACTGCAGTTATACAAAAAATGCAAAAAGCAAATCCTCTTACCAGCTGCCTCAGAAAGAGAAACCATGTGTTGCAACCTTAAAGTGGTCATATAAGACAAAGGCTTTTTACCAGGGCCTGTTGTGACAGGACAAGGGGCAGCGATTTTTAGACTGAAAGAGGCTAGGTTTAGATTAGATATCAGGAAGAAATTCTTTACTGTGAGGGTGGTAAGACACTGGAACAGGTCGCCCAGAGAGGCTGTGGAAGCGTTCAAAGTCCCTGGAAGTGTTCAAAGCCAGGTTGGACAGGGCTTTCAGGAACCTGATCCTAGTGAAAGATGTTCCTGGCCATGGCAGCAGGTTGGACTATAGGTGGTCTTTAAAGGTCCCTTCCAACCCAAAACATTGTATGATAAATGAGTAGTAGACAAATTGTATTAACTAGTAAAAGACTACAGTGTAATTGGTCTGGCTACGTTTGCTTCAGTTAGCAAGCTTCAAAGAAGGTACACTACCAAAGTGCAGTGGTTATTGGTGAAGGCTCAAATCCTCATCTGCCTCTTCTATCACTTTCCCTTTTAATATTCCTCAGATTCTTTTTTTTTTAATTGAGAAAAGTGTTGTAAACCATTTTCAAGATGAAACACAGTGTACAAGTGCGTAGTTGGATTTCTGCTTGTTTCAAGAAGTTTTGCTTAAACCATAAACAAGTTACACAGAGTTTTAATGGAAGTACTTCAGATGCTTAATTCATTTTTTTGTGTGGGAGTCAGAGAAAAATCGGCTTCATTCTACTTGTCCACCGAAGAGTTAGGGGGAAGGTTGGCAAGGTTGCTTCCTCTGCGATCATATCTTAAGCCCATCCTGAACTATGCAGGCACAGAGGTGGAGAAAGATGAGCAACTTCAGGGATAGCTGTCTGAGCAATTCCAGGTAAGCAGGCCAATGCTTGCAAACCTACAACCAAAGTTTGTCGCCTTCTCAAGTCCCAGTCAAAACATGTCAGAAGCTAAGGTACATGTAAGGGGTAGATCGGTTTTCTGTTTTTTTGGCTTGAATTTGGAATTTGTATGTTACTTGTCTTACTGGATTATATTCGAGTTGGACTTCTTCCTGATAGGTGTGCAGTGTGCTGGAAAGCCTGGAGCAGGAATATAAGCGAGAAGAAGACTGGTGTGGGGGAGCAGACAAACTGGGTCCCAACTCTGAAACAGATCATGTTACTCCCATGATCAGCAAACACCTCGAACAGAAGGAGGCGTTCCTAAAGGTAGGATTTGCCTTTTTTTTTTCTTTTGGTCATCTGTGTCTTGGAAAGCATGCAGACAAACGCTCAGTCTTACAGTGCTGAAATGTATGTGGAAAGCAACAGTGCCCCTTCAAAAGCTACAGGTGTGTCCCAAACTGCAAAGATGTGGGAAATGGCACGTTAACTGCTTCTGACAGTGATTAGGAGAATACTGCCAAGTGCATAAAATCGTAGCCAGTTTTATAAATATATTTCCTGTTGAACTTCAATAGATGTCAGGTCTCCCACTGTGACTGAAGAGGAATTGGGAATCACTGCTTTGAGCAACTGTCATTCTAAAGAATGCTTAAAGGCTGCTGCTTTGGAAGAGAAGTGACAGTCACATAGTGCCATTGCTGCCTGCGCATCAGAGCAGTTCTCAGATGTACTTGGACTACAGTAGAGTACGGAAGGAGGAAATGGCTAGACAAGCATCTGGGAGTAGTTGGGTTTGTGTAATAGTCTGCAGAGAAATGAAAAGTTTTCATTCCAACTAATGTCCTAGTGAAGAGGGTTATTGATCACACCGAATAAACGTGTAGCGGATGCTTGCAAAGCAGTGCAACTAGCCTTGTAACCGAAGGCTTTTTCCAGCATCAGCTTGAAGCACATCAGAGTTATAAAACTTAGTTTTATTAAAAGCCTTTTTGTTCTCACTGCACAGATGCGAACTTTCAAAAAAGTATTAGCGTAGCTCTAAGTATACTGTCAAATATATCAAATACTATCAAATATCTTTCTGCAGCTGGCATGTGAGTTTCCAGTCTTTGTGTTAAAACAATTTGAGAAATGACTTAGTGTCTCTGTTACTGGATCGAACTATGCTACCTTTATCCAACCTTTTAAAGTAGCATTTCATGTTCTGCTTACTAAAATTTAGGCAGCCTGCCCAGATGTAGTACTTGGTACATTAAGTTGAAGGCAGCAGCTGAGCTGAGTAGTGGCAATACAGTGGCAAGGACGGAAAGCTCTCAAGGCCTTGTCTTAATATTTCAAGGACATGTCTTAATATTGTAGCGCTTTTGGTTTCACTTCAGCGGAGCGTTTACTTTTTGTTTAAAGTAGTGGTGGATGTTTTCGAATATCCTGGTGATTGCATAAGCATGTGCATTTTGTTTATGCAATAAATAACTTCAAGTGGCACATGGCACATACACAAAACAAACTTCTCTGTGAGCTCTGAGTCATGCTGAAACCTCTAAAGCAGGTAATTGCTTTTCAGGATCTTCAGATAAAAAGTAATAGCATTTTGTTTGGGCTTTTTCTGCTGGATAAGTAAGGATTAACTGTTACTTGTTGGGAAAACTATTTTAGTGCTTGGGTTGGCTTACTTGTAGAAGGATTTAACAAGCAATGCTTTTTAAAGTTGGAGAGGGTGGGAAATGCATAAAAGGGGGGTGAGGAAGGTCCTTCCTCTCTTTCTGGATGTATATGTGTGCATCTTCAAAGAAAGTAATACTGCCAACTCTCTAGGCTTGCACGCTGGCTCGGAGGAATGCTGATGTCTTCCTGAAATACCTGCACAGGAACAGTGTAAACATGCCAGGGATGGTGACACACATCAAAGCACCTGAACAACAAGTCAAAAGTAAGGGGTTTATTGTTCTTTTTTTCTCTAAAGAACGTGATAGTCATGTGTTGTGGTGTGTGTGATGACGGGGAAGTGAAGCCTGCCCAAGTGGAAAGGGCTCTGTCAGGCTTAACAGGAAATAATTAAAATTGCTCGCACACTTTGAAGGAGCTGCCAGTCATCAAATTCTCTTATACCCAAATGAAGTTGCTTTGAATTTATCTCGTGCTTACACTTAATCTTCTTTCAATTTGGGACTCAAATGTGCTGCTTTTGTTCAGAGAATGAGATAGTAAACTTCCACATGGTAATGTTTGTTCTGAAGCCAAATGGGAGCTGATGACTGTAAGTGTACTCAGTGTGTTAGTGTGGTGCATTCTGCGAGCTCCTTGGGGGTGCCAGGGTGATACAAGATAATCTTTGAATGATGTCCTTGGAGCCTTCATGTAGTTGAAGCAGTATTAAGAAACATCATGAAGTGTCGGATAACTGACGTCATGTTTAAATTACATGTGTAAATAGGTAGTAGCTGAGGTGATGGAGGAAAGAACTAATACACAGGGTTTGGGTTTTGCTGGGATTAACTCAATGTGGTGCATCTTTAAGGTGTAACATGCACTGCGAAGAATGGAGTAGAGAGAGAAACCTGTAGGGCTTTCAGGGACAAAAGGACAGAAATTAATAGGGTATGCATAACTGATGGGTGAGGTATGTAGAACAGAGATCAGAGAGAGAGATTTAGAAAATAAATACTGCATTTTACCATTGTTAAACATTGCAGTTGTATTCTGCTTGATGCACATTGAAGCTGTGACTCAACACTCAGACCACGCTACAGACTAAAAACAAGAGAAGTCTAATTGTTTAATTAATTGCTGTTTGCAGCTACCTAAGGGGGAGTTATGCAGAGGGTGGAGCCAAACTCAGAGGAACCATGGCAATAGAACCAGAGGAAAAAGTTGCAGCAAGGAAAATTATGAATGGATATAAGGAGAAAGTGTTACAGCAAGAGTGAGAAAGCAATGAGTAGAGCAGGTAGCCTAGGGAGGTAGTGGAGTCTCTGCGCCTGGGAATTTTTAAAACTCAACTGAACAAGCCCCTGAAAAACTTTGAAGTTAGTCCTGCTTTGAGGAGGAGATTGGAACAGATGGCCTCCCGTGGTCACTGTCATTCTAAATCATTTGATGACTCTATCAGAAAGGACGTGGTCAATGCTTCACTTTACTACAAGGGCAAAACAGTTTGTTGTTAAACTTAGCCATGTATCTGACAGTACTCAAATTGAAAATCTCCTTGTGTTGAATTTTTTGCATTCGACAGGTAATAGGGTATTGGCCATACTTTTCACTCTAAGGAGATAATTGGGTCGTGGCAGTTGAAACTTTGATCATGTAGAGCTAAGACAAAGGATTGTTTTTCCCCTGTCCCCAGGGCATCAACATTTATAGAACTGTACGTGACAAAATCTCAACACAAATGCTGACAGTATCAATAACTGAAGAAGCGTTGCTGACATTTGTCACTTAGCTTTTCTCTTAGTAGTAGACTACGAAAACAAAGCAGAAGCAAGCAGGAAGTTGTAGCTACCATACTTATTGAGTATAAGAAAAAAATGTTAGGGCTTTTAGACAAACTTCTTAAAAATTCAGTCTTGAAAGCTGCGTAGAAACAGTCATTCTGAGAAAGGTAAATGTGTTCAGATGAGGAAAGAGTAGAAAAGTTGCTGCTAATGTCCTTAAGAATGTCTATACGACAGAAAAATGGTACTATGCATGCTCTGTGTACATATAAAGTCCTGGATGAATGATACGTGTTTAAAAAGCAACAAAAATCCCCAAGCAGGAAAAAAATAAGCTATGTGCTCTGAAGACTTTTTCCACATGAGCCATGTAATGTATGCTTCTGAGAATTAAGCATGAGTCAAGATCAAACTAGTGAGGACTCCGTCCTTTTAGGTCTCAATGGTATAGTGGTAGCTGACCAAATGATTTAGAAGTTCACTTTGATCTTCCTGTTCAAATATGCATGTAAGGAAAAAAATCTTTTCTTATGTCTTTTCTAAATAGATAGAGAAAAAAAATGGTGTTTATTTCACTTTGGTGAGATAGGTTTCACNCCAAATGATTTAGAAGTTCACTTTGATCTTCCTGTTCAAATATGTATGTAAGGAAAAAAATCTTTTCTCATGTCTTTTCTAAATAGATAGAGAAAAAAAAATGGTGTTTATTTCACTTTGGTGAGATAGGTTTCACGTGTTCTGCTGGACCATACTTAGGTGTATGCTTGAACCAGTTTATCAGACTGATCCATATATAGTATAATAAACATTTTAAAAACTTGAATAACCCTTGAGTTTCTGCAGAACTGGTGAATGTTTTTCAAAAACCTCATTCAGTGGCATACTTGATCCTTATTCCTGGCTGCAGATTATGATATCTAGAAAAGCAATGTCTTAATCTAGAAGAAGCTTAGCTAAGCATATGCTTCATGGGAAACAGGAATCACGATGATATTGAACTCTGAGTGGTGTCCTCTTGTGCTTTCATACCAGTGTAAATAATTTCCTTGACTTGCAGTGAAGAGTATCCCAATACTGTATTGGACACCATGCCAAAGCTGAATTTTAGGAAGTTGAAACTGTGCTGTGGCAGGTGGATTCAGGTGGTGACAATCGCTGTAAGCTCAGAAACGGAGCATCTTCATCTTTGCTTCTGCTGCTAATTTCTTGGGCTTCTTTGTTACTGCTATCTCTGCTGTACGGGCCGCTACTGAATGTAGCGCTGGAACTTGTCTAGTGGTGCTCATATTTCTAGATAGGTTGATAGTGCGGGATGCATAGAGGCAGATGAAAGCTCTCCGAGCCTGGAGAATAAGCTGGAAGTTTAGGAAACAATCCTAACAAATGTTGGAATCAAAATAACAATGACAGGGACTACAGTTCAGGAGGCTTGAGATAGGGCTGCTTATCCAAACCTAGTATTAAATGTTGTTCTTCTATAACTTCCTTCAAGTATTTCATAGAAATTTTTTTTTTCTTTCCTTGTCAGTCCAAAAAATTAATGGCAATAACACTAATGGTGCCCAGCCAAATGTCTCTCACTGGCTTGCCATCTGTATCATGTCCTGACAGGACAAATGCTGTTCCAATTAGCTAAATTCACCTTGCTTGCTCCTTGTCAGAACTACTTCGCTTGCGTCACTATCAAGATGTCTCTTTTTACATGGTGTGTTCAGTTGGGTGTATATTGCATTGTATAATGATAGTCCTCCGTGTGTCTGCCCCCTCCCAAATCTGGCGTATATTCTAAGCAAGAGTTTTGGAGGTAGTGGAAGGCAGAAATAAAACTGAGAAAGCAGGTGAGGCTCACAGCAGATCAGCTCATGGCTTGGCTAAGGGACAGGTCGGTTGGGGCATATCTGAGGGTAGCCTGCCCAGCAGGAAGAAAACCTTGGCTGCATTGACCAGATTCCAACCAAAAGCAAGTCCTGGGTGATCTCAACGCTCTGTGGCAAGTGGGAATACAGTGCTTCCAAGCAGGAGGATGTTGGCAGTGATGCAGACAGGTTTCATAATCCTCAGGAAGGCTGTGATGAATGGTTGTAATTGGTCCCAGATCACTCATAGAGACAGAGTGAGACGATTTTCCCCTCAGGCTCCCTTTATTTGAGCTTCTCTGTCAAAGTGTTTCTTGGAGTTGTTAGCTTGTAGGATGTAAGGCATGGTGGACCCACACAGTGGGTCAGGGAAATGCAGAGGTGTTAAGAGGCCTAGCACCTGAGAGCCTCCATTCGTATAATTATGGAAAATAACCAGCTGTAGGTATAAGCAGAGAAGCAAGTAAAGCGTTATTGTGAAGAATGAGCCTTTTTTGTGGTCTCTTCTGCTTCTGGTAGACCTTGCCTTGGGTTCTTTGCACTTCCGACATAATCACATGACAGAGATGTTAGGTGTCCTCATTTCTATGTATTTCAGCTTACCATCTGGGTTTGCAGTACCTACAAAGTCTGGTAGAGCTGCTGCTCTGGAAGAAGCAGTGGGTAAAGTGAGCTTCACAAGAAACTGCTAGGATTTCTTTCGTTGAAGAAAAAAAAAACCACAATAAACATCAAAGAATCAGAGTTCAGATAAAATCTTCTGTGTGTTTATCTGAATTTATCTGCGAGATGTGGATTTGCAGGTTAACAGTGGAATTTGGATGTGACTTCCCAATGGCGGACAGTTTCTGATACTCAGGGATGGAGTAACAAATTGTGGAGTTAATTATTTGATTACCTGGAAATTCTCTCAAGGTTCAATGAACACTAATGTTTGAACAAATCAACTTTGGCTGGATGGCCGCACTCAAAGAATTGGGGTCAATGGCTCAATGTCCAAGTGGCAAATGAGAAGAGAAGGCTCTGGGGAGACCTTATAGCAGCCTTCAAGTACTTAAAGGGGGCCTCCAGGAAAGATGAGGAGGGACTCTTTATCAGGGAATGTAGTGACAGGACGAGGGGTGATGGCTTTAAACTGGAAGAGGGTAGATTCAGATTAGATAATAGGAAGAAATTATTTACTCTGAAGGTAGAGACACTGGAACAGGTTTCCCAGGGAAGTTGTGGACGAAAAATATTTGAGAGAAAAAGGTGTTACTAGTATGTTTTAATTGCATCTCTAGTTTCTTTAACCAACATTTCTGTAAATAATAATGAAACAGGAACACTCTGTTTCATGAATATCAGGAAAAAGATCAAAGTAAAGAGTAACAGAAAGAGTAGGTTTAAGTTGTCATAACCTCTGTTGAAACTATTTTCATTTCTTCAGATATCTTGAATGAACTCTTCCAGAGGGAGAACCGTGTGCTGCATTATTGGACGATGCGTAAAAGACGTCTTGATCAATGTCAACAGTATGTGGTGTTTGAAAGAAGTGCCAAACAGGTGAGGTTTTACATAAAAATCCTCTTCAGTGTGGTCAAGGTTTGACATACACTGATTTGTCCCACAATAACAAATTTGCCATTGACTTCAATATTTCAAATGGCTGAAAGAGCAATGATTAAAATAGAAATTAAGTTAAATTATTTGCTTTTCCTTTAATACAGAACAACGAAATCTGTTGAGGCAGGGTGTCTGCTGTAACTTGCTTTAAGTAACAGCAGGTTACTGCTGTAACTTAAAGGTAGTGTTTTGCTTCTGCCAGCTTGATTTGATACTGGTGAATCTCATTTCTGCAAGGTTGTGTTTGACACGTTATTATGCTTGTTAACTTTTACACACACACCTAATTTGACCAGGCAAATAACAGGCAGCAACATTTTTCTTCAATGTTGGGGGGGAAAAAATCTAATTAAGTTGATTGGCAGTTCTAGAAAACTGACAAGTTGGATAACTCATTGAACAATAACAACTGAATGACTTTGGAAAGTTTTTTCCGTTCTGTGCGTACTTGGTTTCTTGCATGGTAGACTCACCTCTTTATATTTTGTTGAATTTATCAGTCTGGAAAGAACTATTAAGTAACTACCACACACCAAAAAACTCCACTTCACTAATCAAAACACAAGCCAGAAAAATAAGTAGAAGGTTCCAAGGCAGAATTAGTAACTGAAATGATCTGCAAAGGTTTTTAACTACTTTTTCTTTTTTAACTGGATATAGGACAAAGGAAGGAAGCTATCTGTTCCTGTTCTGCAGAAAAGAACACAACGCCCATAGTGTGAAATATAGTTAGATCTACTTTAAAGGACTCAAAAAACTAATTTTTTATTTCTTTCTGACAGCAAATGTAGACAGGGTTTAAATACTAGTGGTCTGTTTTGATCTCTTGAAAGATTTCTAAAGTCTGTCTTTCACGATTTCACAAAGTAATGCGAGATAAATCTGGGAGTGAAGTTAAAGATTAATACCTCTTTAAAACAACACCACCACCCCCTTCCCTGCCCCCACCCCACTTTTGAATAACCTTAACTCCAGTCTCTGCCAAGCACATGACTGACTTGCTATTGTATAGAGATTACTGACTAACAGTCAAACACTGGAGATAAAGATCTGTCAGCATTTGCATTGTAAATCCCATTTTTCAGAAATCGCCAGTACAGTCATCACAAACGATATAGGACTCCACACTGATTAGCCAGAAAATGGAAATGTTGCTGTCTTCATTTAGATTTTTGTTTGGAAGTTGGAAGAACCCATTCTTTGTGCTTTCAGAATTTGATGCCCTGCTATGAGAGCAGATACCATAGTAGTTTGAGAGGAAAATGGTAGACTCAAATCGTACCAGTTAAGGGCTCACATGGTAACTAAATTGGTTTCTCCAGTTCTTGTATGGTGATATGTGTCTCCAACATACAATCCTGATCCTCACGTGAAATGAGAGCTGATCTAAACTGTAGGAATTTAACATCAAACTGAACTTTGTCATGTTGTGGCTCTAGAGAGCTGCTAAAAAGTTATGAAAGGGCAACATTTGTGGAGGGGAAGGTTTTTTTGTTTATCATTCATTCCAGCATTCTGTAATAAACCCACCAAAAAAAGGTGAAAGTTAAAAATTTAGAAGAGAGAAGTATCAAAATAAATGTTGTATGTAATATCAGCGGTAGCCAATGCTGCTTGTCCATCAGTCTTCACTTGCAAAGACCGGCATTAAAATGACAACAGACATCGTACAGGTGGTTGGTTGAAATGTCCCTTTTCTTGACACTACTCCAAGAGTTGTTGGTTTGTTTCCATCAACGGTGCTTGAAAAGTACAGGCCCATCTCATCGGGCTTGCATCTGCACTAGTATGTGACTAGGTAAATGGCATCCTAGCAGTCACATTCAGTGTTGAATTTTGAAGGCTTTCTGCTCACTTCAGGTTTTGTACCAAGAGGCAAAAGCATCCGAAGTGGAAGGAAGAGAATCAGAGTTGTTCAGTCACAGCCCTGATGAGCTTAAATTGTTGGTGGGATTATAATACAGATGATACCTGTTCTGATTCAGTGTAGGGTTATGCTCATGAAAAATACTTCTCTATTGTCCACCAAGATATGACTTTTCCTGTTCTTGATAATGTGGACAGATAAAAGGGTAAACAAAGTATAAGAGAGAAAAAGAAGAATGAGGACCCATTAGCAATCTACTACTTTTGGAGTATTAAATTCTTATCTAGTGCTGTGTATATATACTGAAGACACACATGCATTTAGTAACAAGACAGTTCCAAGCAAGCTGTATTAAACTCTTTGAACATCTGATACTGACTTTGTCAGAACCGAGAAGTTTTTAAGTTCCTGTGCCTCTGCATACTGCTGTAGTAGCCTCTATTAAGAGCTGCAAAATAACTTGATAATGTTAGTCTTCAGTTACTTTTTTTTAATTTTTACTGTTATACAGCAGTGTGATTCTTCTCTCCCCCCCAGTAGCCAGAGAGTAGGATTCCTCAGAACCTCTTAGTTATGCTTGAAAGGGCAGCAAATATTAATGTGGGTAGAACATAGATAATAAACTGGATCAACATGGTTCATAATAGTGAGAGAGTAAGATGCCAGGATGTGGAAGGGAAACAATTTTAGATTGCCGTTCTTAGTTCTTGTCTTTTACTACCTATACATACATTCATCCGTTTAACCGATACATCGGTTTAACTGATAACGTTCTTCCTCTGCTACAGGTTTGATTTCTAGGAGTACATGTAACTACAGACCATATTTTGTGAGGCTGGAATACATGTCAACTAAAGAGTGAAATGAGAGTTAAATCTTATGTGCTTGGGAAGTTCAGTCTACGCATTTTGCAGTCTTATGTACATTTTTACAAGTTGGAAAATACATATTTCTGAGTACAGCTGTCCTTTGTTGCACCAAAACAGTGATTTTTGCTCATCTAGGGAGTACACTAACAAAACTGTAGACATAGTTAGAACCNGCATTTTGCAGTCTTATGTACATTTTTACAAGTTGGAAAATACATATTTCTAAGTACAGCTGTCCTGTGTTGCACCAAAAAAGTGATTTTTGCTCATCTGGGGAGCACACTAACAAAACTGTAANATATTTCTGAGTACAGCTGTCCTTTGTTGCACCAAAACAGTGATTTTTGCTCATCTAGGGAGTACACTAACAAAACTGTAGACATAGTTAGAACCTTTTAATAGTGGACTACTATAGTCCTGTAGTAGTGGACTTCCCTGAAGTATTCAGATTAATTTGTCAGATATTTTTCTTTAATTCTTTAAGCATTGCTTCATAGACTAAGTGAATTATTTCAGAGTTACAAACTGTTTGATATTGTAGAGGAATTAGATGATTGCAATGGGTGACATAGAATAGAAATTATCTGTGGACAATCACTGTTTGTGAAATACTGATTACAGATGGTTTCTGTTGGCAAAAGTATGTTGCCTTGTCTCTTACTTTTCCTTCATTATTGCTTTATTTAGGCTCTGGAATGGATTCATGACAATGGAGAGTTTTATTTATCCACTCATACTTCCACTGGCTCCAGTATCCAGCACACTCAAGAGTTGTTAAAAGAACACGAAGAATTTCAGATCACAGCAAAGGTAAAATAAATAAATGACATTATCTAAGATTTAAAAAACTCAAACCAACCCAAATTTCCCCCTTCTCCTCCCAAAAAAACCCAAGGATATGTCCACAAAGATTTGTTTACTTGCAGCAGCTTTCTCTCTGTATTTCTGCTGGGAACAGAATAAACCAAAAGTTAATCAGAAGATCATCGCTGTTATAGGAGCTCCATCAGCCCTATGTGCAATTGATTTCTTGTGACAGAATTGTAGTGAGATAGCTTAGAAATGTTTTTAAAAAAACCCTACAAACGTTGCACGGCCTTTGATTTCCCCTTTTATATCCTCGTGTGTATGGATTACTGCATGTTCATTTAGGATATAAAATACAACAAGGCATATTATTATTCAGCTGTGATTTAATTAGAAGATAGTAGAAAAATTAAAGCTTTACTTGTTAGGTTACTCATTTTATTAAAGGATTCTGTGATTCTGCTGTAACTTTCTGAGCCATGGCAGCATTATGTTATTCTACATCACTGGAGACCTATACAGACCTGCAGATGTCACTTGTGAGGCTTAAAAGTTTTCACATGTGAAAGGCAACCAGTGCGTGACTGAAGTACCTGAGCTTATGTAGCCTCGTCTGTCCCTGTGTTTCATTTTGTCATCTGTTTCCACCTCTTGGCTCTCCAGTCTTCATAGAGAAATAATAGAGCCCAAGAAAGTAAGTGTTCATTTGTCTGAAGGACCACCTCAGAGCAGAAGAGACTTGGAGATGGATTTGGTCATGGGACATGTGGCAAGGGAGAAAAAAGAATCTAGAGAAAACAGAGATCGCTTTTGCTTTTCAAACCTGGATTTTCTTCCGAGTTCTGCTCCAGCCTTTGTTCTGCTGGATCCCTTCCAGCGTGCAGAGCACCACTGCCCCCCTTGTTTCCTCTGTCAGTCAGCAGATGACGTGGGTGCCCCTTTTGAAAGGATGTTGTTAGTGCCACTCCCTTGGCATTTTGCTACCTGTTGGGAGGATGTATTAGCCCTTGCTAATTCCATAGTGAAAAGAAATGCTGGTATGAGGAACCATTAGGAAAGAAAAAAGAGTTAAAAAAAAAATCAGAGGGTATCAGAGGGAGATGTGGAGGTATAAACTCATCCATTCCGGATGATTTATGATTTACATGAAAGAAAGTGCATAGTCTTAGGCAGCTTGTTAATTGGGAAAAGCGCTTAGTTACAGATTTGGTGGTGGCTACTTGTTCTCTTAGTTTTTTTCAAACAACTGTGTGACAACAAAACAGAATATAAGAAAGACCTAAAGAAGTCTTAATCTGTATAAGTGTAAAGCATATAACAAGACTTATCTCTAGCTCAGCATTTCAGTGATGTCTAAAGGAGGTAGATTCTTAAGACTGTAGGCCAGGTCCAATATCAGTGCTTCAGTGGTAATGAACAAAATATTCTTTGGCATCAAAACCCCTTTGTATTGATGTGAGAATACCTATGCTCTGAAAAGCTTGCCTTGCAGAATTTAATCTCTGGACTAGATATGGAGCACATTTTAGAAAGAAAAATAAACGACCTGCTTCTAGTCACGTAATAATAAAACCCAAGGAAACCTATATTCATCTTCTGCTATTTTGATTAAGAAAAAGATACGTGCTTAAAGGACTTCTGGGAAGAGAGAGGAGGAAGCTAGCTCCTTTGATGGCTTCTCCAACTGCACTTAGTAGCAGGTTAAGCAAAATGACCCCCTTCATGACAGGTAGAGCTAGTAACTGTTTGATATTTTCCTGTTTTCGTAGCAAACCAAAGAGAGAGTGAAGTTGTTGATACAGCTGGCTGATGGCTTTTGTGAAAAAGGGCATGCTCATGCAACAGAGATTAAAAAATGTGTCACAGCAGTGGATAAGAGGTACAGAGACTTTTCCCTGCGCATGGAGAAATACAGGACCTCTTTAGAGAAAGCTCTGGGTATTTCCTCTGATTCCAATAAATCGGTAAGAGAAATTTGAGTGTGATGACAAACAAGCTTTGCTTGCATTTGATTTAGCTATCATTTTCTCCTGTCTCCTTCCTTAATCAATTCTTCCTTTCTTTAATAAAGAGCAAAAGCTTGCAGCTGGATATAATCCCAGCCAGTGTTCCTGGGTCAGAGGTGAAACTGCGCGATGCTGCTCATGAGCTTAATGAAGAAAAACGAAAGTCTGCCCGGAGGAAAGAGTAATAAGTTTATTTATTTTTAATGAATGAGAATGCATAAATCAATCCTGATAATGAAACAACTGTCATGGCTTGTCTAGCAGCTTAGAAATTGGATAAATGGTAAAAAGAGAGTGATATTACTCAATTACTTCTTATTCACATGCTTGTTCTTGGAGATAATTCTAGCATATCAGAATCTTAAACTTTCAAAACTATGTTAGACTTCTTTTAACGTGCTTTTTTTCTTTTTAGAAAGAATGTGAAATAAATGTGTAAGGGGAGGAGGGAGAACAATAGTTAAATGACTGTAGCAAGTGAAAAGCATTTGAGAAAAAATTCTATCTCCTTCCCCATTTCTTTTTGTGCTGGTTAGTAATGAAGGGATGTTACCTCTTAGGTTTCCTTCATTTGTTGTCTCTCTTCGCATTTCAGTTCTCCGATTTTTCTTGCAGCAGTGGAAAAAGCAAAAGCTGATGAGGAGAAAGAGATATTCTGGTTATTATGCATTCATAATGATCTAACAGACTGAGATTTGATTGTTCTTTCTGTTGTCACCTAAGGTTCATTATGGCTGAGCTAATTCAGACAGAAAAGGCTTACGTAAGAGACCTCCGGGAATGCATGGATGTAAGTTTTCTTTTTTTTCACTAATCTTTGAAGACAGGATTCAATCTGTTGCTTTCTGTTTCTTTTTTGCTTTTAACAGCGAGCATGATTGTTTTTTTGCAGTCATAGGACCAAATTAAGTATCTTTTCTGCTATTAAGAAGAAACTTAGAATTACGTCTGAGAACAACCACTTCAGAATTCATCCTATATGTTCTGGTTTTGTCGGTACTAAGTTTCAGCATTTGCTTCATTCCCAATTCATAAACATGGGTTTTTTTGTTTTAGAGAGGGGAGGGAAAAAGGAGGGGTTTACTGTATTTGCTTTGCTAGCAATAGAGAAGAGCTTGTGTTAATTCTCTTATTATCTGTATCACATGTTCTGCTACTAGCTGACATTTTGAATAGAAATTCAGAGAGATTCCATGGAAAAGTGCCCAGTAATTGTTACAGTGAAGCAAGTAACGTTCAGTGTTAGCTGTTGCACAAAGCATGAACTTCTAGACTACAGACATGACCTTGATAAGGAATATCCTGAAGCATTAGAGGTTGTCAAGAACACTATGCATTTTAAATGATGAAGTCTCAGGGACTGTGTCAAACTGTCAGTTTCAGAACTTGGATTTTACTGTCAAAATCACAAGGTATATTTGACACAACAGGTACTGTCACAATTGGAGATGATGATGATGCGTGATCTTTCCCTGATTTCTCTCCAGGAATGCGTGCTTACAAATACCTGGGTGCTTCTGCTCAGGGTTTATCATGACTTTTTATGCATCTTTTTTGTTCTGGGCAGACATATCTATGGGAAATGACAAGCGGAGTGGAGGAGATCCCACCTGGCATTGTAAACAAAGAACACATTATCTTTGGAAACATGCAGGAAATCTATGAGTTCCACAATAAGTGAGTGACTTATCTTCCATTTCCATATTACTGCTAAATCCAAATGATGACCTGAGGGATTTCCTGATGAAAATATTATCCATATGAATAATGGACGCTTTTCCATATAAAATCTAAAGGATTTCTTCTCGCATTGCTAAATTGTTTCAGTTGTTGCTTTTTGCAGCCATGTAGGTACATCAATAGAAACTGTCTTTTTTCAGTCTTGGACATCTTTCAGCTTTTAAGAAATTAATTGGGTACATTAAAATTTTGCTGTAGGTTTTCCAGTTGTTCTAAAGAGATGGAAACCACTGAACTCGATAGAATACAGATACAGCACAGACATCAATTTAAGACTCTGTCATTCCTTCAGAATTCTCATTCCTGATTTCCGAGTGTGACTGCTAGTGGGAAAGAATAAGGCTTCCTGCTTTTTCTTGGCTCTTTGAAGCTTCTGTGGAGATACCTCAACACTGTTACATTTATATGAGTACAGAGCATAAAAGAGACTTGTCCGCTACTTCAGCAAGTACACTGTCTCTTATAACATGCTCATTAGGAAGATGAGGAAGCGTGGGCTAGGTGAGGAGACAGCAAGGTGGACTGAGAGCTGGCTGTGTGACTGAACTCAGAGGGCTGTGATTAA
>RSEF01000002.1:85941231-85954455 GCA_003993805.1 Himantopus leucocephalus
CTGGAGGATATTTAGTTACGCTCACTTTTCTGTGCAGTTGTCATGCAAAATCTAAGTGTGATGATGTAGTGTTTTGCTGTGATAGTAGTATTGGCAGTTAAATAAAAATAGTGTAATGATGATAATAGTAGGAATCACCTGGCTTTCTCTTTAAAAAGGAAAAGTGAATTTAACCTGAGGGAATTAATTAAGTGGGCATTTTGAATAATAAAAGGAACATGATATGCCCTTTTGGTTACATAAGCTACATTTTGTCTTGATACTCAAGGATGTGAGGAAATTTGAACATCAGCTCAGCCGCTGTTATGTTAGTATCTGTGGGATGTTGAATGGGCAGGGAACTGCATCGCCCTAAATTCCACTACAACCTTTCAGCATATTCCATTCTCTAACTTCTGTCCATTAGTTAAAGCTTGTTTGTATTCAAAAGTTTTGTCTGTAGGATGCTTTTGACTGAGTGAACACAGAATAGTGTAATTCATGGAATACTTAAAAGTGAAAAAACATAAATCCTCTTATCAGCAGTAGTACAGAGCAGGTCTTTGGTGCAGTGGAGCAAAGACTGACGGGGGGGGGAGGCAAGCCTTTTGTGCTGTTTTGCTTTCCACCGTCTTCATGAGTTGGCAACTGCATTGTTTTGGGCCGTGATGTAGCACTGCATCTGATAGCTGTGTCTGTGCTTATCAGAAAAAATGTTGTCCTTAATGTAACTTTTAAAGACTTCTTATTAAGCAGATGATCTTGTTTAAATTAGAGGGATTTAACTGNTGAACAGATCATGATAAATACAGAGTATACCGTTATGCCATTGGCAGAGGAAGAAGTTCAAAAAGCTTTTACATGTCAAAAATGATTCTTTGCTTGTTAGAAATACTATTTGTTTGTCTATCATATTAGTGTAGGAATACATGATAGAGAGTACTCATGTCTGCTTGTCTGTTGCAGGAGCTGCTCACGTGCTGTGAAGAAGGTAAAGGTGAGATTAAGGACGGCCTGGAGGTGATGCTTAGTGTGCCAAAGCGAGCCAATGATGCCATGCACCTCAGCATGCTGGAAGGTAGGATTCAAACTGGCTTTCCAATTCAGTTGTGTGATGTAGATTAACTTTCTTTAATAACTTTCTATATGACTGTATGTTGAGAAGATCGGAAGAATGGGAACATTGTCATATCTCTGGGTTTGCATTTTATATATCTTTTATTTGGAGGNCAGCATGCTGGAAGGTAGGATTCAAACTGGCTTTCCAATTCAGTCGTGTGATGTAGGTTAACTTTCTTTAATAACTTTCTGTATGACTGTATGTTGAGAAGATCGGAAGAATGGGAACATTTTCATATCTCTGGGTTTGCATTTTATATGTATTTTATTTGGAGCTATATAAAATGCAAACTTATTTAGCAAAATAAATTGTGACAGACAACTGGTACAGTTTTATTAATTTTTTAATGTTCTTTCATCCTGATCTATAGCTCTGCCATTGCAGATTTGAAAAATACATAGGCTAACAAAGCTTTCCATTACTCACCTAAAATGTAAGAGGTGAATGGTCAGATAGAATAGCTGCAGCTACATTTTCCAACTAGTATCCTTGGCTTCTTTATATGAGGCACATAAGTGTATTAGAGGTGATTTTGCTGATTTATGTATCAAATAATTGCCTCCAAGAAGTTTGTCGTTTTCACATCTGTTTGCTGCCTGTTCCATAGCAGACTTCTGGTTGAAATGAGATGTATCTTCTGGCAGTAAAATGTCAGCATAAGCCAATTTAGCCTGAGCCTTAGCCAAAACAGCATAATCATGTCTATGGCAGACAGTGGAGGTTGGATGTAATTGTTCCTATGTGCTTAGAACAACTTTCTGCCAAAATCTGTTTTATAATTGGCACGTTATCATGTATGACGGTGCCATCATAGATTTAGTAATAAAAGTGGTTTTCTGTGGCACTTAAATTTTTTGAGCTGCCTTACCCTTGCAGTTGCTGAATAAAGACTTAGAGGTGCTTTTAGTCAATATTCGTTTTTGTTCTTTTTGCCTTCTAGTAGTAAAATGGAGCTTGTCATGGAATTTCCACTATCGTGCAAGTTACTGTAAAACTCATCTTGGTTTGACATGTGATCCTTAATCATGGGAATGCTCAAAATCACCTCTCTCCCCTGATTTTAAACAATAACAATGTTGGTCAGTTCGCAGGATTGGTTCCAAATGCTTTGTTCGGGAGATGGTATTAGTATAAATGTTGAGCAGCTTTGGTGGTAATCTTTTAACACTGGGAATGTGACTCTGGAGAATATCCTAATCTTTTACATAAGTTGGTTTTATAACAAATCATGCGTGTATTGTTGAGTCATCCCATTTTACACCACTATAGTGAGTGAGCACATTTCCTCTTTATGTCCCTGGAGGATTTTGTTGAACAACCTGATGCAACTTGCCTCTAATGCTCTTCATACTGTTGCTGTGTTTAGAACAGCGAGAACTGTTGTTTTCTTAAGAAGGATGTTGGTCTTCTGTTCAGAGAATATTGGCAAGCAGTATCTATTTAAAATGCAGTTTAATACCACTCAGAAGAGTATGGTAGACTAATTTCTGTTATCCTGCAATTCTCAAGCTAAACTGGGAGAACTGTACCACTACAATGGAAGTAAAATTGTTGATATTCCCAATCTTCATCTTTACATTATGTCTCAAGATAAGTAATCCAGCTGCTATTTCCTTATTGTGGATCAATGCTGGAGTGACTTAATGGCAGTCTGATCACATTGCAACAGCTCCAAACTGCTATCTTTATTCATCCCCTATTGGAACACGGTTGCATGCTCATTGCATACATGGTAGGGAAGGTGTACTACCAGAAAAGGTGGCATTTTGGGAGCTTGCCGATATCAGAACACCCTTATGTGCTCTCTGTGTCCTTGCAAGTTGCGGCCTTTCTACAGTGGCAGAAAGCTTGTAAGAGAAATCATTTCCATCAAGGAAGAGTTTACCAGAAGCTGACATAGACAGATCTGTCGTTTGTTGGTGAAATACTGCCAGAAGAGTTGATGAACTTCTTAACAGTTGGATCTCTAAATTTAGACATAGTCTTGAGCTACAGTTACATTTAGTATATTTCAATGTTGAAATCAAGTCTTGTTTTTAGTATTGCTTCCTTGGTATCCCATCTTTTGCAAGCTGTATTTGGGGGGAAGGTAATCAGATTGCTTAATAAACAGAAGCTGTGCTTTTTAATTTTCTCACATTATCAACTTTTCATGGTGAACCTTTCCTCTCCCTGGGTTTTTAGGCTTTGATGAAAATATAGAATCTCAGGGAGAGCTCATCCTTCAAGAATCCTTCCAAGTGTGGGACCCAAAAACTCTAATTCGAAAGGGAAGAGAAAGGCACCTTTTCCTTTTTGAGATGTCCTTGGTTTTCAGTAAAGAAGTAAAGGACTCCAGTGGAAGGAGCAAGTACATTTACAAGAGTAAACTGTTCGTAAGTATGGGAGAACAAGTGATCATATTTAGAAAACTGTTTAGATTAGACTAACTAAGCTCAGATGATTTGAATGTGCCTGAAGAACTTGAACAACTGTTATAGAGGACTGGAAGAACAGCCTTGGAATGTGTAGACTGACTATTATAAGTTTGCTGCTTTGTAGAGTAGGCTGAAAGCAACTACTGAAGGCTACATGTCAATCTTGGTGTGTCAGGACAAAGGCAAATCAGGAGTGGCTGGTCTGATTGTGTCTTAATTGTGTGTGTGATTGCTGATTCTTTAAGACTTGTTTGTATAAAGCAGAAGGATGGAAGGAGTTGACAAGCTGCCTTTATCTTGCTTGTTTACTATTGCTGTTGTAGTAATATTCATGTTAAGGATTCATTTTGGTGGATATTCTACACATACTGATCTGGAAAGGCAAGAACTTGTTATGTAAAAGTTCTTTCCAGAACGTCTACTGAGACTAGTAGTCTTACAATAATGTTTTGTAAATAAAATTATAGCTCTTATGGCCTACTGAAAGGATGTAAAGATGGGAATGTTTTTCTTCCCATTAAAAAAAAAAAAATTAAAAACTCCACTCTTGCTTTCCTCATCTGTAGCATGTATGCTTTACAAAATGTGACCCTGGAATTCATATCTTTACCTTTCTGTCTCACTGGATGACTTGGGTGAGAGCAATATTCACACTGTAAGTTTAGGTAGCCTAGTGAGAAGACAGTCTCCCACAGCTTGGGAGAGGCATCTGTCAGAGGCAAGAGTAGCTTTTCTACCAGACAGTTTAGAACAAGTACTTGAAATTACTTTCCTTCTCAGAATCATGCTTTAAAAGACATTATTCTTCTATTGATCATATTGGGATATATGACTTAGACTAGATGGTATAAATACTGAGTCTTTTCTCCCTGCTCCTTTTCCTTCGTTCTTTCCCCCTTCCCACCTCTGTGTCCCAACTGGTAAAGCAGGTTGGTTCAAAAAACCTCTTTTCTCTGTATCTTACTTTGCATATTCTGTCACTTCATTTCCAACACTTGCCTTCCTTCCTGATATAAGGTAATGAGCAGGTAACACAGCTGCGGCTGTTTTGTTGATCACACCTTTATTTGGTGCTCTCAAGAACTTGAAATACAAAAAATTTCTGGTGTCCTGGAGGGTAACATCAGCTGCCAAGGTGGGAGGGGAGACAGAATGAAAAAATCAGTCCCATAAGCTTGTCATGTCAGTTCCTCTGGCAGGAATTTAGTAATAGCCTTGGGTCCTAGAGAAGCTGCTGGAAATCTTGAAGACTGTCATTGTGCCTCATTTTTAAAATACAAGCATTCTTTTTGTCTTCGTATTCTATTTGGCAAAATATCCTGTAATGCAGCGTACTATTATAGCAATTCTTACAGTTTGATCTTTAGAAAAGGCATTCATACAGATATTGAAAGCATGCGTGTTGATTTGAGCTAAAGAACTTCTTTTGCACGCTATCCTGTCTTCTACCTCTGGGAGGAGGTTTTACAAAAGTGAGGTCCTTCTCTTTACTTTGGGCATGATGACCATCATGGTTTCCCCAGCACAGGATACTCAATGGCATGACTTGTATTTGTGGAAGAACTTGTTAATAAACTCCTCTGGCAAGAGGTAACGTGTTCAAAAGCAAATGCCTAAGGAGGACTATGGGATCAAGGCAAGCAGGTGTTACTTTGCCAGAATACTCTCCCAGTCACCAGTAACTGGTAGTTCAGGGGCTTCCTCACCTGAGTGTGATTTCTATGCATTCAATAACGTGCAATGGATTTCTCTTCCGTGAGCTTGTCCTTGGACCTCATGCAGACTTTTAGCATTTACAGTGTCCTTTGGCAAAGGGTTGTATTGCTCGACTACGTATTGGGCACAGGCCAACCTCCCTGGGTTGGGTTTTGAACCTGACTCCCTCCCACTGGTTTCACTTGATGCCCACCAGTATTGAAAGGGACAGTGAACAACGTGTGTCTGCTTTGCCACTCCTTACTGTATAGACCTCGCTTGCATTGTCCCCCACTTGTCCCTTGTAAAATTAATAATATTCACAAGTGTACCAAGGCTTCTAAATTTACTAGGCTTTAAAAAATAAACAATGTTAAAAATTGTACTATCTTGCCCATTCAGACTTTATGTTGGGTAGTGCGGAGGGGTATATTTTCTTTGAATTACAGAACGTAATGTTGAATTAAGTATTTCACAAGCGTTTTAGCACACACAGGAGTTGTTGGTGAGTCAAGTTTAAATTGCATCACAGGCTTTTAAGTATTTCAGTAAAGGGTCCGTTTTACCAAAAAGAGATGGCAAAGCTGAAAGGGTGGATGTGTTGGATTGAAGGTTTTTTAGGGAAAAACAAAACCAGAAACACAACACCAAACAACAAAACGAGTTGGCATCCAAGTGAGACAAGAAAAAAATTACCTTTACTCAGGTACTGTGTATCCAGCATCTCTTGTAACGAACTGTGTATGTGCTAGTGAGGATGCATGTGAGGGGAAAAATACAGCTTCTAATAATGTAAGAACGCTTAGCAGCTATCTTCTGGAGGGAGGGTTCTTGTACTTTGAGCTGTATTTCTTAGTTTGTAATTTTTCTTGGAGTACAGCCTATGTGAATTGTTTAACTGGAAACCAATTCACATGATTGAGATGTTGTTCCAGTTGGAAAGTGAAAACATTTTGGATGATAATTAGCTATTAAGGTCTGACATTAGAACATTCCCAAAGACTGATTGTTAATGTAGTTGTCCCACAAAATTCTCCGGGGAAACTGCATTTCTGAATTATTTCATCTGTTTCAGAGGGAAGGAAACACACTAGGAAAGGCTCCTTTGCCAGAAAGGAGATCAGAGAAGCATATCTTATCTGAGAGAAAACATAAAAATCAATAAGCAGTGAGTGTTCCCTGATGGAAATTAACAAGGAGAGAAGCCAACACTTATTTTTTTACCAAGCACCTTTTTTTAGAGCTATAAGGCTTTTATTGTCAAGTCAAAAAATGTAAAATAAGCAATTTGGTATTCAGATTATAAATGCTGTTGTTTATTATTACTTTATAGGAAAAACTGTTTAGCTTGCACTTCTCCCTTTTTTGAAGAAGCCCCACCACTGCCACCAGAATAAAGGATTCTCTCTAGCATATGAGTTAGCCTTAAGATTCTAAAAATCTCTTTAAATAGCAGAGCGTAATTATTTAGAATATTAGCATCCCTTTGTGCCTTCTGAGAAAAAAAATGCTGTGTTGTCTTAACAAATTTTTCTTAATTCCAGACTTCTGAACTGGGTGTCACAGAACATGTAGAAGGAGATCCCTGTAAGTTTGCTCTATGGGTTGGAAGGACACCAACTTCAGACAACAAAATTGTTCTTAAGGTAATTTTAGCAGATTTCCTTGTACAGTCTATACTAAGTGTTGTAGTTGTTCGTACTTGTTGGGAAGGCAACAAGTGATGACTTTTCCTGCTTTGAGAGGGACAGCTGCTGACAGATAATTTTTCTCTGTGTGTAAAGGATGCGGTATGTGTCTAACTCACATGGCTTGACAGCAGAGGGGAATCTGTGTGAGCCAGTGAAGGATTAAACAAACGTGCTTTCACAAATCCGAGTAGGAAGAGGTTTGATCCCGTGGACTTCTATAGCTTGAAGACTTCCACCAGTAGCTCACAGAGCAACTGATATGCCACATACAAATAACGGCATCAGTGTTACATTTCATGCTCAAGCCATTGCTGCTTGTTGGTGCTGTTTTTCATGGACCGTATTTCTATCAAAAGATTTTATGTCTTTCTGTGGGCTACAAGTTTTTCTGAAAATTTGCCTTTGGATGAGAGTGCATGCAATGCGTATAAATTTTGGGTCTGGGGAAGTTACAGGTGTCATTCTTTGCCTAGCTGGAAGAATGGCTAAATCCATTTCTCCTGTGACTCTGGTATGTAACTTGGGACCTACTGTTTCAACTGGAGAACTTTTTTGTAATACCACAAACAGCAATTGGGTAATTTGACATATTTCGAGAACTGTGTCAGCTTTGCAACTTTTCTTTTGTATCTCTTAGCTGTGCTGAGCTGAAAAAAAGTTCATCTTCTCATTTACAGGTTAATACACCTACTATTAAATTTGTTTATGTTTTCACGTATGTTTTTTCTGGTTATTCAGTAATGCCACTTAAAAATGGCCACACAAATTTACATGTTGCCACTCAAATTTATATTTTTTCCTAGTGAATTACAGGCTAAGAAGAGCTTACATTAGTTTTCTGACAGAAGTGAATGAGTGCAAGGAAATTAAATGTAAGATCACTGAATAATATGATTTGTTCGGTCTTAATACTCCCATAATTTCACAGACAGCGCTTTGCCGCCTGAAATGATCCTCCCAAGGTAGAGCAGTATAAGGGGTTTTGTTTAAGGCCTCTCTAGATAAGATCACTTTAAGGTGTTCCTGTTCTTTTCTTTACTTAGAGCATAGGATATTTAGATAACTTGTATGGTATACGAAGCTTTTCAACAATTTTGTTGATTTTTTTTTTATTATTATTTGTTTGTTTTTGAAGGTTGGAAACCAGCACTGCCTTAGCTCATTGGTATTATAAGTATACTCCATGAAAACCTAAGTAAAAGATTTAACAAAATTTTGCATTTGGTTTTGTTTCGTAAATGTGTGTGTTTGTAAAAGAAAACAAATATTTTTTTTTTCCGAACTGTTCATCTGTTCCTGCAACTTTCTCCATCCCTTTAGAATCCCTGGTTATTAAATATTTATAGCATATTAAATATTTATAATATATTCGAAGCAAATTATTTCAGGAGACAGCAAATAAGAGAAGTAGGAAGTTTATATATAATTTTTGTTAGATCTGCAATAACGTTTATATTTAATAGCATTTCAGGTGCAGGGTTAAATTGGATTAAACAATCAGATTACAGGTTGGGCAGCTGGATATCAAGTCTTTTCCAGCGTATCTCAAAAATATACATGATGTGTTGCAGGCAGTTATTAAAATACAATGTCTAAATTAGCTTTCTGCTTCCAGGTGTGTTTCAAGAGTGGGAAGAGTAATACATGAAATGTGTTGTGGAAGTATATGTGTTGCAGTATAAGTTAGTTTTTCTTTCAGTGTTAGTAGATTATTATATAAAGTTAGAATTGACCTAAAATATAGCATGAGTTTAAAATACTGATGTTCAAGGTATTACTACTGGAATTCTTTAAGTCAGTCAATCCACGCTGTCTTGTATGAGATGCATACAGAGCTTTAGCTTTCAAGTTGTGAAAGAGGAATCTGAATCTAAAATAAAATTTTTTTAAATGAACAATATTAATAATGTTGAGAAGTGTAAAGTAGTGTTGGCAATTCAAAATGAAGACAGCTCGCTTGAATTTCCTTTTCTCTGTTGAAGTTTTCAAAAACTATTCACAAAGTCATTCTTTATGCCTTCCTCTTTGTGTTTATTTGCTGACTGTATGTGTGGATCTTCTCAGCTATAATAGTCCATTGTGGGGGTTTTGTTTCTTTTGCATATCAAAGGCATCCAGTATAGAGAATAAACAGGACTGGATCAAACACATCCGGGAAGTGATACAAGAAAGGACCATTCATCTGAAAGGAGCATTGAAAGAGCCGATCCACATCCCCAAAACCGCACCAACAACGAAACAGAAAGGAAGAAGGTAAGTAGAGATCTCTGATTATTTTAAATACTAAGTACACAACAGCACTCTTTCCTCTGTAGTGTTGAATTTCTAATGGCTTTCAGTGAATTGGACAAAAGCAAGAGTCATTTTGGCCAGCTTTATCTTATAATTAATTTCCAGTTCCCGCAGTGCTGAACTTGTTGAGATTTCTGCTTTGAACAGTCCCCGATTTGTGTACATTCAGCCATTACAGAAGGGAATTGGAACTGCAGTACAGGATAGCTGTACATTGTAGATTTTTAAAATCCTGCATGTGTTGTTCAGGTCCTTGGTGTCCTTTCATGGAGCTTAAAATGTGGGACTGCGTGTTCTGATCACTAGCTTTGGCTAAGTGGCTGTGCAAGTTTCTTGCCATAGTTCTGGCTGGTTGGTTGTTGCCTTAATTCTACATGATGTAGATCTTGAGCAAACAAATCTGTTCTCTTAAAGCGTAGAACACAGTATTAAGTGCTGAATATTTGATTTTTGCATCAGTTAGTTTGGCTGGTGTCCGTTGCCACATTGTCTTGGTGCCCCTTCTTTAGAGTTGCAGGTAGGGAAGTAACATGTTACAAACACAGTGCTAATATTGTAATGAAAACTGAATTGTTTGCAGAGATGGCGAGGACCTGGACAGTCAGGGAGATGGTAGCAGTCAACCTGATACTATTTCAATTGCCTCACGAACCTCACAGAACACGCTAGACAGCGATAAGGTAAGTTTACCAGGTATTGCTCTGTTTTGAGATCAAATGTTTTATCCCTTAGTGGGAGTTATCGCCCAAGATTAGTCCTTGGTACCTTCAGAGAGGAGGTGTGGAAATATTCAATCTATTAAAAATAGCTGTATTCAATAGCAAAAATACCTTGATACCATGGGGGAGCAGGGGTGGTTGTTTAAATCTTAATAGGTCATGAAGGAATTATGTTTGTTCCAAACTGAAACCAATTTGTTCCCCTTTCTTCTGCAGTTTGTTCAAAGATTTGACCCAGTTTAAAAAGAGTTTTGTTTTCCATAAAATTTGATACTCATGCACAGAATTTTTCTTGATGTCAGTCTCGGCCTTTCTGAAAGCATACCGTCTGCTTTTTGTGTTAGCTTGAGGTTGGTGGTTGCCACGCGTTTACTTCTATGAAGGAAAAATACTATCCAATGTTCACGGGTTAGAGAGTAAGAGTGTTCACTTTCTGCATGAGATGGAAATCACCATATTAAAGAGGGGTAACCCACTACACTGTCATATGATACTGGTGCTGGCGTTTCCTCCATCTCTGCCTATAGATTCTGGCTGGGTTATCCTATAAGGGTAACACAGCCAGAGTTTCTCATGAGTGGAAGAAGGGCATCAAAAGAATAAAAATTCTTATGAAAAGCGTGTGTTACTTTGGAACTGAAAGAAGATAAGTGAAAAGTGTTAGGACCTTGGAGGGAAGTAGAGATGGATAATAGAAGTTTGTAAAACAGAAGAACGAATGAAAACATAGAAGCTGTGCAGCAAATTACTTGAAAATATTGTTAGGGATTTCTGGACTATTACCTCGTTGGGTACAATTGTTCTGATGAACCATTCAAACTGCACAGGTAAATAACCAATATATTACAGAGCAGCTAAGTGAATAGGTTCTCAGAATAATATTTTGACCATTCCCATCATCATCTAAAAGAGAGCTTTCTGTATTTTTGCGTGTCACTTAAACTATGGTTTGATTTTTCCATGTAAAGAAGAGGAAGACAGAAGAAGGGAAGCATCAGGTGCTTAGGGTTGCTCTTGTATTTGTCAAAAATAGCCTATGTTTCGACCTTGTGCCTCTGTACTGAAGTTGGTCTGTAGTTTTGGTAGCAGTTTCTTCTAAGGATAGCTGTGAGGAAAATGGTTGGGTGGAGCAAAAAAAAAAAATCTTTCAATGATTCTTGTTTTGCTATTTTATTCTTTTCATTCTTACTTAGCTATTTAATGATTTACAAAAAATGCGTTGTGTATACTATCAAACAGTTAGTTTGGTTTTTATGTGTTCTTAAGAGTTTAGGTACTCTATCCCACTCAAAAGCAAGACATGCTCTCGCTGATTTCCCTGATTGTTGGCTGACATGTCAAGCTGCGTGCATGCAGCCTGGCTGGACTGTGTTTCAATTCAGATGGGAGTGATGCCATCCATCCCTGCCATGCACAACCATCGCCCCTCTTCAGTTGTTTGTGATGTACTGTTTACTGGCAAATAGCATGGGCTGTCTCCTGTTGCCCTTCATGGTAATGTTTCATGCACCATCTGAGAATTGCTAAGACAGTTGGCCAAGGGAAATGCCCTCAGGATTGTCTTCCAATCTGACATGAGGAGTCTTACCAACAACCTGTTCAACAGGAGTTATAAGTTAAAAGAAGAAGGAATGGAGAACACTTCTAAATATTTTCCTGAAAAATTAAGTTTTAAATTTAGTTAGTGAATGTAGTGTTGTTTTTAAAGTATTTTTGAGTTCTCACGTGAGTGTATAAAATTTTTGTCAGACTTTTCTTTGACAAGAAAAACAAACTAAAAAACAGGAGACTTCGTGGAAGTTACCTGTGCTCTGTATTTTATGTCTAAGGAAGGAATTTACTGTTTGTGAACTTTTTAGAAGTTTGTGAATTAGCAGAATATCTTTGTTTAATGTTTCCATTATATGTTTTGGTCTGTTGAATACATTAAGAAGAGAAAATTCTAATCTGTTTAAAAATAAAAACAAAAATTATTAAGGAACAGCAACAGGCAGAAGGCCAGTGAAATCTGTAGGGTATCTTAACACTCTTGCTGAGTCTGAAGTAATCCCTCACTTTTTATGTTGAAAATTCATTAGCTGCAGTCCATTTGGGGTTTAAAATTGACTCTCTTTTCTCAGCCTAGGAGCTTGAAGTATGTATGAATGTCTTACAGAGATGGAGTAAAACAGTTTCGCGGATTTTAGGTGCTGTTGATGTGGTTAGCCAGATGGAGCAGTGGAACTCCTCGGTCAAGCTTGGAGAATGTCCCAAAACTGAGCTGGGATTCCAAATTGAGAAACATTAAAAATATAAAGTAATTTAAAATAGTGTTAATCAAGTGGTAAAAATACCTAGCACTGTGTCGCTTATTCTGTGGCTGAACATTTTCTGTTCACGTATATCCACTGCTGTGATCAAGAAAAGACAAAAAATACCAAACGTCATACTAATCAACAGCCAAGTAAAACTATTTTATTTTCTCCAATTATATGTTCAGACAGTTGATTCTTTTAAAATAAATGTTTTGGTTATAAGTGCTAAGCTGTTAATTCTTGATATTATCCCTGTATAATTCCTTTATCCAAAACTCAATACTCTTTCTCACCTCTTCAGAGATACACTTCGAAAGAGCTAAAAATCCTTAGCCTTGGTACTAAGTGGTTGAGTATTGTCCAGATGAGCTTCTTTCCTTGCATCCTGTTTTCTGACATAATTGGAAATGCCTTAACAACAGAGAATAACTTCATGATTAGTTTTTATTCTTCTCCACCCTGGCTTTTTGGGCTGGAATTGTAACTTCTGATTGTTGGCTCCACTATTGCATGCTGCTTTTTAGTAATGACTGGGATGATGCAATAGACCATATGTTTATAAAGCTGACATCCTTCCCAGCTTCATGTCATCTGAAAACTATATTGGAAGGCAGAATTAGAATTCAGAATCATTTTGGCAAATGGAAGAAATTAATTGGCAAAATACCATGGGATTTAATAGGAACAGATTTGAGCTAATGTGAATAGGTGGAAATAGTTAACTGCTAATGAAAACAATGAGAGTATCGAACAGTTTTTGAGAAGATCATCTAGAAGCTATAAAGGCTCACAAGCTGTTTATTATTTTAACAGTGTGATGCAATTNTGATGCAAATTTGGGGGGGGGGGGGAGCAGCCCCATATTGGCTTGTAGAAATAGGATGCTGAGCTGCAGGACACAAAGTCCTCATTCTTTACTTGGCACTCGTAAGGCTCTGCATCCAGTATTGAGTACAGAATTTTAGCAAATTAGTGGTCCATTGGAAGAGTTCCAGGAGAAAGAAGGAAAAAAAAAAA
>RSEF01000002.1:85954511-85972373 GCA_003993805.1 Himantopus leucocephalus
AAAAAAAAAAAAAGGCAGGAGGAAGAAGTTCAGGTCTTCAAGTGTGTAAAAAGCTACTACGCAGAGTTAGGGAATGGTCTTTTACCTATATTTTCAGTGAATGGGATGACATCAAATGACTTATCTTTAATAAAAGATTGCAATAATATTTTTTTATGGGTATGAAAATGTGAAGCCCTAGAGCAGAGTAATTGTGAAGGCTGGAGAATCTCCATCGCTGGAGATCTTTGAGAACAGTTTGGCTAAATGTTAATCATGATTCACAAAGATGTAGTTGATCATGCTTTAGAGGAAGAGAAAGAAGTGGACTAGGTAACTTAAGATGCCTTTCCAGCCTTTTTTTAATATCATGGGGTTTATCTTCATATTGCAAGACACGCTAAATACATCCTATAGCACTGACCCATCCTGAAGTATTGGAAGGTATAATGAAGTCCAAAGTGAAATATAAAATTTTTTGAGGGGGAGATTTCTACTCCATCAAAGCATCTCAGTTTTCTGAATGAGTGCTCTTATTGTATCCTTCTCAGTAAATATTTTGCCCTGCACTTTTGGCAGCATTTCTCCCATTCACCCTCTGTAGCTGGGTAGCCAGCATTTTAGGTGGCTAACAAGTAAGAGATGACACTTGGCCCACTCATTCCACCTTTCAACAGTTCCTAGTCTCAGAGTTTGATCTGATTTTAATATTGTCTTTTGAACTTGATCCAATGCATAGGAAATGAAATGGGGAGGCTGAAGGAAACAATGTAGGTCTGATAGGTCTTTTCATGCTTGTGTGAAGTTAGCTGGGAGAAACGTGAAATAAGCCAGACTACTATTTTGGTAGCTGAGCAGATGAGAGGCTTTTAGAAGAAGAGCTGTCATAGTGTGTTATCCTAAATAGTAGGAATCATGCTAGCTGCTCTGGGTGGTCAGTGGAGCAATATTTTATTTTTAAGAAATTGTCTTTTGTGCCCAGCTGGTAACACTTTGTACTGCTGTCTATGTGAAGTTGTATTTCATTCTCATGCTTCTCTAAGCTTGTGTGTAGTACTTTGGAAAACAGAAAAAAAAGACTGAAGCAGCAGGAGACAACCAAGTATTTAGTTCTGCCAGCTGAGACCGCAGAAAAGAAAAGGCTCACATCAGTAGAAAAAATGCTAGTGAAAAACCAGGCATGGCTCTGACTATATGCTTCTTTTCAGAGTTAGAAACCAAGTCTGGGCAGCTACCTGGTCAAAGCGAAATACTCTTTATTCAAGACAGAACTTTTGTGTGTCTCCCAGATCCTTCTTCCCACAGTGCACTTGTTTCCATTTTAAAAGGGGATTAAAGATTTTCATGCTTGAAATAACTGAGAAATCTTATTAGCTGCTCTCTTTCCTTTCCCTTCTCCTCAACGTAAAATTACCATGGGACGATAACTTTAATTTGCAGTCCTGAGAGGAGGTTATAGGCTTACGTAAAGGCTGCTGTATGTGGCAAAACTCTTGTCAGTGGTGATCTTCCCAGATACTGGTGGCAGATGAACTCTTGGTGTCATGTCTCTGACTTCAGCAAACCTATGCTTAGGGAGTATTCAGCCAGTAAATGCGTGTGTTACGGTTTTATTTTTTTCTCTCTACAAGCAACAGTGATTAAAAGGCCCCAGAGAGATGAACATAGATGGTTAACATTCATTTCAGCAACAGCAAGACACTATGTCCCATGATAAGCTGTTTAATTAAACCTTGCGCCTTTTTTAATCTGTGGTTCTATTTCTGTCTGGCTTTTGTTTCTCGTCTCGTCTCTGTCTCTCCAGTTTCCATGTTTCAGACATAGCCTCATTTATTTTTATCGGGCATGATTAATTCGGTTTACATAAAGGGTTTCTTGAGAAGTATGGATAAAGTATATAAAGCCCTTGTTCAGCCTAAATTTGGATTTAGATGCTTTGTAACTCTTTTCTCTTCAGTGCAAGTCAGTCTCCTGGTTCTGCTGCGCCTCTTGCTCTTCCCTCCAGCTAGCCTAGAGAGCCTTGCCAAAGCTGTCCAACAACAGCTGTTGAGCAATGCGCTTAATCACAGACACTCCTTGCTGTCCAACTGCATTTAATCAGTGCGAAAGATGAAACTGCTTGCAGAAAGTGTGTTATGGAGAGAAAACGAGCAATGAAACAAAGAGGAAAGCAGCATTTCCTGACCATAACTGTTGCGGGAAGAAAGAAGGGTTGTTACCCCAAAGGAGGGGAAAATTGGTAAATGCTTTTTTGGTCAGTTCTCCATGATGACGTAGATATGTGCTGGGTAGAGAACATCGTTGTTTTCAGTGTGTTAGGCAGCAGTGGAGAAGTCCTGTACCAAGTTGCATCTAGCAGCATCAGTGCATGTTTGAGGATGGTGTAGAGCTAACAATTGCGTGCAGGAAGCATCTTACACACTGAACCGAAGTGTGACTGAATACTGAATTTCAGTGGAATACTGATCAGCTGGGATATCTGATTCCCACAGAGTCTGAAAGACTGGGATTTTTCTGTACTTTAATAGTTTCTGATGTAGCCACTGACAGCCTTTGTTTGCTTTTTCCTTTAGCTTAATACTATATCAAATACTTAACATAAAATCTGAGATTTTTTTTTTTAATTAGGGAAAGGAAAAGAAATAATATCTGTATTAAATCCAAAAATGTGGCTGTTGCACCAGTCACAAAGTATATTTTAATCTCTATTTGTAGGAAATGAAGGGTCAGGAAAGCAAGCAGAGCACCAAAGCTATGTTCCTGTAGGTATTTAGGAGAAAACACAAAGACTAGATGCAGTTTCTGGAAAGTGTCAGCCTGTTACTGTCTTCGTGCTCACACTGATTGGGGACGGATATGGAGTCTCCTGAGAAATACTTGGTCTGCATTGGACACCTTGTGAAGTCATACTTCATCAGCTTTCTTGTTAGTCCCCATCAGGCATACAGATGGTTTCAATTGTTTCTGAGTTTGTCTGAAGAAGGCTGTAACATAAATCAATACCAGAAAACAAGGGAAAGCTCCATACTTTTTCCCCTTTGGCATAGTTTTGCATGGACTGAAAAACTAATGATAAATATGGACAAAGAGTGTAAGGGAACAAGAAACTTTTTAATGAGGTAGAAGGTAACGTGTTTTGAAGATGTACACCACACCACACCACCCCCCCCTAATTTGGATATTGGGGCTGTCTGGAGAGATGTAGTAGATGCAGTGTGATTAATTTTTAGCCTGGATCTAAATGGGTGCAACCCGATTTATCTTCCTTGAACACTAGATGTATGAGGGTTTTCTGCCCTTCTTGGCCCCTGCATCCCCCCAAGAAAACATTTTTCTTCTTTGTGTGCATGCACAAGCAAGGGTAGCCCGTGAGATTAGCAGGCAGAGACCATGGGAAAGCTCTGGATTTACTGCAGACCATCTGCTAGGAGTTACGTCCTGTCGTTTGTTGCAGGCTTGAGGAAGAGAAGGTTGGAAACAGCCTTTCAGTCTTACTGGGGGTTTGCTGGTTTTGTCATTCGCTCTGAAATTCTTGCTTGATAACAATGTTATCCTAGAAAAGTTTCTATCCGATGCTTCAGTTCCAGGCTTGTAATGAAAGCTAATAAATAAGTAACAATGCAGACTCTTACCTCCTTTTGCTAAAGCTTACGGGATGTAGCTGGCAGCAATGTAAGAGCCTAAATGTAATGGTCAAAAATAATGTAGCAGGAACCGTGCAGTATGTTGGTGTAGGACATGCTTCTATATTTGCTGCGGTTGGAACTCTCACGGGGTATTTGTCCTCCCTTATCAGTGTAGAGCATGGCACGATTACCTCGCTGAGTTGAAGGAGTTTACTGGCCTAGTCCAAAATTACTGCCCACCAGCTGAGATCTGGCATGAATGTTGCACTGAAGCAGCCTGAGCTATAGAAATATTCACACACAAAAAGCTGAAGTAGCCTGGAACGCCGTTGCCGTGTGGAAAAGGAGAAGGAATTCCCAGGCTGTTTGCTTAAGTTGGATGGGTGCTCTGATGCTGAGCAATCTTGGGAACTTTGCGAAGTTCTGATAATAATTTTCATTTCACATCAAAGCAGATGAAAAAATCAAAGAGAGGAAACTTAAGCTTAGGCAAAGTAATTTTAATGAAGTATTTCGAAGAGGGGGGAGGGAAACCCTAAGCTTGCATGCTTTCGATTCAAGCTTGAGTGTTTTTATTTGGGGAATTAGCAAAAATGTGAAAATTGTAAGCCCATGTGGATCTTGTATCAAATAGTTAAGTATTTGTGAAACTTACGTGAAGAACTTCATGCTGATTTTTATAATTATGTGTGGTGTATTCTGGATGATTTTGACCTGCATATGTAAAGAGTAAACTGTGAGTGGTGCAGAAATAAGGCAGTAAGCTCATTCGAAAAAAAAAAAATCCCTCTTTCTGCCTTGAATTTGCAAGGTAACAAAGCTCATGAATGACTGTATTTAATATCTGGGGTTTTGTTGCCAGTTATCACCCATAAAATATATTCTGAAGCAACTGCTACTTCAGCTTTCCGGGGTAAGGAGCAGTCTAGCCAGAAAAACCACTTACATCCTCCGCCCAGCACTGTCACAACCGGTGCGCTTTGAACATAGGCAGAGACAAGCAGAGTTAAAAATGTGTTCTAAAATGCCAGAACTGCCTGATTTTGAAATGATCTCTTCTTGATGTGGAAAGTCCCAGAAGCTTGCTATCTTTTCCAAAATACGAATCCTGCCAGGAATCCTAAATAGGTAACGGTGCGTGACGGATGGTTTGATAACGAGCATTCATCTGGCTTCTCCTTCTTGTTTTTCCCCTCACAGTTGTCTGGTGGGTGCGAGCTGACGGTGGTAATCCATGACTTCACCGCCTGCAACAGTAATGAGCTGACAATCCGCCGTGGGCAGACGGTGGAGGTCCTGGAGAGGCCCCATGACAAGCCCGACTGGTGTCTGGTTCGAACCACAGATCGGTCCCCAGCTGCAGAAGGCCTGGTCCCCTGCGGGTCCCTCTGCATCGCACACTCTCGCAGTAGTATGGAGATGGAGGGGATTTTTAACCACAAAGGTAAGAAGTGATGGAAATGCAGTCTAGTCGTCAGCAGCACGAATTTTGGGTAATGGGGAGTACTGTGCAAATGGGAACTGCGGTGTTCTTGCGCTGTTTTGGTTTCTAGTTTTTAATTAGATAAAACACAATGCTTTTAGTAACCTGCAGCCACACTGTCTATTCCAAAATATGCAGTCGGCAGTTCTCAGTGTTAGGTGAAAATGTGGCAGAAGACAGGGAAGAGATTTAAGCAAGTTATGTCTTGGTGAACAGAGTTATAGATCATGTTAGATCAAGCTGCAATGATAGGAAAATCTAGACCTGTCATGTGCTGAAAGGCGGGAGGGAAGAAAATCTCCAGCATGCATTATCAATGGTTCCTGAGAAACCCTGCAGTAAGAAGTCATGACAGCATCAGGCTCAGGAATGGAAAAGGTAAATATACACATCCATATGCTTTGGCACATGAATTGGCTATTTGGACTTTTTATATTACTTAACTGAGTTTTCTAGAGTAGCAGTGGCACACTCATCCCTTTTTCCCAGAGCAGCTCTGAAATCTTACTTTGATTTTTCGTAAGCAATGTGCCCGTGAAGGGTGCAAGAAAAATCTGTTCATTTTTTGAAAGTCTTTAAGGTTTTGGTGTACTGTAGTCCTTTGGCTCTGTAAACTCCCCAGGCTTAGAGTAGTTGTTTATTAGAGAAAATGTTTGCTTGCTTACTTGCTTGCTTCATTTGAAACTGCTTGAGTTTGCAGCCTGTAAATGTGAATAAAAAACAAAACAAAACAAAACACTAGAAAAACAGTTCATTGCAAGGTGTTTCATCACATACTGGGGGAAAAGATGCATTTCAAAAAGTGTGTTACTGCAAGTAACAAGATTAGCAGGAAAGTGGTGTTGAGGAAAACTTGTTTTCCAAAACGCAAAATTCTGGTTTTGGAGAGTTTTTCATAAATATAACCTCAAATCTTTCAATTATTCAGTCCATCACAGTTATCACATTACAATTTTTCCCATTTCTTTCAGCCACCGTATAAATAAGCTTGGCTAAAAGAGAGGAGAGTTTGTGTTTCTTGCATTAGGAGCATGCACAGCAGGAACTTCCTGAGTGCAGGGTGATGGGGGGAAGTCTGCAGGATTGAGCTGTGTATTTGGAATACTTTTTCGTCCTCTTGTGTCCTATAACAATTTGGATCGAGAAAGTTTGCAGTTGTTCTGATGATAAAATTGGAAAATGTAGTTAGGTATCACTGAAACATTTCTTCCTTTGACTAGGGAGTGAAATCATGGAAATGTCAACAGGATTTTTTTTGTTTTTTTTAACAACACCCACAGAATTGATAAATCCAATTTCCTTTGGAGCTAGGGGACTTCACCTTTGAATGTAAAGAATTTTATTAGGAGAGGCAGATTGTACTGTACAATTTATGTTATATGAAGAACATTGAGCCTGTCAGACTCCTGAGGAAGAGACAGCTGTTTTTATCTTTGAGAGGTTACTTTTATTAATCAAACCAGTGGACAAAACCTGTAATGCTTTTTTTCCTTTAGTGTTTGTGGAAAATGGGGCAGAGAATTGTAAAGTTAAATTAGTTTCTGTTTGACATGTTGCTTTAAAATAAAGAGCATTAATTAATTATATTAATCATGGAGACTGAAGAAGAAAAGGCCATTGCTAGAGTGAGCATGATTTGCAGGGTTGAATGCAGCTTCAGACGTGACTTCTGTCCCTGCCTCTGCCACAGGCTTCCTGTGGGATGTTATGGCATGCCACCTAAACCCCAGCTGATAAGAAGCAGCTGCTAATTGTTTATTCCCACATTACTGGGTGTCAGGCTTTAGGAGCTGGATGCTTGATTTGTAAAGTTTCCTGTGCATGTGATTGTGACTGAAGTCAGTGTGAACTGTCTTGAACATGCAAACTATTATATAATGTTACGTAATCTGAGGAGGGGGGAAAAAAAAGGGCAAAAAACCAAACAACTTCAGACTGGGTACTTGAAACCAGTGGGTGCGTTTGACTTTGGTCTGTACCTCAACTTTCTATTGCTTCAAAGAGGTTGATAGTGTTCGCTTCACACAGGGATTCTAAAAATTAAGCAAAATTAATGGAGTGCTTTATTTTTCCCCCCATAGTGAAAAGTACCTCAGACAATCCCACAAAGCAATTACTCATTCTCAAGTGCTGCATTTGATTAAAAATCTTTAAAAAAGGCATTGGGGAGTATGCTAATCAGAAGAATGGAAAAATAATTAGATGTTCAATTCTCAGAATTGTTCATTGTGAGCACTGATTAAGGTACGAATTCCTAAAAAACAAAACAAAAAACACAAACCCCATTAACAAAGAGCAAGTGACTGACTTATATAATTTATGGCAGTCCATGTACTTGGGTGGACAACTTTTAAATGTAATTCCTAGATTTCTAGTGCTTGATTCTGCAACTTCAGTCTTTTAAATACGGATGTTTCTTCTTTTTTTTTCTTTTTTTTTTTGACCATAATTCAGTAAAACTGTCAAGAGTTTTTGAATGATTCAACAAGTTAGGATATGACCCTCGGGAGTTTTGAGGTCTGAAAATACGTGTCAGATGTGAGGCTCGCAGTGTGAGCATCAGGTCTGAGTGATTCTGTACAGTTCATAGGGTAAGCCATGTGCAGTAGACACGAGTTTGGAATTTATGCATGTCTGGCATTGCAAGCTGTTGTGAGAGGCTCAGGGAGAGAGAGGTTTTACATAATTCCAAAGGAAAAAGGGAGGTGATCAGAAATGGTCGGGGTGGCTGCTTCGATGTTGAGTGTTTATCCTATACAAATGGCTTGTTGAAGCAAAGAGGTTTGCACTCCTTTCAGTATCTATGGCCCCTACAATTTTGATCTTTTCAACAGCGTATCAAGTGAAGTCAGCTTCGAAGTTTTGAAATGGCAAACCTTTTCTAATTTACAGCTGGTTCTTAAGTTGTGTAAAACCACATTTCATCACTGAGTACAGAAATGCTGGGTGATATTTAATGCCTTAAATAATCTGAAAGGATTATCCAAAGTAGAGAAACATGAAAGATGATTGAAGCTGAAAGTATGTTCAGTGAAGCCTAGTTCTGACAGCTGATCTTGGTCGTTCCTTGTCTGTCCACGTGTATCTGTCAACCGTGAAAGGTAACGTTGTTTTATTCTCATGTTAGAAGACAGCCCCAAAAATGACCTTTATCAGTTGCCTACAAGCGTAGGTGATACTTGACCTCTAAGAATGAGTATTACTTTAAATATCTAATCAGTATGAATATGTTAAAAAAATAATAGCACTTACAGTATCTTCAACAGCTAAAATTTGATAGTAGTTAAGATAACACACATTTTGTTAAGAGTATGGGGAAAGCATTACACAGAAAAAAAAAAGACATCCACTACGTGGAAAGTCATTTAGGGGGAGGGTTGATTGCAGGTTCCAGACCTTTTGCTCGCTCTGCTGGATATCAAATCTATTTTTGTAAGTTATTTGGGTCATTTAATCAATTTGACGTGCAGTTTACAGATGAGTACATTTTTAAAAATCTAAATCCCTTTTATAATGGGGAAAAAAGACAAACAAGTGGGTAGTGAAGAGGTTGAATAACAGTTGGTGCACTCTACAAAAAATAAATTACTAGCTTTGGAAGAACATGTTTTTCACAAGTAATACATAAGGCAACAATTTTTTTTTGCAATGATTCCCCACATGTTATTGGGTGTGGGGGAGAAAGAATGTTCCTGTTCTATTTGGTGCTTCTTTCTTTTTTTTAACAAGGGTTTCTTTTCATTCTGGGGTACATCCTTTTTGTATGTGCAATTCTCTTTCCTTTGCAGGGCATTTACACAGCCACAGAGCTTTGGGTAAAGGGCAGGGGACAGCAAACGAAATTGTGCTTGCAAGCTGAGAAAAACTGGCAGGTATTTAAAAGGGTTTGGGAATGTCCTGCCTGTTTAGATCACAAGTTCACTGCCTTTTCCAGCTTTATGAGTACTGCTGAAGTCTGAAGAATCTGTGATAGTCCATCATATCCTTCCTGTAGATGCTACCATTTGGACATCTACAAAGGTTACAACAAGCCTTTGCTCATGAGGCTCACATTTACAAGTCTTTGTAAGGTATGGGGTTTGTTCAGATCTGAAACGTAGGTGATGTCTTATTAACATGGTGACATACCATGCACCACTGCAATACTGAATCCTGACTTTTGATTCTGCTCTTAGGATACTGTCCTGCCCGGTGCCATAAAGATAAAAATTACATTTTTGCAGGTGTTCCTCCCTCCCCCCCCAACTGTAGTATCTCTTAAAGAATCTAGCGTAATAAATAGGATTGAATGTCTGACGGTTTCCAAGACAAAGGTTGACAAATTTTTTTAAAGAGCTGTGTCGTAAGTCCTTTCTACACCTGCAAGATGGGAAAGAGTGATGTAGGGCAGGTGTTGCAGGTGCCAGAGCTCTTCTTGAATTGGTATAGGAACCTCCTATTCAGGAATTAAGGAAAAGAAAAATTTCACAGGTGATCTAGAGATATTTTCCCAGAAAAGAGAGATATTTTATAGTTGAGGCCACAGAATGGGGTAAAACAGTATCTTGAATTTGTTACATTAAGTAAGCTTGCGCTCGCACAACTGGAGACCTTCTATTCAGAATATTAGTTTTAGATAAAAGGGGGAGGGGAGAGAGCAAAAGTCACGCGTCTCACATATGATTGAGAGTTTTGAAAGCTATGATTGAGAAATTGAGTGTTTCCATGTTGAGTCCAAGTACTGTTACGTAGGAAGGGGAAGCTCTGGATAGCAGCAGCAGAATTTGATCAAGTAAAATGGGAATTCAGTTTGAATAATTGAAGGAGGACACCCTGTTTGTAGCGGAAGAAAAAAAGGATGACTTGGGCAGTAATTGTTTGCTTACAAGCAGAGGCAGACTGTAGAAGGGGAGGATTTGCTGTTTTGAGACTGCAAGCAAGCGAAGCATGGGCCATGTGCAAGGAAAAAGGATCCCCACCCGTGGCTGAGAGCCAAAGCACTGCCTGTGAGACTGTCTGACAGCGTTTGCAGCTGCAGGAAATGAGTTACAGCCCAAGCCAGCAGGGAAAGTAACTCCTAACAATGAGTAGGTACCCTACTTGCTTTGCTTTGTTGCCTTGGGGCCATGTGGCAAAAGGTGGGGACTGTAATTTCCAGGGCACTGTACAGAAAGGGATCTGCTTCTGCTACACAGCTGGACGTGATCACATGCAGAAAGTGATATCGAGGGATATGTTGTAGTTGTACGAGACACTAAATGTTAATCTAAAAATTCTGTTTCTTGATGAATCAATTACCTCCTCATAAAATTTCCAAATAACAGGCTGCCCATCCAGATAACCAGCTGACAGAAAGCCTTATGAGGAGCTCATGGCAGGCAAAGCAGAGCAGTCAGTTGGATTTCACACTCCGCTCATCTAAATTAGCAAAAAATTGTAAAAGCTGTGCTGCAGTGTCAGTTCAACTTATTTATCAGGCAGACTTGAGCTTGAACAGAAGTGCAGGCATTTTAATAGCTAAAGTTCAACTTCACAATTATCAGTTGTTTTGAAAGCCTAATTAATCATAAATTTCCATGTAATCACAAATATTTTGCCAAAAAGCATTACTAGTCTAGTAGTGGCAAAGATAGTTTGAATTTAGGTGGGGTTTTTTTCGTGTGCGTGTGGTTTTTCAAACATGTTCTCATGCTTTAGTCCAGGTAAGTAAAATAGCTGCAGTATGAAGTAAACCAAGAATTCTCTATCCTGACTTTCCCACCTTATGGTTTTAGTTGAGTTTGCAGTTAAAAACATGGTTTGAGCATAAGTAAACTTAAACAAAATGTCAGCAATTGACTGTGGTCCATTAGATCATAATCTTTGGATTAAGCTTTATAGCCAAATTATATCAGATGGTCAGAATTAATAGCCAAATTCTAATTCAGCCTTGAATAAACAGTAAAGTCTGTATTAATTCCTTCCTTGGCATTGTGAAGTCCTAAAGTAGATAAGGAGATTCAGTGAATCTCGCAATTGGAATTTCTAGAAGAGTTCTCTCTATATCAAGTTTATATGTGCTCTGAAACATCACAGGATTCGTCTCTGCGTAAACCTGCCTTTAACTCCCTCACTATTCTTTTAGCGTAACTCAGCCCAGGAAGACCTGTCAGATATATCTGTATTTCCCACGCTGACTCTATTTGTGGGCATAAGTATGTGGTTAATTTGTCTCTGGAATTTTGTACATAGGTAACGAAAGCTTTTTGCCATGCTTGGGAGCTCACTATTATAGCTGAGAAAAAGAAGAACTTTTATAATACTGGCTTGAATGTACTTTTGGTCCCAGACAGCTGCCAAATATATTTCTCTTATATATCGTAGTTGGAAAGGAAATCAGTGTGTAAAAAAGTATCTGCTTCAGAACAGATGTATTTGCACAGCTGATCTTTGGGAGGTAGAAGATGGATATAAACCAGCAATTCTTATGGCTTTAGATTTCCCAAGAGAGTTGTTACGTTGCTTGCAATTAGCCTTTCTCTGACAGCCGTTTCTTTTTCTAACCAAGGTATTGAGGCAGAACAGAGTACAAACTAAAATCATATCCTGCAAATGTTGTTCGTATGTTGCAATTGAAGAAAAACATCCTGGAGCGGTGTTTATTTTCCTTAACTGTCCCTCTTCAGGTGCAATAAACTATTGAAAAAGTTGTTTCAATGTTGAGAATTACTTCTTGAGGGTGTCTTTGTTACTCATATTTGCTTTGGATTAAGTAAATCTTCAGAGCTGGTGCTCTGAAAAGCACCTGAGAGCAACCCAAAGAATTTCTCTTCTATTTCAATGAGTAAGTATCTTGGCAGGGTGGTGAGGGACAGGGCTGGGGACACCTGTTTGGACAGCAGAGTCCTCCTAGAGACACAGAGTTGTCATAGCTGTGTGGTAACTGCCTTGTTCATGACAGACGACAAGGAGCTATTGGTGTATATTTTTCTGCAGCTGGGGTGGCTGTTCATTTCCAAGGACCATCTGGGTAATTTTACCTGATGTGTTTTCCTTCTGTCACAGAACTGTATAGTTGACAGTGTCCATAAGGTCTTCTGTTCTTTTTCCGACTCTAGTTTTCTGGCACTTCCGCTGCTGTAGCTCATTCTTAAACTTGGTATTGGGAGGGGTATTTATGTGTTTTGTGTTTAGTAGAGAGAAGAAAATTGTTGAGGAGCAGGCTAAAGCTGATGTTCCTGTGCACCTTTCACGACATCATCACATTACATCGCATGATCTGTCATCATCACTGCCTGCAGATGAAAATAGCAGCTTTTAGCGTTCCACTGGCTTCCTCCAATTCTGTCTTTCTGAGGACATTGTTGAAAGTCTGTGTCCCACTGACTTCATTTCACTTTTCCTGCAATCAAATAGTAAAATATTAGTCTCTTGTTATGCATGTTAAACCAGAAATGCATCACTTCTAACGCAACTCCATCAGAAACGCTGTAACAGATGCCCTTGACATCTCTTAAGTTGTTGGCATTGGTTTCAAATCACCACTTCATTATGCAATGTTTTGCTGCTATTTTGAGTCATATTCACTGATATAGGTATATGTCCAATTTGGGACGTGCTTGTGTTTTCTCCTTGCTTTGAGCTGAGTACAAATAGCAAGACGTTTTTCTCTATCTGGGTCAACTACTGAACTTAAATTCATCATTCTCTAACATGGAAGTTATGCAAGTAAGTGATGGAATTGTTAGAGGAAACTGTGTAAAAGAGGCTGTTGTGGTAAGTGAATAGCACCATAAAAACACTTCATGATCCCAGGAAAAGTACTCTATGAGTACACTTTTCAGAAATTTGCAGTATGCTTTTTCTGGGATGGATGTGTAATGGTGAGTACCTATAGCAATAGAAGACATTTCTATAACTGACATGCAGGCATAATAGTAAAGGCTATCTTAGGTAAGCTTGTTATCAAGTTGTCCTTGATGACCAGAATCCTGTAGTCATTTTCCTTGTGGTCGTAAACCAGCTGTCTTCAACCTACTGTATGTTAACCATTAACGGTACAGCGGGAATAGTCCCTGTTACAAGAAGTGGTTAAAAGTATGCCAGGTTTTCAAGAGCAGACTGTACAAAGCCCCAGGTAGTCTGGTATGATCTCATAACTGACCCATCCGTTTGAGCAGAAGGTTGGGACTATGTGGGTTTTTGAGGCCCCTTTCAGCTTGAGTTATGCTGTGACCCTATGCTAAAAGTTAGAATTGACAGCATGGACTTGTTATGTTCTAAGTGTTTCCTAGCGTCTTGAACTCCCCTTAGTGTCTGTAGGGATATCAAAAATGCTTAAGATTTTCCCCCAAAACATAGTCATCCCATGTAAGAAACAGAAAGGAATTGTAAAAAGTATTTCTGCTCATGAAACAAGCTAGTTATTCTTGCTGCACCATGCTGGGTGTGATCATAGCCTTATTAGGCATAGGTTCATTTGTTAATAAAGGCGTTAAAGTATCAGTGATATGGAGATTCCTTAAACACAGAGTCTAGGAAAATCTAGTTGCATGTAAGAACCTGCAAATATGCTGAAGGAAGGAAAGCTGCTAGGGAAGTCGCCTGGAAAGAGGGACTAGTAAAGCTGACTTGGTCATCTGTTGCTTTCTGCAGAAAAGCTTAAGGGAAATGGAAGTAAACGAGGTCATCAAGGACTAAGTTCAAGCTGTTGCTCTTCCCCTTAGAAATGATAGGAGAGGATTCTTAGAAATGTTAAACACAGAATTTGTAGTGATGAAAAAGATACTGAAAGAAAAGCAGGGCTCAATAGCAAAAAAGTACTTTAAGTGAAAGGTTGGTGTTTTGTTTTGATTTTATTTAAAAAAAAAAAAAGACTGAAGACTGGTTGACTAGATTGAAGTATGCTTTAGGCAATATTAAACAGAAAAGCTTCATTGGTGAAAACACCAAATCGTTAACCACATATCTTAAAACCTTTGTGTCAGTAGCTGATCTATTTTAAAGAGTTTATTTGTCATGGCCTGACTTGGTTGTTGGTCCATCCTAGTGTGTTTTGTGCTAACTTTTCTCAGTGTCTCAAAGGTAACTAAGTGCTGGATGATTTAGTAGAACGGGCTTAGTTGTGTTGATCATTTCATCCTAAAGATGTGGCAGGACTAAATGCTGTCCCACTAGNTTTCATCCTAAAGATGTGGCAGGACTAAATGCAGTCCCACTAGAATCAGTTTGGAAATTACTCACTCAGAGCTCTGCTTAGGGTAACGTCTACCCTGGAGGTACACCTGCTGTGTTCTCTTTGTGTCCTGGTTGCTTACTTAAGTGAAAGCCCAGGCTATGGGATCCAGTGCTTACTCACATCATCTTTGTAAGACTATCCCGAGATTATAGTCCTCAGAACTGGCGTAAATTAATAGTAGTAGTATTTTACTATCTTGTTTTGCTGCTTGTGGAATAACAAAGCATTACTTTGTTACTGAAGTTGTTGGGGTGATGACAAGCATTTACGTTTCTGTAATTATTTTTATTTGAAAAGAAGTATTCTATCTATTTTGACAGTCTCATTTTTCATGTAGAAGCATTTTATTATTTTTATAAAGCACAATGCCATTCTAAATTGCAGAAGGAGATAGCACTGTTTCGTCAGGTTGTGAGCTTTTGAAAGGCAGTATTACCTTTTGGAAAAATTTAAGTTCTCAAGAATACTAACCTGATGTTTTTGTCAGCAAGAGGCACGTGTATTAGGATATAGAGTCTATTCAGGTCTTTTTGCGTGCTTCAGGAAGTTAATGTTATTACCAATCTAAAACTTCTACCATGATGGAATGCTTTGTTCAGGACGAACTAACTGGGAAAAGAGAATGTGCAAAAACTTTGTAGCAATTTAAAAAATTTTCTTGCACCTAAATTTTAGTTGCTGTCCTAAAGGAACATCATTGTCTTAATTGAATGTAGTTGCTTTCTGAAATATCTAAAGCAGAGAATTAGAGTGGCCATTTCATAACTGCATTTTCACAATTCTAGTAAGGGATGATGATGTAATTTGTAGAAACTATGCCCTTTCCAATTTTGTTAACTCTGTGACTGTGTTCGTGTTTTGGTTCAGAGTTAACTTTCTTTTAAATGGGTGTAAAACATGTACTGTGTAGCCTGTACTACTGTAGTAGTACAGAAATGTCTTTTTCAGGACTGAATTATTCTACATCTAAAATTCAGAGTAGACAACATAAAAAATGCTAATTACAATGCAGAAATACTCACATTTGCAGAATTGTTTGGCAGTACGTGTTTTCTAGTGTTTCTGTGTTTTAACATCTGATAGGCAATGTAGAATAATAAACTCCTGTCCTGTGGATTTTTTGCTCCCTTCTTTCTCTTCTCTCTATGGCAAAGCTAGCCTCCAAATATACTTACGTGTACTTAGTAACAAATCTTTGTTTATAATTTACAAAATACAGCAGGTGAAATCCAGGCTCAGAGAGAGAGAAAGTGCCCATCGCTGATTTTGCTCTCCTGTTAGATGCAGTGCAGAGGAATTGCGGAGTTTGCTTCATTTTGCTTAAGTATCTTTTAATATAATAAAGGGATCTGTGAAAGTATGTAAGTTTTTGTGGTAAATGCTAATGTTTGAAATCTAGAGAGGTGCTTTCAGTGCCCATATGCTTTTCCTGCTTCCAGAAGCAGCAGGGTGTTGGGTCGTGGCTGGGCTCCATCTGCCGTACCTGGCAGGGCTGTGCGACTTAGCCTGGTCTATTACATGGACATGACTTCTGGTAGGGAGTACTGAGCAGAGAGAAAAGGAGGAGAGGTCTTGATGTAACCCTGTGTAACTAACCAAAATGCAGTTGTACAATTTGAACTTAGAGAAGGGGGAGTAAGAAATGTGTTTCGGTCAGTAATACCAAGCAAGAGGTAGCCCACACAGCTTGCGGAAGCAATTCCTCCAGATGCCTACGTATGGAACTTCAGCATCAGTATTTCTTACGGGGAGTACGTGTCCAATCTAAAAAGCATTTCTTTTGTTTTTAATGACCTACTTTGGTTACTAGAGCTGTTCATTTTCCTTTTAAGTGACTTAAAAGAAATGCATTTCAAGTCAAGAATGTAATTCAATATTCTGAACACTTCTGATGCATATATTCTTACCCTTTCCTTTTGTCTCCAACTGCATGTATTTTCAGTTAAGATAATTAGCTAAGAGATTTGTGTTAAAAAGAATCCCAACTCCTGTATGTTCAGTTACAACTGGTTTGTAAAATTAAACCTTGTTTTGATCAAATTTTTTTTCATGCCAACAGGCTGATTCCCTTTTTCTTTGGAGTGGGAAGGGAAGAGAAAGGGTGTTTTAAATATGGTTGAGGAGACTACATCAGAAAATTCAAATGAAGAAAAAAAGGGATGATGAAGGGTAACTTGCATAATAAAATTAATGTCAAAAATGAGTGTTTCTTCAGTATGTCTCATTAGGACGGCAAGTATTTCTCGCTTGGAACACTTTTTGTGTTTTCTCCAATGTAGAGACGAGGCATGGCATATTTCTTCTCCCCTCCCACCCCTTGCTAAGTAGTGAATGTATGTGGAACAACATTCCTTACACTCATCCAAAAGATTTTGTTTGAATTATCTGAAGCTGGTTTGTTGTGGTTTTGCTGACAGTGGCTGGGATCCTTCAAGCTGATTTGGCATGCTGCAGTGGTGCCTGTGTTGAGGAGTCAGAATTTTCCCAAAGCTTTTCCAGATAAACAGAAGACCAGGGACACTGAACATCTCATCACTTCTTTGAAAGGCCTCTTCATTCTTGGGAGTGGTATACAGGCTCCAATTCCTTGGCTACAGAACAGAATTAAAAACTCAACAAAATAATAGCCAAATGATTAAGATGGGAGAGAGTTTACGATGTCATGTGCTTTTTGATATTCTTTCTTACTGTAGGCATGAGCAACAGCTCGGGCATGTTCTGCAAAGCTGGAGACAGGAAGGACTTGTTTAGATCCTGGCCTTGGTGACTGAATAGTTGGATAAATGGTTCATTTCCCAGCATTTTTAATTAAAGCCTGAGTACTTCAGTGTCTTGATTTCAGTAGCTCTTGACAAATGCTTTACCCAAGATGTAGAAAGGGAAGGTTATTTATCACCCAGCTGAAAATATCTCTTTACCCTCAATCAAAAAATACTTTTCCCAGGTTTGCCAGCTAATTAGATAGCCTGCATGTTTTGTTAGAGGTGGTTGTTGGTTGGCTTGGGGTGTTTTGGTTTTTTTTGATTGAAACACCCCAGTATTTTGAAAGGAGTTCTTGGAAGTCTCAAATTAAGGATGTTCACACAATTCATTGCAAAATACAATTTCTGACTGATTCAATTTAAAGTGTCACTGGCAGCTGGCAGCACTGGTCGTAAAGAACAGGAAACAACGCGCTGAATGTGGGTCCAAAGAGCCACTGTTGTAACGATTCCGCTCCTTGCAGACCGGCAGTGTTATCTGTGAGACTGAGGAGCAGTAAGGCTATTTTTTGGGAACAGGATGATCTTTGTGTGTGGAGCTGAAGAAACCAGATCCTAGTGGCGCAGCTGTGCTCCAAGCACTTAAACTGGGGACACATTGTACACTGAGGAAAAGGCAAAGTTAAGTTCCTTTCAGAATTCTAATTGCAGTTTGGGAGCTCACCTTTGAAGAAGATTCAACCTCAGATTTATTTATTGATGTCTTTCCTGTTCTACGATTTCTTGGTTGCGTTAGAGTATTCTGGTGTGAGGCAGAGTGCCTAAATTGCCAAAGACAGGATTTGTATGCAAAGTCTGCCCAATTTATTTTTTTTT
>RSEF01000002.1:85972473-85999600 GCA_003993805.1 Himantopus leucocephalus
AAAGTTTGTTGTCCCGTTGGGCTGGGGTCTATGAATATTTAAGTAATGGATGAAGGGAGAGGCAGCTCAGTGCTGCTGTGCAACATGCCATGCAGTCCAACCTCTTCTGCGCTGAGCTCGTGCTCTGTGCCTGGCCATGGTTTTGCCTAAAGGTGTTCTCCACGTAGACATATTCTCGCCTGCAGAACGAAGATTACCTGACTGGTGCGTTATTACTGAGGATGAGTTCTGACAAAAAATTGCTGATGCGAGGAGCTGCAGGAAAAGATGTCTAGCAGCCAGGGAGGCCTAATGCAGGATAAGGCTCTGGAACACAGAAAACTTGATGGAGTTAAAGGACAAAGAGAGCTTTGTGGTAGACCCTGAAGTAAACTGTAGAAAGGCATTAATAGGCTGCTTGTTTGGGCTTCAACTTAAATAGATTGATACAGGTCACTCTCTCAGATGAGAATTGTGACACATCTTCAGGTGTTTAAGCCTAATCTAAGGTGATAGTGTTAATAAATAATGGTCCCTGCATGTTAAATTAAGAAATAGTGGTTTTGTGATGTAGAATTAATTTCCCTTTTGCTTATACTTCGTGGGAGAGGTTACGGGTCTGAGCTTTCAGTCTTGGACTGTAAGAAAGTTGTAGCTATTGTATATGCATTGAGATGTTTTTCAATCAAATTCTTACCTAATAACCACAGTCACTCTGCAGCGCCTTCACATGGAGTCTGCTGTCTCCACTCCAGTGTTGCTGTGGAGCAACTGCTTTTTACGATTGTGTACATCAGACAACTGTATATCCGTGACCCTTTCTTCTTAACCATGTAACCTGTGAAATATGCTTTAGGTTCACATGGTCATTGTCTCTTCCCCACAACCTTGATTTACTTGTCTGATTTGTCTTCTGAGAAGAGAAAGGGCCAAAGCAAAACCTGAAAATAATGATGCTTGATTGAGTAGGAACAGAAGAACTTTTTGTAATAGCATGCTACAAATGATGTGATTCCCAGAGCATTTAAAATATCTTCTTCCTGCATATATTATTGGTGCTATAAGGTCAGTCTACATGCAGTTTAAAAGCAAAACAAATCCAACCCAAACACAGTTTTATGTATAAATTTTGCTGTGTTTTATAAAGTCGGAAGCGTTCTTACATATGGAAATCACTATTTCAAAGCTGTATTGATAACTTCACTAACTTTTTCTAAATGTTAGTTAAAGACGTGAGAGTAACTACAATAAGAATGGCTGGATATTCTTTAGTATGCTTGATGTGCGTGGGAACTGTTGGGGAGTAGAGGAAAGGGATTGTTTCATTTATTTTTTTTTCTTACTCAACTAGAAACTAGAATCATTTTCAGATGTTCTACAATTTCATGAAGAATAAACTAGCCTTAGTGGAAGTCTCACCGTAGGTGGCAAACTATAAAGATCACTTATCCTGAAGAAAGAGGGTTTTTTCTTCTGCTGCTTTCCTGTCCCCCCACCACTTAGGAATTCAGCGTCATTTGAAAGTCATCTTGGGTCAGAAGAAAAATGTTCAGGAATCAGAATTAATCATTTCAGTGCAGGAGGCTATGAAGGAGGAACTAATTCAGGATTTAGGGTGGCTTTCCTTAGGAACATTAAGAAAGCAAAACTTTTGTCTCAGGTGGAGGGTGAGCACAACTCTTTAATAGTGCAAACAGGGTAACATGTGTGTACCCAACTTGTGTTAAGTGCTAATGATAAGCCTTCTTTGACTCTGGGACCTCATATGCTATCAGCTCCACATAAAATTCCTATTTATCCTTGCATTATGTGCATTTGTTTGTGCTATTATTATTGGCAACCCCCTCACTGCTGTATTTTCTTCTTTCCCCCTACATGCTTGTGTATTCTACAGTATTGTTTGTTCAATCTCATTTTAGGGCTTCTTTTTCATGACAATCTGATGAACGCATTTCTGTTTTTACAGAAATTTAATCCTTGCTTTGGCTTCATAGCTGTTTATCTGTCTAGTGAATGCAGCTTTTTGTATACCCTTTAAAATTACATGATGAGGTGTTCAGGGGAAGAAACCAAACATCTTTTCTAGGTTTGTAAAGTGTTTAGCTAAAAAAACCCACCATAAATGAATATTTATGTACAAATGCTTGTGTGGCATGCTAGGTGAAGAATGCATAGATAAAAAATAAAATACACACAGTTTCAGTTTACTGAGCAGGAAAACAGCTTGATGAACTAGAAATTTATCTTGCAGAATACGAGCTTAGAGGTAAATAGATCTGAAATGCAATTTAAACCAGGGCAAGATCTTAAATGAATTTATCAAAAGGTGTGGATTTTTCTAGTGTTTGGATTTTTTTATTTTTCACAAACAAGGCTCAAGAGATGATGAAGGTAAGGGCAGAGTCTGTTGTTTGGTACAGATTTTGTCAAGGAAAATCGAAGCTCCAGGGCAAGTGCTACACGGTTTAGCTGACTGGAAAATGTCTTTATGGCTTTAGCTAAAGCATTAAAAACTAACTGTGCACTGTAAAATAAAGAGAGGTGTTAAAGGTTGGTTTTGTGCGTTCTGGTTACTATAAAGCTTTGTAGAGGTACTAGACGGCGTCTTTTCTGAAGGCTGAGAGGAAAAAGAGCTGGTTTGCTGTATTTTCTAAGATCATCTTGAGCCTCAATTAGGGTAGTTACGGTAGAGTGTAATCTGCTGCATCTGGCTATTCCCACATGTGAATTTAAAGACTGGAACTGTGCTCAGTGAGTCAGAGGAGAGCATCCCTGGAAGAGAGGAGCTGCTCTGACGGCAGGGCAGGGGGCTAAACCAGACTGAGAAGATAACAGCGACTTCCTTAATCCGATGGCATTGCTTGTAATGTTATCTGGGTGAACATCTTCAGGAGAAGCTGTAACACATCCCTAGGGTTCGGGCGAGTGGGTTATTTGTAAGCTCTGGGTATCGGAACAGCTGAGTCCTCACCATGCCAAACAGGATTAAACAGACTGACACTCTGGGATCGCTTCACTCAGTAAATCCTACCTGCTGCGGCAACGGGCAGCCGAGTGGCTGTAAATACTGGATCCTGGATTTAGGTACAAATGTATGCAATAGAGATAATGGGCTGGGAGGAGGAAGGTTGGTTGGTTGGGGAATGTTTTCAAATCTACACAGGAGTTTAGTAGGATGCTTTCTTTTCTTCTTCTCTCTCTGCTCTACTCTCCCCTCCCTCTGACCCCAGTCAAAAAATGCAGAGTATAACAGAAAGGACCTGTACGGGAAAGGGAGCAGTTGTGGAATGACTCTGTTCTGTAAACTCCTGGGATGCTGTACAGTAAGCTCTTTCAGAAAAAGCATGTAAAATGCATGTGCTACTTTATTTTTTTTTTTTTCAGTTGAACTGTGGAAATGAGAAATGCTAGCTCTTTCTCTGTGAAATGTTATTAACGGTAGTAATTTGTTTTAAGAGCTTAGAAGAAATTTTCTTAGAATGTTGCTGCTAAACCAAAAAAATCATAGATTGTTTAATATCTACCACTTCTGTTAAATTATTGTTGAGAAGTAATGTTTTGAGGAATAGAGCTTGAAAAGAAAGGGTGGTTGGGAAAGAAATTGGTGTGTGTGAAATTTACTTAGACATATCATTGATTCTGAAAGGTAGTATGGAGGTAAGCTATGCTGTTTCAGTCTTGACTGGAGAAGCACAAAGGTTAGGGTAGGGATGTTGACGTTAAACTCAGTTGTTGGGTCTTCCCCTCCTCCCTTGTAATTTTAACAGGAAACAGTATTTGTCCTTGGTATTTGGACTGTTGCTGCAGAACAAGTTCAGTTCTCATACGTAACAGTCTGAAATGTCTGCAGGGTGTTAACCTTCAGTGTCTGGAGCTGAGGCAGCTGTTGGGATCCTTCCTTCTCAAATCCAAGTTGTTTGCAGCGAGGTTCCAGTCTTACAGACCTGTTGCTGTGTGCATATACTTAAAATAAGCAGCAAAAGGCAAGTTATAATCTTGTTTCGTTTATTAGTATCCAGTCTGCTGTTACAGCTGGACTGAGAGGAGAGGGAGGATGGTAGAAGGATTGCAAACATGAAATCAAGGATGTAATGGAAAGTAATCTTATAGGGGACATCTGAAGATAGGGTCGCATGTCAGCGGGATGGTAGTAACTCTCAGTAGTTCCTTGAAAGATAACGGGGCATCAGAGTAGCAGCCAGAGGGAGTTAATGTTGTCAGGCTATCATCTCTGAGCCCAGTGACAGAGCTCTGTTCTCAGAAAGCTGCTCCGTAGTCCCCAGTGCTGCGCAATCACTTCCTAAAACAACAATTATTCCAGTTTTTAGAAGTAAACAGGTACAGAGTGGAGGTGGAGGTGAAAGGAGTCAGTTACAAATTATAGGCAGAATGCTTTGCAGCAAAATATTTTACAGCAAATGCTCACCCAGAGCTGTGACTACCTAGTGCAGCTGGAGGTCTGTTAATGGCACGGCAAGAGTCTTTTCCCCTGTTGCTTTGCATTCTCCTCTCTTCGCTGGAGCTCATTTGCTTCATTTTTTGAACTCTTGTTGCTTGCTGTGGTTAGTCAGGCTCAAATCTCTCTGGTTTTTACTTCCAAAGAATTTTTAGAAAACAAGTTTTTTAAAGTGCTGGGTGTAGTTAATCCTGATCAGTGAGATGCTATCCATTATTACCATAAATTAAGATCATAGACATGTACAAAGTCTTGTTTGGCAAGCATACATGGTTTCACAAACATTCTTCATTGTTCTCTCTCTGTTTCTTAAAAACAGATGTCCATGTGTACAGACCATGTCGTAAGGAGGCTCAATAGCCTTTCATAATAGGGGAACAAAACTTACTTGCTTGCCCCAGTGTAACTGTAGCTATGCCATCTCTTGAACTGGAAAGAGTAAAAAATTCTATCTGTAGTATTTCTGGCCACTGCAAACTGGCAATTTGGGATTTAGGTGAATATTCAGAAAGTGTTCCAGTGTATGGTTTTATTCATAGAAGACTTTAACTGAGGTTTTGTCTTTGCTTAAGGAATTTTTAAGGATTTAAAAAGTTTGGTTTATTCTTCATTAAAATGTTAGAGTACATACATGCACAATTAATAATTATGTACTCCTGTTTAAATGATCTGAGTTTTGTCCTCACTTATTCACAAAGTCTGAAGGAGGAAAAATGCATTCTGATTTAGGGGAGAAAGAGAATAGGGCTTTGAATAATGAATTGGCAAGAAACTAGTGAAATTAATAAATAAGTATTGTATTTTTGCCTTTATCTGACATCAGTTGTAGAAGGCAGCGGTGATGGTAGGAGGAAACCAATTCTCATGGTAATTCCACCCATTCCTGTAACTTAAAAATGCTCTGCGTTTGAGACAAGTGTGGATAAATATCAAAGTTGTTTATGGTTATCTGGCTGGAGAGAGTGTTGAGTAGTTTGCCTGGAGCTGAATATTGGAAATAATAACATCTTTTTTTAGTTACCTTATGAGCTAGAAGAAACAATAGGATGTATGTGTTTCAGTCCCTAAGTGGATCATGTGAGTCTATATTTCACTTGGGAAATTTGAGAGGCAAATCTCATGGATGAAATCCAGGAAATAAATCTACAAAACCAAAATTTATCCTGAAGTTATTAACCATCTGGGAGCTGGTTTGGAGGGGGAAAGGTGATTGTACGAGTAGAGAGAGTTCTCATTTGGCTTTGAAGAAATACATTTATTATATGTGCAATAGATTGCTTAAAAGAATGTATATGAATCAAACTGGCTTTCTTTTTCCTTTTTCATAACATTTTATGGTATATCAAGCCTCAGAAATAATTCATCCATAAAACAGGATGCTTTTACTATAGAGTAATTGTTAGCAAATGGTGTCCAAGAGAGGATAAGAGGTCTCTGAGGACCGGACTCAGAGGATGCAGTGGGAGAGTCCAGTATTACTAATGGGTTGGTGTAATTCTTGGCGTAGATCCACCTCTACACTTTGAAAGTCTATTCTTTTAAAATACAGATGGAAGCTGTTAAGTATGTGCTGTGTGTGCTTTTCCATCTCCACCAAGAGCATGCAACAAAAACCCTCCTGAAACTGAGCTCATGTGTCAGCTATATAGTTACAGATGCAAAGGTACTACTTTCCTGACCTGTATGTCCTTCCTCGCTGTTTTTGCAGCATGGCTTTTTTGAATCCTTAGGCTGCAGGACTTGCAAGAGAGTTAGCTGAAGGTGCTGTTTATTGGTTAGTAAAAACTGGACTATATTTCAGGTACTGCCAGCTTATTTACCATGCGCTTGCACATGGCATCCAGCTGCTTCTCTTGTGTCAACACTAGCAATCACTCAGGCAGCCAGACCAGGGAACTGATCCGGCACAAAATGCTATACCCCTCCCTCCTGCCCCCTCTCCCCACCAAAAGACAAAGTTTTCAGGTGTAGGAGCTTATGCAAGAGAGATACTGATGTCCTTTCATAACTGCCATCCCTGCTCATGAACCTGAAGATTTGAGGCTTGGGTTTTTTGCTCTGGGCGAGCTGGTAAGATCCACAGTTACCCACTTGAAAATGCCATATTTTCATTCATGTAGTTGTCAGGTGGGTTACCTGCTTTGTGAAATAAGCCAAGACTGAGCAGCAGTGCAGATCAGATGTGTGTATGCAGTTAGCCCCAGGCAGCCTTCTGCCTCCAGTCCTTGGAAGTCTGCTCCCTGTACTCCATTGCTTTCCGCTCTGACCTTGTATAAGTACTGCATGAAAATGGAGTCATTTAAAATGGGTCTGTTACCCCTAACTCCATCTCAAACCAGCTACTCAGCTCCAAGTTTTAAAGACTTTTGAAAGATGTAAAGGGTAAATATATGCTTTTCCTGAAGGAAATGTCATTAGGTTTACAATGCAAACTTCATGTAATAAGGATTTGTGACTCCATTTCTGTAACAAGAAAAAAACACTTTTGTATAAGCCTTTTTGGATTTTGCTAAGATGACTGCATTCCTGTATATCACTAATGAAATATATTCAAAACATCAAGCAGTGAAGAACTTACAGATTTAACCTCAAAAAAGATTATGGGAAAACGAGTAGTCAGTACCAAGAAGGCTTCCTGGTGAAAGACGCCAGAAGGATTATTGATAAAACCTTGAAAAGAAGGGTGAAGTGTGATTACATACCAGGAAAAATATGGCTGCCTCTTTACCTTCTTGTCACATCTCTCAGAGCATATCTGTAACTAAACATCTGATGCATACAGTTTTGTATCATGGTCAAGAATCTGCATTGAATGGATGGGCTTAAACTGAGCAAAGGAGAACTGCCTCAGCTCGTATTTCAATTTAATTTGCCTCTTGCTATGCTGTACCTCTATTTTAGACAAATTACTTCAGTGAGGCAGCGGCATAAGAATGAGCTATCACCTTACATAATGAAAGTTGCCTCTAGGTGCTCATTGCGAGACTAGTAACGAACAATGTGTTCATAATCTGCCTTTGAATGTGGCTACAAGCAGCTGCAACAATCCACTGAATTTGCTCGTCAAGGCTTGCGCTAACTCTCTTTTAGTGGAGGTAATGAGAAGAACAGAATTTAGGTGATGTAAGTGTATTCCATATTACTTTGAAAAGACAACATTGGTAATGTAACAATCCTTTCCCTGTAAGGATTGGTTTTCCTCATGGAGAATAGTAAAGTATGTTTATTAAACAACTTTTTTTTTGTTGTTTTGTTTCCTTGCATTTGAGCATGGGATTGGACACCTCCAGTCAAACTTCTTGAATGAGTGCTTCAAAAAAAACCAACCCAACGTATCCAAGTACATGGGGTAGTTTGCTCTAAGAAAAGAGCTTCATTAAGATCTGCTGTCTAGATGCATGGTATGAAGGGACTAGGGACTTGATGAAAAGAAGAAATGTTTTTTCAATAGAAAAAGAAATAGAAGATAATTACATTCCTTATCTTGTTTCCTCCACAGAACTTATTTTTCCCCTAAATTTAGGCTTACAGTTGAGTCTATAACTTAAAAAGGTGATTTACTGTAACTGCATTGTTGTGTAGATGCTGTTATTGATACCAATTTCCCCCCTCCCTCCCCCTGCTTTGTGTCTAATCAAAGCAAGCAATGAGAATTCTAGTTTATTGCCTTTCAAAAGAAGTGCAGTAGCTCTTTTTCTTTCCCTTTTTCTTTCCTTTTGATTCCTACTTCCAAACCAGTTTTGGACAGCTCTGCCATGATCCTATCACATAATTTTCCTGTGGCCACTTAGGTAATATTAGATGGATGGGATCTGAGGAACGATTCAGGGAATCGAGATTTAGATGACTGGGTGGGCAAGGCAGTTCACGGCCTCACCTTCCTCCCAAGCCTTTATTGGGAAAAATTGAAGGAAATAAAAACAACAGAAAAGTTGCATGGCAAAATGTAGCTTTTTCTCTGTGTGTGATGTGGGCTTGATAGTGCCAAAGAAAATTCAGCACTGCATATGTTATTCCTGAAGAGACTGTAATCAAGTTAACGAACACGGCAATGATGGATTCAATTTTTAGTATTCGGTGTATTCTAATTGCACATTGAGATAAAATGTCACATCTTCCATTAATTCCTAGTTTGCTTTTTTAAAAATATATCTATACCGAGGAGCTATCTTTTCCCTTTTAACCCAATCTTTATTGACAAAGTTGTGGGGGAGTATCTTCCCCTTTCCTAATCCCTTAAAATACTTCATCCTGAAAAGGCATCTGTGCAGAAGTTTGCCATTATGACTTTCAATAGCTATCTGCTAGTCAACCTTGACTATGAGTCAGTTAAAAAAAAAAAAAAATTACATTTCCAGTGTGGCTGACCTTTATTAAAATCATGTGTGCTCTCGTTGCATTGCTCAGGTTACATGTCCATCTGAAGACAAAAAGTTTAAAACCAGTTCGGTTTCCAATCACTGTAATCTAAGACTGCTCTTGATAATGCAGTTATTGAGGTGGGACTGAACGCAGAGGAAGTTGTCTGTCATCACCTACAGTCATGTAGTTCCGCAGTGTGGAGGCAGTGGCATGGCTCTAAGGGCCTGACTCTGCTCATTAATACTCCGGCTAGTGTGTGCACTGAAAAGTTCAACGTTTTACGCTGCAAAGCAATGTTAGTACAGTTAGTTTCTATCACTGATATCAATTAGTTGGACAGGAAGAAAACATCTTTTTTATATATGGGAATTTTGGGAGACCAATTTTTGTTGCTGCTTTAGCCATTCCATCTTCCCTCCCAATTCCTTTATTAATTTCTCAATTTATTTTTTGAGGGCTACAGCAGTGTAACATTTGGAAAGAGAAAATGACCAAAGTTATTGTATCACCCCAAAGCTAAACGATATATTATTATTAAGCTTATGGCAGAGTTCCTAACTTGAGATTGATGTGTTTGTACAGCTGTTGCTAAAGCTGTGGCTCCAAACAATCGCTAGTTGTTCTAATGAACTCTTCTGCTTTGAATCAAGAGGATGGGGAAAGGAAAAAAGACTGTTAAAATTGCTGTTGGATTAGTATGTGTATTTAGGCTAACATGTAACTGCAGTAGGTGAAGAGAAGAGGAAACAAGTATTTTTTTAATACAAGTAGTCTGATAACTTGGGGTTTTTAAACAAATAAAATTTGATAAAGTCATTTCTCTTGTATCGTTTGTTACTGTAACTTGATACTAGCACTGTGTACTCTGACTATATTTATGAACTTTACTAGTACCCTTGGAGATATGCTTAGCAATTTTTATTAGTATCAACCCTTTGTGCTTCAAAGNTCGTTTGTTACTGTAACTTGATACTAGCACTGTGTACTCTGACTTTATATTTATGAACTTTACTAGTACCCTTGGAGACATGCTTAACAATTTTTATTAGTATCAACCCTTTATGTTTCAACATATGTTTATTGACTCTTGTCATACATTCTCTCAGTTTTATTAGAGAATTTTTGGAGGTTTTCTCATGTGTTGGAAATTTTTAAGGTATTTGGAAAAGAGAGAATAAAATACATTTAATTTCATGTTCTCTTAGAGACCACTCATTTGTAACTATGTGGCAGAGGTTATAATTANTCAACCCTTTATGTTTCAACATATGTTTATTGACTCTTGTCATACATTCTCTCAGTTTTATTAGAGAATTTTTGGAGGTTTTCTCATGTGTTGGAAATTTTTAAGGTATTTGGAAAAGAGAGAATAAAAAACATTTAATTTCATGTTCTCTTAGAGATCACTCATTTGTAACTATGTGGCAGAGGTTATACTTGCTCAATTTTTTTCAAACTTCCGGACAAAAGAAAAAAAAAATAATGTTGGCTTAGCATTTTATGCTGATTTTATGTATGATTGGTTTTTGTCTTCGTAATTGTGAAGTTTGTTTTTATCACTTACATAAGGGTAGTGGAAGCTAATTTCCTCCCTATCCATGTGTATATTCTCAGTTTCAAAAGTGCACCAGTAGAACTGTGCATCCCCTGTTTCCTTTTGAGATCAGACTTGCCCCAACTTGCTTGCAATCACCTAGTTCATATGCAGCCTTTTTGTTGGAGTAGTGGAGGATGTTTTAAAATCTGCAGGGGATAAATTCCTTCCATTGGGATGCTCCGCGTTGCTGAGCTTTTGCACAGGGAAGCATGAAATGTGTTGCTTTAAATAACGTCTGTGATCGTGATTCTTCCTACTGCAGTTTCTGCAGACTTGCTTCTCTCCCTCCCTTCCCCCACATCTTTCTCTGCTTTCAGTAGAGCTGAGGACTTGCTGAACGCATCTTCTTTTCCCTTTGGTTGACTGTTCTGTTATCTATGTTGAAATAGACGTTTTTGTTTCATATCTGTTCATATCTTCCTCTTCTGGACTGATGCACACAGCGTATCAGACAGGCTGCTCCGCGGCTTCAGAGCTGTCTTTCTGGGACTGGCGTTTATTTTTATCCATTTCCTAGGGAAAAATTATTTTGCAGCAAAAGTTTAAGTAGCAGATGATAAAACCCTGCAGCTCAGTAGCAGATGAGTGAAAATGGATTGTGCAGTTGCCCCAGTTAAAATCTGCAACTGCTTATCACAAATCTTGTGTCGATGGTGGTTCCCATTTGTAGTATGTGACGTACAGCTCTCCACCAAGAGCAGAGCCGCATCTTTGCAGCTAACCTCACGCAGCATGGCTCTTCAAAAGTAGGTTGCACACAGCATGCATGAGACAAATAGCTTGTCAACAGTCAGCACAACTCTCTGTCTAGTGTCTTAAGCGCCAGCTCTGCCTACGAGGCCCAGGCCCAAAGCTTCTGCCTTCACCCTCTCCCTTCTTTGGCTCAGACCCCGCTTCTCCCCACCAGCTAGCTGCTTGGTGTTGTCAAAGGCGGTGAGTGCTGTAACTTGGAGCAGTTGGAAGGAAGCTGATGCTGCCAGCTCCCACGGCTTCAGGAGCTGTGTTGTGCCCTCAACCAGCTTCCTGTGCTGAGATCTTAAACTAACGAGCAGCGGCAGTAGTGGGGAGCAGGCGAGGGGTTATGCGCAGCTCTTCTCCAGCTCAGCCTAGCGTGGCGGCAGTGGCCCTGGATCGCAGTCATTCCTGGCATTCATCGCTCCTTTTGCATCCGTTCTTCTGGAGGGAGGAGTGGATGAGCCATGCCTTCATCTGGTCTTCTGCTTCGGTCATCCTAAAGTAGTTGGATATTGCTGATGCTAGGCACCTGGCAAAAATCGCGTATAAATAAGACTTTTTAAGATATACATGACTGTAGTAAAGCCGCAAAACACCCACACTTTGAAAATGGGTGATGTAGTTGAGACTTTGTGAAGCATCTCAGTGAGAAATTGATCTTGAAAACTACTGTATTTAAAGGGAAACGGGGAAATTACATTGGTGCAGTGGGAAAACTTGCTTTCTAATATAGAAAAGCAGTATTTCTCTTATTTTCTTTCTTTGTTTGCACTGAAGAACTTTCACAACTATTTAATGAAAGAAAGGTGTTACCTTAATATTCTTAATTACATGGTATGTGTCAGCCCCGATGAGGGACTTAACTGTAACTTAAATCTGTCCGTGAAAATCTTACCTACTGTAGCTCCGCAGAGCAAATAATGTTATGTGCTCCTTCATGGTGGTGTAAAATGATACCATATATCAGGAGGCACAGGTGAAGAGCAAGAGGTAACTAACTGATGGCCCCAGCTGGCCCAAAGAGACTTGTGGAGATAGCACAAGACAAGGAGAAAACTTTGCCTGAAAATGAGAACATGGGCTTCTGTTCATTAGCGCTTATGCAAAAGCTTGCAAGCCCCTGTGCAATTAGTGGTTAGTAGAACTACACCACCACCACCATCCCCTTCTAGCGGGAGATAATCGTATTAAAATCATCAGGGCACTTGCTTTGATCTGTAGAGAGGTTAGAGAGGGTGGCTCAGTGCACTGACCTAGAGTGAGAACTTGACTGAGAAACAGTGCTGAGTGACATAAATCCGTCCTCGGCATGTCCTGCCGGGCACGTGGATGTAGCTGTCTTTAAATCTGAGCAAACAGGTGGTCAAAAGAGCGGAGCTGAGATCAAGACGTTGCCTGTTAAAATACAAGCTGCGTACAGGGAAGCTGAGTTTTAATCTAGTAAAAGCTTGTGGTTTTCACAAACTGGGAAACTGAACTTCAGCAGTGTGAGTAACTTCTAATACTTCCGACTTGTGACACAAGGTATAGTTCCCTCCAGAAATAGGAGAGAATTACAGCTTATTGTGGGGCATTTAATTCTTTGCAAAGTCCACTCTTCCCTTCCGTAGTGCTGCCTTGTGCTTGTAGTAATACGCAAGATGTGGTTTGGGGTTTTGTACCCCTGTGGTCTGAATTCCAGGGAACACAAACAGAACTGCTTCTGTTAACCTGGGAAAGTTTTTTCTGGCACAGTATCATACCTTCTTCCTGCTTAAAAANAAAAAAAAAAAAAAAAAGTGGGGGAGGTGGGGAGGGGAGGAATTTTTTTTTTCCATCTAAATTTTGTTGGTGTTTAGCTCCTAGATAGCGGTTGCTGTGTTCACAGCTCTCTCTGTGTTCAAGCTATAATGCATGTGAAATTATTTAAAAGTTTAAATGTAAAACCTTGATTTTACATTGATGGGGTAGGAAGGCAGGAGAGGATATTAAAAAGAAAAATAATTATAAAATGGTAATAACATAAGTGTATTAAACCCTTCAGGCATATGCCACTGATTTTCGAACTCAAATGAACAGTGTGTTCTTTTTGCCCTTAATCAGAGATTTTCTTCATTCCTTTCTCTAGTGCCGTTGCAAATATGTGTGTTGGATGACTTTCCTCAATTTCAGAAAGACCTTTGGAAGTTAAGATGACAGTGTCTGTCTTGGGAGGAGGGGTTTGGTTTTTTAATTGCCAACCTGCTTGTGGGGCAGCTTAGTATCTCATTAAGAGAAGCTGAAGAGTATCTAGCCTCAAGCTTACAATTCCAGTCTATCTGATCTTAACATAATTGGGTTTTGATGACTTGGAAGACTTAATTATTGAATACATTTAAATCCAAGTGCTCTGGCCTAGTGTCTGTATCAGTCAAAATTAATACAGATAGCTTATTAATCAGGGAAGATATACTGAGGAGTTGAACTCATTGTCTATTCACACACTGAAAATACTACAAATTGTGTTTCATTGTAGTGCATAACTTGAAATAAAAGGCAGGAAAGGTTTGCTGACCAGAGATGAAGAATGAGTGTGTTTGTTCCATTCCAAACCTNCATTGTCTATTCACACACTGAAAATACTACAAATTGTGTTTCATCGTAGTGCATAACTTGAAGTAAAAGGCAGGAAAGGTTTGCTGACCGGCGATGAAGAATGAGTGTGTTTGTTCCATTCCAAACCTTGTGTTTGTTCCATTCCAAACCTAAGTGTGATTGAAGGATTTTCCTTTATGTATTGAGTACTAGCTTTCTGCATTTTGTGAAAAATTTTTTAAGAAACTCGTTTCATGAAAATTATTGCACTATCTCTATATCATATGTGAAACTCATGCTCCCCAAAGGGCATGTGGAAATCCCCATTTGCAAGTCTGATAAAGCTCAAGCTGCACTGTCTTTAATGGTGGCTTGATAAAGTTGAAACACATCTAATGCCTTTTGATGTATACTCCAGTATTGGTTTACAAAAAATACGCAGTGAGGGCAGTCTAAAGAGGCTACCCACCAGGAGAGAAATAAAATTCCTGACACATACAAAAGTATCTGAATGATCTTGTACATGGCAGATTGATAGTCTGTTACTTCAAAAGCAGTTCCCAGGCAGAAACTGCATGTCTGTGTCCACAAATAAAATAAACCTTGCACTCTTCTTTTTTTTTTTCCCCCCCCCCAAGCTTTCCCCATCTCATCTAATAACAAATGATGACTATGTACGCGGGCGGGGTTTTATGGGCTTTTGTCATTAGATGCTTGTAAACTATTTTTGTTTCTTCTGATGGTACGTTGACTTGGCTCAGATTGGGGCATGTGTGTTTGTAGGTAGATACGAGCTTGGGAGATCACTGAACTCAACCTGTTTCCAGTTTACATATTAAACTTGCGACTGCATCAGTGTAGATCACACTCTCTGTGGTTTGAACCAACAAGCAGCTCTTGTCCCCAGATATTCCTAATGTACCTGCATCAAATCTTACTGATGAGCTGGTTAATTGCCCTGTGTGATGGGTTTTGTGGGCTCTCTGGTCCTTAAAGTCTGTGGTGGATGGCAGGTCTGCAGTGGCAGTTTGACATGCCAGTTGGGGTTATTAGGGTGGCTTTGCTCCATTTTCATGCCTTGCCCCATCCCTGTTTCATAGTCCAGAGACGGTGAAATGTTTTTATTTTTAGTTTTGCAGCATTTTGGCATTAGAGATGCAGAACAGGCATCAGACGGGCTCAGTTTGATTCCCTATGTTAGGAAGTCAGGTTTTTGTAGCCCCTTGCTCTCCTAAAACTCTAAAAACAGCAATATGGAAATAGTTAATATGAAGCAGAGTCTTTCGAGTCATCAACTAGCTTAACATGGCTGATTTATTTTTTAGGGGGAAAAAACCAGTTTATTAATCACAGATGTGCATGTTTCTAGTGTTAAGAAAGCTGGGACTAGAATGAGAATTCCCATTTCCCTTCAGTTTCAAAAATTTGCCTGTTCGTTGGAGGTAACTTTATCTTCTAGTTTGAGGGGGTCAGAGCCCATGCTGCCTGCCCTTTTTCTGTAGCTTCAAAAATATATTTATGGACTCTCACTGAACTCTCTGACCTCACCACCAGAGCAACATATGTGGTTTTTACTTTGAGAGAAGTGGCAGTTAAATGCCTTCTTTTCTTATTGTGGCTATGAATTATAAAACAAAGCCCATCCATTAGATTTTTTTTTAAATACTTTGTTGAATTACAAAGCAGTGTCTACTTGTGCAAATAGTGATTTTATTAAATTTGATGTTTTCTTGTTGAATTGGTGTTGCTGTGTGTGATGGTTATGTGTGTTATTTTTTTTCTCTCCAAGATGGCCATCTGTTGCATTTATCTTTTTCTAAAAGGGAATCTGACACTCGCTAGAAAGTTTACTGTACTAGAAACACAGTTGGAGTTAGCATACCCCAAATTTATTCCATCTGTTTTGGTTTTAAAAGTCCGTGTTGTTCTTGGTTTAATTTTGAATACTCCTTTTTCCTCTTAGCATGTTTTTAGTGATAAATTATTCTTGAGCAACCCTAGAAAAACAATTTGCAATGTAGTCATAAAGGAAACAAAGCCAATTTAGTGAAAACATTCCCAAGCATGGTAATCAATCAAACCAAATCTCTATCCCTAATTATATAGATAGAAGTAGTATGTAGTGATGGGGCAGGGGGAAATAAGACACACCCATGTGGCTGTTCTCATAGTGAAGGTGAAAGGTCTTTCTGTGCTCTTGAAAATGCCTGTATTGGATATCGATATTCCCTAATGCTTGGGTCTGGCAATGCCTCTACTTAAATATATGAACTTGAGCACCTAGGTTTTTTCATGACTGGGCTCTAGTATTGTAATTGGTCTCCTGAGGAAGTGGATGGGAGTAAGAATTGGAGAATCTGGACCCCTATCAGCTGAGATGAGATGGGAAAACGGACGGCAAAAGGTCCCACTGGGAAAATACTGGTGTGGAATATTTGTAGTGAGTATTAACACTGACTTATGAGGCTGTAGGGATGTTTTCTGCAAATTTAAGGAGGGGCAAAAAATTGGGTCTGATCTGTGAAGAGGCTAGTGGGTTGGTATTCTGTTCAAGTTAGCACTGGTGATTTTAAACCTCCTNGTTTTCTGCAAATTTAAGGAGGGGCAAAAAATTGGGTCTGATCTCTGAAGAGGCTAGTGGGTTGGTATTCTGTTCAAGTTAACACTGGTGATTTTAAACCTCCTTTTTTTTTTTTAAACAACCTTTTTAATAAAATTTGATATATAAGCTGAAGTGTTTATGGCAATACAATATTTCTATTCATTTTAAGATTACCGTTCTCCCCCCGTGCTTTCATGCTTTAAAGAGCAAAGTGGAACAGCGCTATCATTTTGGTGTACTACTTACATTTTGTCCACTTTTACGATTCCCTCAAGCCCTAATAATACTTCAATAAGTACTTCATATTAAATCATGCAGAAAAGAAGATGAGAAGCAGTTACATGCTGCACGCCAAATGAAAACTAATGCTGTGTGGGAGGATATGGCTAAAGTATGTGCTGCGAAACATGTCTGGCTAACATTGTTTCGTCTCTTAGATCCTCTCCACTTCAGCAGAGCGTATGTATTTCTTCCTGCTCTCATCCCTCCTTCTGCCCACAGACTCTTGGCTGACTTGGGTTCAGAGTAGGAGTGGTACAGCAAAAGTTCAGTCAGACAAAAATACTCGGCTCCCCCAGTTTCAGGGGCTCTGCATTGTGCTGTTAGAGTTTTACAAGAAATTTGGTAGTTGGTAAGTGTTGATTGTCAAAAGGATGGGTGAGAATTTGAGGAGGTGGAGCAGAGGTTTTATAAAAAGCAAAATGGGTTTGTTAACTATAAGCAAGTTACATGCTTAGGGATAGGCATGTTTATGTAAAAGTAAATCTTACGCAATCAGTTACTGCACCACCACACTGCCTTTTTCTTAGAAAGGAGTAATTGTAAAGGAAAGAAATGAAACAGATACAAAAATACAAAACAGTACACGGTGAACTTCTGCGAAGGCTCATTTGCTTTTTTTTATAAACAAGTGAATGTACTCTATTTTATTTGTGTGGAAGGAACTTGTATGAACCATTATTGGGACAAAAAATATATACAAATGAAAGAACTTGGCTGAATGATTGTAACATCTTCAAGCTTGGGAGTCTTGAAAACAAAGTATTTAGTTTGTGCTTTTAGAAATTTATTTACAAGAACATCAGCCCTGTTTTCTTCTCTTCTGTGCTCCACTAGCAGAGTGGCAGAACGTTATTTATTGATATACCCATCAGGCGATGATTGCTGTGATTTCTGAAACAAGGTATCTGATATAAGATGCATGATAGAATAAAGGTAAAGTTGAGTTTGGTGAAAGAGAAGTAAACTAATTTCTTACAGAGGTTTAATAGGAGATTGTTTGGATTCCTGTGGAGAGCTTGCAGATGGTTGGAAGTTGTGTTTGGAATTTTTTTAATAAGCAGACCACTTTTTTTTTTAATAAAGTAAAAAAATCTGTCATGATGTGGGTGCTGATGGCTAGTAGGTTTGCTTTTCTTACATATGTGCTGAGGACCCTTAAGCGTTAATCCGGGGCCTTGAGGTATACTCAGATTGCAAGTTGAAAACCATTGTTGTAATTAATTTCTTCCTTATGTTTCCTACTTCAATAAGAAAATAACGTGGTAATTCTGTAGCACTGTTATCCCCAGATTTAGAGACAAAGCCGACTAGTATAACTCTGTGTCTGCTTTTTGGTAGTACCCATTACTTAAAGCCTTGAAACCAGGTTAATGACATAATAGGAAGTCTCCTTACCTGTGTGCAGCACAGCTACAGCTGTGGCAGGAAGATAATTCTGTGGGCGAATCCTTATTCTGAAGGGCTTGCTTTAAACTCTTAGCAACTAGCTTGTTGGACTGAAATGCTTTATAAAGTTTATCTTCTCTTTTATGGAAACATGATGGAAGTGGTGGTTAATAGCAATTATTATGTATGTGTTCATACAGTGTAAGCTACAGGAGTTCTTGGCATCAGAGCTGATGCATCTTAATGGTCACATGCCATTTGGGTTTTATTAGAATAGAGAAAAATCTTGGCAAACAGCCTGATTGATCACAATTTTGGATTCCAAGGAAACGATGCCCTTTTTGGAACAGCTTGAACAGCGAAGGAAAAATAAAAAGTCCTAACTTATTATATTCACATTTTATGTCTCTTTCCCCATCTTAGTTCAAAGCCATAATTTGCACTTAGTACTCTATGGAAACAGAGCCGGCTCGCATACTTGTTGTGTAGATCCAAGGCATTTGGATGTTTACAATGAAGTGTATTGCTACATCAGTGTGACCATCTTATTTTACAAAATTCAAACTACCTCTGGTCGACTGGCAATATGCCTCTTATGGAAAAGCTGCCAGAAGAGGTGACCTGAACATCTGTGTCAAGCTTCAAGAAGGAACACAAGCACTGCATTTAATTCCCAGCAGTAGAAACATTCAACAAAACATTATTTATGTCATCCTTATGTAAACTATCTATCTACAAAAGTGCACACACAGGGGGGGAAAAAAAAATATTTGACAACCTAGGAGAGTCTTGTTTAATACCCTAGTGGTAGATAATATTCATAGGAGTGGTGTTAGGAGAATGTGTCCAAAAAGAAGTATGTTTTTAGAAAAAGAGAATTGCTGGGGGAAAAAGCATTGTGCTGCATGAGGAAAAAAGAAATGTAGACTTGCAACAGCTAACCAGTGGGTGTTTATCATAAGCATACGGTCCAGTTCAAGTGACAGGAGCCTCAGTGGGAAAGTAGTATTGCCCTCATGCACATATAACTATGGCTTGAGAAAAGTGTACTTTTGTGTTTGACTACAGAACTTCAGGCATTGTCATGCTGAGAAATACTGCTGATCCTGAGATTTGAGCAAATGGGCTTTTAAATGTTGATGTTCTGTGCCTTTTTTAAAAAAAACAAACAAAACAACAGCCAAAACTCTTGAGAAGATGTAAGCAAAAGACAGACATTTAGGTGTTTTCTGGATTCTTCTTCCCCCCTTCCCAAGGGTAGGGGAAATAAATGAATAATGAAAGTAACTGAAGCATTTCTAATAAAATTTGGTGTTTGAAAAACAATTTACTTATCTCATTGAGACGATTATTTTTAATCTTCATGTCCATGCTTAAAGCAATGTACATTAAAAGATAAAACAGGCATATCCTTCCATAAAGTTAGATGACATATGGAAAGTATAATCCACTATCAAATAAGTATCAGCAGTGGTAAGTATGAATTATAATTGAGGCAGCAGCAACTTAATGAAGCTTCACTGTTGTAAGCGTATAAATGGTGCTTATGTGTGGGTGGCCACGTGCAGCATGAATGCTGATAGTTGCAGTGTCATTAAAGGCCAGGTTACTTCAAAATAATTTGGTCAATACGTCCATAAATCCAGTCTGATATCCATTATTACATATGTCATTTGCCTTGTTTCTCACCTACCAGCGTTTCAACTTTAAAATGCTCCCCTCGTTCTTTTTTCAGACTCCCTTTCGGTCTCCAGCAATGATGCCAGTCCTCCTGCTTCGGTAACATCACTTCAGCCCCACATGATCGGTGCACAGAGCTCCCCGGGCCCCAAGCGCCCCGGCAACACTTTGAGAAAATGGCTTACCAGTCCCGTGAGGCGTCTTAGCAGTGGAAAAGCAGATGGGCATGTCAAAAAACTGGCCCACAAGCATAAGAAGAGCAGAGAGGTTCGTAAAAGTGCCGATGCGGGCTCTCAGAAGGACTCTGATGATAGTGCAGCGACCCCACAAGATGAAACTGTTGAAGAGGTAAGTGTTCAGGGCAGCTTCCCAAGACTTGTCTTTATGTTTTTCAAAGAACTAAGTGTTGTCAGGTGAAGGTTGCCTCCTCGGTTGACTGTCCAGCAGCTGAGCAAAGTGGCATGTCATTCTTGATGCCTGCTGTACTCTGCATAAGTGCTGTGCCGGGCACAGCTTGTGCCCTTCTGCATTGAGAGGCTTAGTAAAGCTCTGTGGAGAAGGATCTCTGGTTGAAAATGAGAAATGGGAGGGTAATAAGTTGTTCTTTAGCTTTGCTCTCTTATCCCACTTCGGAAAGCAGTTTTATGAGTAAAGGTGCTTCATGTTTTGGGAATAATCAGCTCATTTTGTATTTCCTTTCCTTTTTGTGTTGATGGATCAGGGAAAATATAGGGAGAGCTGCTTAACTGCTTAAAGCTGTATTTACACCTCGAGCAAGAGTTAGAGCACAGAAAAATTACTGGCCCTTCAAATCAAAAGGTAGTTACCATCAGTCAAATAATAAACATGGCAGTTTTCATTGGAGGGAAGGAAATTGTGAACTATTCCAGATTTTGCCACGAAGGACGTCTATTGAAGGTTTCCCTTCCTCCCACAAACATATGCCCGTCCTTCTAAGCCTGGAATTCATGTATGACCGAAGCCTGCCTCCGGTTAGGTGCAGACAGAGCCAAATTCTTTTCTGTTACAAACCTATGGTTCAGGCTGAAACAAATGGCATCTTGCTGCTTGCGAGGGCACAGCCACTTGCATGCTCTGCAGTTACTCCCTTTTACCAGGCTTGCATCTGACTAGCGGTTTTGGTACTTATGCAAAAAAATGCTCCCAGATGCCCAGTTAATTATTTAGTGCATTTTTTTTTTCTTGCTACCAACATATTTTGCTGCAAGCTTTGGAACATCAGTGAAGTTATACAGTAAATGTAGGGGAAGAAAAGACTAGAGACTTGGCAGCATGGTGAATTGGGAGATGTGGTTTGGGAAGGAATAGTTGCCTCTGTCTTTGAATGTCAGACTGTACAAAGAGACCCTCTGATGCAGTTGTAGAATTGTTTTGGAAATATCTGCTACTCTGCAGTTCTGTGAGTGAAGGAAAACCTAAGGCCAGTGCCTTAAAGTTGGGAAAAGACAATAACCATCTATGCTGTCTTCTTTTAAAGATAGATTATCCTGCAAGATTAGTTACATTAAAATTTTGGCTAATTCAAATCATAGTTCTTTGTATAATTGGAAGGACTGTCTTTCAACACAACTGTAAAAATTATACAAGCAGTCTGCTCTCACTACTTTTAAGAGAGAAGGGGCAGAAAGGATAAATGACAAATTATTTCCAGTTCTAATAGGGTTTTTTAATATCTTTTATAAGTCTTGCTATGAGGGTTGGTATCTTAGATGCAAAGTTCTTGAGTTTCTGAGTTAGAGGAGTGTGGCTCTTTACAGAACTGAACTGGGAAAGCAAGCATGGCTTTGGTAACACTTTCCTGTAGTAAATTTCAAGCTGAATGTCTTGTTCTCAGTGCCTCAATCCATCTGCTTTTACCAAACACTGAAAACATTATCTTTGGCATCTGCTTTTTTTCCCCCCTCTACTGAGGAACTGCACTGTGTTTGTAGAATCATCTTGACTTGTTGAGACAGAGGTGAATCTACAGAACAGACTTGTTAAAGACAAGCTTGTGTTGAACAAGCTTCATGCTGCTGAGGTGACAGAGCTTGAATGTCTTGATTTTATTTACAGAGAGGTCGCAACGAGGGGCTGAGCAGTGGCACTCTCTCCAAGTCATCCTCTTCAGGCATGCAGAGCTGCGGAGAGGAGGAAGGCGAAGAGGGAGCGGATGCTGTACCGCTTCCTCCTCCAATGGCAATTCAGCAACACAGTCTTCTCCAGCCTGACTCGCAGGATGACAAGGTAGGAGGAGGAAGCAGGGAGGGCTTCATACGTTGAGATAAGCTCTGTTTGCACAAGTCTTTCTTCTGTTTCCAAAAGTCTCTGTAATGTACATCGTATGGCTTTATGGTAGACAGAAGTAATCACTATGCCACTTGAGACAACATTAAAAGGGTTTCCTGTGGAAAGAGTGTGAATTAGATACTTCTCTATTTTAGAAGCACAAGTGCAAAAATTTTTCTACTAGCACATTAAATGTGAAAATGGGCTGCTTTGTGTGTTTGCAGACCTATTCACATCTGTTTGACTGATGCCATATTTAGTAATTAAAATGTAATTGTTTTTTAATCATACCTCTGGGTACTAAGGTTAAAATACTATGTGCAAATAAAGTTTGTCTGGAGAAATTAACAGTTGTACGTAAGCTTTTTAGATCATAGGCTGTTTAGCAAGCCCTACTATTTTGGATAGCCTCAGTTCAGGGGAAAAAAACATTTCTATGTACATGCCTTAGCAGAAGCAGCTGTTTACATCAGCTCTATGGTGATTTTTTTTCTGCATGGTTTTTTTCCCTTCCTTTTTTTTGGGTGCCTAAGAAAAAGGTGTATTAAGAAGTTAATATTGAAATAAGAGTAGTAATCCAGCTGTTTTTTACAAACAAAGGGATGTTTAAAATGAGGGTAAAAGTTTTGCGTCAGTAATGGAATTCTGGACGTAGGTAGTAACTGTGTGAAGGAGGTCTTACTTGCATATAATCTGTTTTTCTTAAATGTAATGATGTTCATACATTGAGAGGGTTTATTTCCATTTTCAACCTGGATCAAATGTTTAGGGAACACATATCAAGCCTGGAAGTAGAGGTTTTTAGAATGGAAACAGTCTGGACTTGTGCAGCAAATACGCACATTACTGTTTTCTTCCCATTTTGCTGCTTGAAATTTTTAACCTTTGTAATTGAATAATGTTTGTAAATTTTGTGACTGGTTACTGACTGTTGTCAGTGATGCAGATGTTATTGATAACTTTGGCTGACCTTATTTATTTTTGTTTTTTTTCTTCCTTTTTAAAACACTGCCTTTTGGTGGGGATCTCACTCATCCCTGAAGCTATCATTTGTAGGGTCGAAATGGCTGAGTCCCATGCTCTATGTGTATTTTATGTTTCTCCATTGAAAAAGTATAATATATGAGTTGGGAAGTTAATATATTGGGGAATATTCCTGAAACAAAACAAGCAAAAATAGGCCAGCCTTTGGACCTGAGAGAATATTTTATTGCTAGAAAATAATAATCTCAGCTTGACACTTGGAATAAAAATAATGTTGGTGAAAAGATGTTAAAGTTCCTGCTGATAAGCTGCCATATTTCCGTGTCCCTTCAGTGATACAAAAAAAATTGAAATGCAAGTCTTATAAAAAGTTCTCCAGAGAAAAATGGATTTTGCTTATATAGTTCTCTTTATGCAGCAAGAACAGTTATGTGAAGGGATACGCTTGTAAGTTAGTGTCTGCTCACTGCTGTATTTCTGGTGCAAAGTCAGACCCTTACCACGGCAGAGTAAGAGGCTTTGAGTAGCTTTCAGTCTCCAGTAAATTTTACTTTCACTTCTTAACATGCACCCACTGCAGAAAAAAAAAAAGTTGGGACAGTTTTTAAAGTAGCTTAAACTGCATTCTAGAGAAGACTTCTGAGAAGATAAAATTTGGTAAAGTTAATATTATACCATAATTTTTCAAAACGTGTCAATAGCAATTCTTCTGTGGTGTGTTGTTTTTGTGCAGTATCCATCCTACTGCATGGTGAGAGGCAAAAAAGTCCCCTCATGCAGCAGCCTGGGAGGTTGCGTGTACCTCCCTGAAGTCCACACACCAAGACATACCACCAGTTTCCAGGACCTTAAGCAAATGCTTTATTGGAACACAGAAGTGAGAAGCCAGAGCAAAGTTTTACCCGGCAGAAGTCAGTTGGCTCTATTGATGGAGTTACTGATTAATAAAAGGCTTGCAAACAAATTCCCGGTTGTCTGCCTTCTGGGTGGAGTCCTCCTTCACATTCCTGCCATGCTCAGTGGTTTCTTGGGTTGCTCAGCTCCTCTGGATCCCAAGGAATGTCTCCTCCTTTCCGTGACCTCAGAAGCTTGGCTTTCAACTGTGCCTCACTGCAAGCATTTCTTCCTCTCCAGGACTCCTGGTCTATGCTCCCTGCTGGAAACTCCCTTCTCGCTGGGTGTCTCCCTCCCTACCCAGCTAGCTTTGGGCTCCAGCAGCATCTCACACCTGTGTGTGCTCAGTTGCTCCCTCCACCTTTCCTTGTTTTCTGGGCAAGGGGTGTATTCTTCTCCCAGAGGACATCATCAGGAAGGTCAGCAGGCAGACTTCATCTATGTAGCTCCTTCTTTTTCAGATAATACATGATATAACCCCATGAACTGGAAAGCAACCAGTTCTGAAGTTTTACCAACAGTCACACCCCATATACTCCCACAGAGCAGTAACAGAGAGAAGGGACCTTGACCAGAGTCTCATTCCAACACTGCCAGTGTTTTGTAAGGCTAAGCTGAGCTCCATATCCAAAGCGAAAACCCGCATACAGGTACAGCTTTGGAAAACCTGGTCAACAGTCAGCTGACAGGAGCATAAAATTGCCTAAAAGACATGCTAGCTGTGGGATTGCTCAGTTTTTGGTGTGCATGCAAACATCATGTGCTAGGCCATGCTGATTTGTCTCATATCACTAAATAACACAACCATTTTCTTCCCTAAGAGCTCATCTGTACAGTATGCATTCTTCTGTTCAGTAGAATCATTGCACACTTCATGGATTTGCATTTGATGGCAGTTTACAAGTTGTTTGCATTTAATTTTTGGATAAGCAGTATTAAAGTTTCAAGATCAGTTATGTTAATATGAAACTAATTATTTTTGCTTTTTGTTTTCTCTTTTTGTAAACTCTGATGCAGCATTATGTTGACTTGTGTTCTGTCTCTGCTTTGGCTCAGTTCCCTTATCTTTCCATTTAAAGCTGTCTGTATTTCCTTTGCTTACCTAACCCCTGTTTTCCTTTCCGAATAAGGCAAATACAAAGCAAACTACCTAAAACCTGTATATTCCTTTTTTTTTTTTTTTNNNCTTTTTTTTTTTTTTTGTATTGACTTATGGGGAGCCTTGTTACACCCATGCTTGATTTGAGCAGAACCTCTTGTGTTAAGTCATTATACGTGCCATTTCTTTGTCCAGTTTGTTGGAAACATTTGCAGGACAGCTTACCCTGTGCCACATGACGTTCACTGTGCTGTTTGTAATATGAAGTAAGGTTCATATTACACCGTTTCCACTTTCCAGTTATTTAATGATAAAAGTAATATGCAAACAACTCTGTTTGCAAATTACTAAGGCTGAATTTAATGGCCCTCTCCCAGAATCCTTTACTGTGAACACCTTTTACCTTCAGTTGTATCTATAAACTGGCATTTTATAGCTTATGAGGCCAGAGATCTTCTGTGCTCTACACATACCATTGGGGGAAAATGGATGGCACAAGGAATGGTGAGCTCAATTTCCCCTCTGAATCTGGGCACTATACCCCAGCTCCTTTAGAAAAGTAAATGCCCCTCAGTTACTGGTGTATTTTTTCTTAACTTAATGATGCTTCCTCCTTTATTTCAAGTCTTCTTGGTTCCCGTTACTGTTCTGCAGTTGTTGCTTTGTTTAACCAGCAGTAAAATATGTTAACAAACTGTTTGTTGTCCATTGGGTCAGCTCGGGCAATTTTTATAGCTATTTGTCAGGCATTATCAGCAAGAGGAAGGTTATTTCCTTGACTTCTATTGCATGTAGGAACAGGATTTCTTTATCATAGCATTTAACTTCTGTGGGGGTTACTTAAAATTTCCAATTCCAGTGGCCCAAGTTGGAAGGGATGATCTTACTGTTATATTACACTGACAGCTATTGTTGGGTATCTTTGTCTGACAGAGAAGTGAAGGAAGTCTCTTGATCCNTTACTTAAAATTTCCAATTCCAGTGGCCCAAGTTGGAAGGGATGTTATATTACACTGACAGTTATTGTTGAGTATCTTTGTCTGACAGAGAAGTGAAGGAAGTCTCTTGATCTTTGAGCAAGTACCAGGCTAACTCTGGGATTCTCCTTTTTGTGTGTCATTGCACAGACATCTTCTCGATTATTGGTGCGGCCGACCAGCTCTGAGACACCCAGTGCTGCAGAACTAGTCAGTGCAATTGAAGAGCTCGTCAAAAGTAAAATGGTGAGGCTGACTAGCAGATGCGTATGTTTAAACAAATTGTGTCTTCAAGTCCTGTCTTGCTATTCAAAGGAAAGCTACATGTGTTTGACTTGTAAAACTTGACACCTGTTTCAAAAGTCACTTTCTGGGTTGGTGAACGAGTCGTTTTGTACGCTCTCTTTTGTAAAAGTACTTACTGAATAGGTAAATGGCTATGTAGAGAAGCAGAAAAAAGAATAAGAGGGAGAGGAGATGGCAGAAAACTTATGTCGTCTTAGTAAAAAGTAAGTGTCATGTTGGTAGAATGAATGCAAAGACCCAGGGTATTAGCCTGATAGACCTTTATGAGAAGAATTCCTGAAACTTAAATTTATAGCAAATCTTGCAAGATTCAACAGTAAAGCAGATAACCCTCACACAGAAGCATTTATGCTATCTAGTTGCTCTTTCGGCAACGCGATAATGAAGAAGTAAGTAAAAGAGTAAAAGGAGCATTTTGCGTATTAGTGCTTCCTTTCTTGCTTTTTAGTGTTTGCTAACAAATTAAGTAGGAGGAATCTGTGTTGGCTTTTTTTAAGTTCCTGTGGTTTAAAGCTTCTGTGTTTCTGAAGATGCTTATTGACAAAGAATAGGGTGAATGGATAATTCCAGGCAGACCCTCCTTCATATTCAAAACCCAGGTTGACCCAGTCCTGGAAAAAAATGCTCTAGCTGACCCTGTTCGAGCAGCGAGATTGAAATATATGGTCTCAAGAGGTCCCTCGAGAATTTTGTGATTCCCTCAAAATCTGTAAGTCTGGCTTTTGCAACATAGACCCTGTTGGCCTTAGTAGAAGTGCCACTGTGAAAACTACAGAGAATTGCGGTGTGGCAGCCCCATGTTACCAGAGGTTGCTATTTCCCAGGCTCATTCTAAATCTAAGCAGCTTTGAATTTCAGAATGAGAAATTTTAATTTCTATTTCTATGTGAGGGACCTGGACACGCTGGAGAGGTGGGCCCATGCCAACCTCATGAGGTTCAACAAG
>RSEF01000002.1:85999700-86042624 GCA_003993805.1 Himantopus leucocephalus
CGAGTACAGACCATGTCCAGGCTACATCATCTACATCCCCACTCAAACCCCAACAGGACAGCTAATACTAAAGAGAAGATTTGAGAGGTTTCTCATAACTACTCTGTACAACTAAACAGGAGGAGGTTGTTAATGTATTAGAATAATAATCAGATTATTAAAAATAAATAAAAAATATGATATTTCAAAGGTTCCAACCATTGCTCTTGCTAAAAGAAAAAGGTAACCATTTTCATACTTAATTTTATTGTGGGACCTGCTGAGCTATCATCTCTAAACACCTGTTGTTCAGGAGTGTTTATAACTGTGGCAGTTTTTTGACTTCTGTTGCCTTTCTAAAGTCATCATGTATTCCCAAATACCTGTGGTTTTAGATCTGTAGTTTCTCCATATGTAGCTACTTTTCCCCAGAAAGATCTTTTTAAGTTCATAGTTTTGAACAGCTGTACTTATTATAATAATAATTCTTTTCAATCTGACATGTTTGGTATTTTTCTTGATGATGATGTGTCATTCTGTATCTTTGTTCTTCTAGGAGAGAAGGTTGCACATGTACATAGTTTACTGCCAAAACAAACCAAAGTCTGAGCACATTGTCTCAGAATACATTGATACATTTTTTGAGGTAAGTTCCTGAGAGAGGATATATGCAAGGTGAATAATGTGTACAAATCACAAGCATTATCAGATCTGTTGACCAAAGCAAAAAAGCAAACAAACAAAGCCAAAAAAGCCATTTTTGTTCTGATTTCTCAGGTCTTATACAAGCTCCTAGAGATGTGTTAATCTCTAGGGGAAGAAAACTAAAGTTTAGGTATAAGATACTAATTAATCAGTAGAGTCTCAACATTACTAGCCCTAGCCCAGGAAGTTAACAGTGCATATTATATGAACGAGCAAAGATCACTCTCAAAAATAGACTACGTACAACCTGTGATTGAAAAACTACATTTCACTCTACAGTCTTTTCAAAAAAAGATATGGAAGATGCTTGGAGAGAGGAATACTTTGGAAACAAAGCTGATACAGATGAGGGAAAGGACTCCAGCTTTTGTTAACTGAAGATTAGATTCTACTCTGACTTTTGCCAATTTCTGCCATTAATAGTGATACATCCTGCTGTGTTTCTATCCCAACAAAACAAAGTTGTTTCTAACTGAACAAACAAAAAAATGTTTGTTTTACAACCCTCAGGATCTAAAGCAACGCCTGGGCCACAGACTTCAGCTCACGGACTTGCTAATAAAACCTGTGCAGAGAATTATGAAGTACCAGCTGTTACTAAAGGTAAAGTGGTGTTGAGATGAATGATTTAATATACATGTTAACGGATAAGTTTTCTTTTTTAAATATTGCTGATGCTTTTCTATCCTCCTCCCAAACAACCCAGATTTGTAAACAATGTCATGTGATTATCATCTGAGCATATTCAGATAGTTATAAAAATTGCAGTAAATAGCTTGGGCAGAATTTTGCTTTTTCTTTTGACAGTTAAAGACCAAATGAAATGTTTAGAGTTTGTACCAATGTCATATGAAGGGAAGAGGGGTCTCCCAACTCTTTTCAGATGTAAATGTGGTATGAGTTGTTGGGACCCATCCCAACTTTTCCATCTACATCTGCAACCATTTTAATATCGCATAAATGTTTACTGAAGAGCAACCCTGTGTATCACAGAGGTCGTTGCCTTAATACATGTTCTTGTATGAGCTAAATCAAAATAGTGAATAAATCTTCAAAAAATAACAGGGGGAAAGCACCACAGCAAGAAGCTTTAAAAAGAAAATTTTGCTGTGTCTTTCATTCTCAGCAGTCTGTCATTCTCTGACAGAGGATACAAAATTCACATTTTCTAAGATTTCTCTTAGATTAATGAGAAAAGAACTAATTTTTTTTTTCTTCTCCTTTTTTAGGACTTCCTCAAATATTCTAAAAAAGCTAATCTTGACACAACAGAACTAGAGGTACTTGAGACATTTTCTCTTAGTGATTTGAATGCTCTTACTCTGAGCTTCTCTTGTTTTGATAGAGTCACTTTCCTGTTCTGATCTTCTTGAGAATGTGATTATAAGTGTTTACTTTTCGCATTTCTGTTCTAAAGCAACCATCGCAGATGAAACAAAATTTCATGCTGCTAACTCATTTGGAAAATAAAACTTTGACTTTTTATTTGTCTTGAACAGAGAGCTGTAGAGGTCATGTGTATAGTACCAAAACGGTGTAATGACATGATGAATGTTGGCCGCCTGCAAGGATTTGATGTAAGTTGGCTGAGGTTTTTTGCTTAGAGTTTTTGTCAGGTTCTCTAGAAATTAACCATTAATGTTGTGGGGAGAAATGAGACCGGGTGCTCCCTCAGTATCTGGTTAGCTGGTGCAAAAAGCAGTGAATGAAAAATCAAGTCTTAGCCCTGCCAAGGACTTTTTTCTGGGAAACTTCACCTGTTGTGTCAGTCATGCTAGGTAAGTCCGGCAAAATCTAGGAAGTACTGGTGTTATTACAATTGCCTTATTGACTAATGACTTGCAAAATAGTGAGGGATCAGTTATCAGCAGGTGAGCAGCCCTGACTTTAGTAGTGTAGACAAAGGAGTTGCTAAGGTCAGTAAAGTACCTGGGGAACTGTAGCCCTTCTCCTTGTTTTGCTAAGACTAGAAGAGATGGAAATTGGCTGTTGAAGCAGTATGCATCAGCCGGACCATAGTCACATGTTCTACTTGCAAAGTCCTTTCTGCTCTGCGATGCAGATGTGAATTCTGTCTGCAGGTATGAATTCTTCCCCTTTTCAGCACCCACGAAAACGTTGGAAGAATATGAGAGTTACTGTGGGAGTTACTGACAATATAGAGATGAAAGCCTTAGTGTTACAAGCCTCAAACTGCAGTATGAATTGAAAAGGGTGGAGTGGATTTTGTCCGATTTTTTTTCTTGAAGTTGTTTGATTTTAGAGAAAGGGCACAAGCATGTTTTGTGTACAGGAGGATCAATGTATACATTATGGTCAGCGACACTCAGAAACTGGGAAATACACAAAGCTATTTTGGCATGAGCATCTGCTCAAAAAGGTTGATTGGGGAAAGAAATTAAGAACTGCACTAAATTTGTTTCTGCTTGCCTCTGTTTAGGGTAAAATTGTAGCCCAGGGTAAGCTCCTGCTCCAGGACACATTCTTGGTTACAGACCAGGACACGGGACTTCTACCACGCTGCAAGGAGAGACGGGTCTTCCTGTTTGAGCAGATTGTCATTTTCAGTGAGCTGCTAGATAAAAAGAAAGGTTTCTCCATGCCCGGATTCTTGTTTAAAAACAGTATCAAGGTAACTGTTGTGTGTGAGTCTTTGCGTCCCCTGCACAAACTCTGCTAAGGTAACAGTTTCTGATTTAGTGTGGCGTCACTAGTGACATCTAGATGTGCAACCACAAAGCACAGTGAGGTGTCAGTCATTTCCTGAAGTTACTTCCTGCTGAATTTGTGCTCACTCTGATGATAAATGGGAATCTTTGGATCCCAGCCCTCTACTTCTTACGTGAAGCATACCAAAGCAGGTGTTCTTGTACAAAGCTGTACAAGCATTCGCAAAGAGGGTAGTCTTTAGCTCTGTGCTGTGTGGTCACCACATTGCAAAGTCATTGCAAATAAAGATAACTCTACATATCTGTTCTTTTGAGTTTCAGCTGAAATCAGTCCAAATGTGTAAGTAACATTAGTAAGTAGTGCCACCTTCTTAGACATCTCAGCTCTTCCTCAAACAAAAAGCATTTACCTCCACTTCAAGCTTTCCCTGAAACAAAAACGGATGATATTAGGGCCCACTAGCCCTCCTCATGAAGCGTTCTGGGTGGACCCTGCTTCCCTTAATTCACCTCGGTGCTCTGCCTGCCAGCTGAGCATCCTGTTTAGTGCTGGCTGGACAGCCTGTTCCAAGGCGTTGCTGTATCTGCAGCAGAAGCCTCTGGTGTGGGCCACTGGTAGAGTTCCACAGCAGGCTCAGCACTTTAAATAACACAAAAGGAGAGCAAGGGATGGTGGAGAACATTGGGCCACACTGACCAGCTGGAGATTGTTCAGGCAGTGTGTCACTAAGCTGTATGCTGATCCTTAGCTTACTGCAGTCCTTCATTTCATGGTATTATTTTACTGAAGGAAAGAACAGTCATCATTTGAAGATCTTACTTTGAGCTCCTAAGTAAGAGATTCTAAAGGTATATTTCTCATAAAATACATGAAGTAAATTCTCTNTTTTTTTTTTTTTTTTACCAAGGTGAGTTGCCTTTCCCTGGAGGAAAATGTGGACAGCGATCCATGTAAATTTGCACTAACATCAAGAACGGGCGATGTCACAGAGACCTTTATTTTGCATTCCGCCAGTCCAGGAGTCCGCCAGTTATGGATCCACGAAATTAACCAAATTTTGGAAAACCAGCGCAACTTTTTAAATGGTAAATGATTTCCTCTCATTGTAACTTCATAATAGAATGTCTCTCATCTGTTGTTTCTTGGCTTTGAAATTATTTGCAAGTTTCCTTTTTCCTGAGCTAATGCAGAACATTTGGGGGATACGTGCTGCATTTCTGCTTCAGAGCAGATGCTAGCATTTATTATAAGAGTGGTAGTCTGAATTTACATGGTGTTCTCTTGGTGAAATTTTCCAAATGTTTTGTAGGAGTGAATCAAGATTGGCACCATCCGTTGAGGTGGAGAGTTAGTGTACCCCTTTTAAGCAAATGCAAGCCTTTAAAGGCTAAACCCAAGTGGAATTTTAAGCATCTATTCAGAATATGTTTTGCTTGTGTTATTTTGGTGGCCATTGTTGTCACATCTTACTGTGGCAAAAACATTCAGATTGTGCAGGAGAACAGTACGAGATGGTAGTGTCTGCTGTGACATTAGAGGGTTCTTGGCCATATTTTTGTATCGATTGGTTGTTGCCCCAATCTAGATCTTACTTTTTTTAAAAGAGTTGTAATGGATGGAACAACGACCTGACAATTCAGTCACACCTATTTTTTCCCAGCTTGGCTGCTGACTGACAATGTGATCTAGAAGAAAACATTTCTCCCTGGTTTCAGATTTGTCATCTTTAATAGGTACATGTGGCAGGTCATGTGTGATACAGAAAAGTGACTTGAGGTCTACGGCATGGCCAGCATTGCTAAGGGAATTTATCTTATTTGAACAGCACTCCCCTTTTGCCAGTAAACATGTCTGTTTTAAACTGTTCCTGTTCCCTTTCCTCCCCTCCTTTCCCTGATCGCCTCCTGTCCCGCCCCCCATTGCAGCCTTGACGTCCCCAATCGAGTACCAGAGGAACCACAGCAGTGGTGGAGGCGGCAGCGGGAGCAGCAGCGGTAACAGCGGCGGCCCCAGCAGCTGTAGTGGCATCCCCAGCTCCAGCCGTAGCCGGCCATCCCGGATCCCCCAGCCTGTCAGACACCATTCCCCAGTCCTGGTCTCCTCTGCAGCCTCGGCCCAAGCAGAGGCAGACAAGATGTCAGGTATGTCCATTCACAATCTCTCCCTGCCACACTACAACACCTCCTTAGAAACTGGCCAGAGCCAGCCAGACAGGCACCCTCCCAGTGCAGAACCGGACGGTCCTCAGAGAGAAGCTGAGCAGATTCCCAAGATGAAAGTTATTGAAAGTCCCAGGAAGACAGCGGGAAACATTTCTGGCTCAGCTGATGGAGCCCAGAAAGACTCACGTGGAAGCTCAGAGGACAGTCGATCAAGAAACAGCATAGGATCACTGACGCTTGGGAAGCCAAGGCCAGGAGCCATCTCACCAATGAACTCTCCTCTCTCCACGACTTTCCCTTCTCCTTTTGGCAAAGAAACCTTTCCACCCAGCAGCCCCCTGCAGAAGGGCTCCTTTTGGAGCTCCATCCCAGCATCCCCTGCCAGCCGCCCTGGCTCCTTCACTTTCCCTGGGGACAATGACTCCCTCCAGCGGCAGGTCCACCGCCACTCTTCACACAGCAAGGACACAGACCGCATGAGCACATGCTCCTCGACCAGCGAGCAGTCAGTTCACTCCACCCAGAGTAATGGGGTAAGAGCGGAGCACCTCTGTCCTGCGAGCTCTTCTAAAACCTTCCCATGCTCCTTTTCTATGCGTTACCATCACTCTCCGTACTAACTTCTGGCTCTCCAGTGCTGTACTGCTCTGAAATAATCAACTGTTTGAATATCTTCTGCACATTAAAAAACCAAAATTGTCTACCTCTATGTGTATGTATACATACAAACGTGGATATGTATACAGACACAAAAGCAACTGCTAACATTAGATGCAATTTCTGCCTCTGCTGAAAACATAGATCACTAGGCTGATACTAACTTGCTCTCCTTGCTTTTTTCGTCTCTAATTTGAAGGCACGTAATTAACATGCTGAAGCGTGGCAGCCAGAGCACCTTGGGGTACGCATTGCGGCCAGCACTTAAATCTGACTTCAAGATTTTGGCAGATTGCCTTGGGGCTTTTTTCCCTTTCACGCACAAATCCGCCACCATTGTCCTGTTGAGTTTTAACTTCGTGGAGACATCTACAGTACGTTCCCTGGGCTGCTTGATTTTTATTTTTTATTAATACCACCCCCCTGCCCCGGCCCCTCTCCTTTCAGCCTTAGTTGATGTACAACATTCTCTGTTTAAATCCTGTGTCTGATCGAGGAAGCTTCCTTCAATCCACTCAAAACAGGCCAACAAAACCTAGCTAAAATAATCCTCCTTCTGCTACAACCAAAACAAATAGTGGCTCCACTTGTCTTTTCTGCTTTGTAAGAAGAACTGGTTTAGGGCATCTGGAGATTCAACCTTTTCTTAGTATGCACTTGGTGTGTTTGTGCGGAAAGCTGGGGTATCAACAAAGTCCACATTCTCTGTCATAACGTCCACCAGGAAATGCAACACAGCAATCACAGGGGCGTGTGCGAATGTAAAGCAAAAAGTTCAAGGCACTTGCCATGGATGTGGTAGGCAGGCTATGGTGCCTTTCTTTTTAAACTCACATTTGATTTTTCTCTCACTAAGTGTTGTGTTCACAAATGTTTGTTTTTCCACTCTTTCACAAATAGTATGCAATACCAATTTTGCAAATCGCCTAACTTGCCGGAATTTTTTTAAATGCATGCATTTCTTTATAGAACTGTTTAACACACAGAGCTTTCTTGATTTCTTAGTTCTTACACTTACTTTTATAATCGCTTCAGAAGAAAAAATTATGCTTTGCATGTATTGTATTTTTATCCCGATCTTCCTTCAGCTTTTCGTTGGTCTTGTGTTTATCTTCAGTCTAGCAGAATGTGATGATAATGTAATATCTGGGATAACTTGAGTATTTTGCAATTACTGCACAGTATGTGAATCAGGGTGGTGGTACTTATATGCAGAGAAGACTTGCATAATATTAATTGATGTCATTCCATTAAAAAAGAGAGAGGGAGAGACGGGATGGCACCGAGTTTTCAAAACATTTGAATTTTGATACTATCTCAGCAAAGACACCATTGCTTGTTTTTATCTTACTGTAAAATGTAATATCTGAATGCACGCCTTCTGCTTCACAATCATGTTGCTTTTAGTTTGGTAATTGAGATGGGTCGTAATTCTTCATTTCTAACCTAATTTCTAGACCATACCTTAGCAGAATTTCACACCACGTTCAACAGACTAGAGAAAATCTGTTGTGAAGATTTATTTTGATTTAATCATTTGTGTGTTTTTGTTTACTTGCACGCATGGTTAGGGTTGGTTATTTATGGAAAAGTTACTTCTAAGAAGAAGAAAAAGGAATTGCTTTTGCAAGTATTTGAGGAATATGGGAGGAATTTTTTATATTTTGATTTTAAATCCCCCTCTAATCCCATAATTGAGTTCAGTGATGACCAGCAAAACTTGCAGTAGAAAAACATTAACTGTGCAAGAATAATTACTTCCTTGCAAGGCAAAAGAAAAGGCTGTCTTTCTGTGGTGAGAATAAATTCTGATACAAACACATTCACAAGAACATTTGTCACTTAGAGTTACCAGACACTTGTTTATTTAACAGATTTATCTGTCCTTGTTGAAAATAAGAAAAACTCAGTTTAACACGATCCTTCAAGACTTAACTATTAAAAAGAAATGTTATGTTACAGGAAGGTCAGTCCTGCAGCTATACAAATTCTGCTGTGTGCCAAGAAACAGCATGTTCAGGAATAGTGTGTGGGACAGGGTTTGGGGCTTAGGTTGGTTTTGCAACTTCAGCCTTCCCTTCATCTCACCTTATAAGTCTAACAGAAGGAGTTAACAAAAGCAGCTTTCTCTGAACAGCGTTGTTTTTCATCTAGCTAAAGGAATCTAGCAAGCTGTAATCTTAATTTAAATAATGACTGAAAATTAGACTGGTTTTTTTTGGTTCTGCTGTACCCAGTTTGTCTGAATCATGGAAGGGGCTTGGTAATACAAAAGACCATGCAAACAGTCCACTAAGCCAGCCAAATGAGTCCTCCTACTGGAAATACAGCATCTGGAATTAACATAAATATGCTTTAGTGGAGGTACAATCCAGGATGAGGTCTTTCTCTCTGTGGTAGCATTTGCTTCATCATCATGATAGGGAAAAAAGAATGGACTTCAGTGACGCAGTTGAATAAAATAGTCCCGCTAGAATAAAATGTACAGATTCACTGGAAACCCAAGCATCAATGTGCTGAACATGCTATGAATGAATAATCTGAGACTGTTCCTTTCCAAATGTCTTGGTTTCTCAGCCAACGCATTCATGGGGGAAAGCACAGGCACCGAGAGATGGAGTGACTTGTTCAAGGCCATTAGCAGACTGGAAGAGAACATGGGATTCAGGGCTCCAAGTGGACTATGCTGTCCACTGACCCCCCTGCTGCATCTTCTCAACACTGAGGGCAGAAATATTTGACAGTTTTGAGAAAAAAAGGTGGCGCTGTTTTAAACCTGCGTGCCAAGCTTTCCACTCACTCCTGCACATACATGGTGTTAACGTATGGTTGTGCTATATAAGCAATAGTGAGCCCTCACTGGTAGTGACCTGAAACAGTTTGAAGGAAGAACAGAGACAAAAGACAGGGGGACACACACCTCATGCCACATCATTAATAGGCCATACACTTTGTTTTTAACTTGTTTCAAGAAGGAAATATCTTATTTCAGGGAATAGGTTGCATAGTCTGATAATAGATTTCGCACTTCCATTTACTAAACCTCATGCATGCAAATGGACAAAATGAATCTTACTTTTAAAAAATAATAATTGCCAGTGGATTCGTGGCCAGGAGAAGGCTTTTTGTTCTGATAAGTAGTATGACTTCTAATGTACACCTGATCAGCCATAATTAGCTTTCTGCAAATGCTTGCTGGGGAAATGAACAACATTCATGAACACTGGTTGAAAGTGTATGGTAAACAGCTAACAACACTCAGCTATCAGTCACTAATCAGTTAGAAGTGAGATTTCCAGCTTTATTCCCATAGTCCAGTGGGCCTGTTTTGCCCAGGAAATGAATAATTTCTTATTTCAGTACCTTATGCTGTGCATTTAAAGGAATAAACCTGATTATACAGATTCAACCAGGGACAAGCCTTGTGGTTTTGAGAGACATTGTCAAAAGCATATTTTGTTCTTTTGTACCTTGTCATGTTTCATGTGCAGAAGGCTGGCGTCTGAGATCTGACAAATAGTGCTAGGAAAGACTATATATATATTTTTCATTGTTGGAATTTCCAGTGCTTAGGGGGTAATGATGACGATTTTGAAACTGCACGTATAAGACCATGAAAAACTGTCCTACATGCTGTACTATAGTTTTATTGCCTGATAAAGATGCGAGGTTCAGTGTCCGAGCTTGAAAGGAAGACCAGTTGAGGTGTATGTATAAACTGACTCTTAGTTAAAGGAAGTAATCTTGAGTAAAAGCAACGGGAATAAATTTCTGCAGCAGCTGTACGTGAAGGTAGACAAAGGTCAAACTAATTTGCACAAGATAAATAGACCCGGGCAGCTTTAAAAGAGAAATCATAGCTCTTTTCTGTGAATACAGCTTAAGTTATGTGGATTATGCAGGTAATGTAGCAGGCCAAGAACAGCCTGTCTTCTTTATGAACTTTAAACTTGATTCTTTTTTCCCCCTCCTCTTTCTGCTTCCAATTGACGCTTGCAGAGTGAAAGTAGCAGCAGTAGCAATATCTCCACCATGCTGGTGACACACGATTACACGGCAGTGAAGGAGGATGAGATAAATGTCTACCAAGGAGAGGTCGTGCAGATTCTAGCCAGCAACCAACAGAACATGTTTTTGGTGTTCAGAGCCGCCACTGATCAGTGCCCCGCAGCCGAGGGCTGGATTCCCGGCTATGTCTTGGGGCATACCAGTGCAGTCATCATTGACAACCCTGATGGAACCATCAAGTGAGTGCCTGGATGTGTGTAGAAGGGGGGGAGGAGGGAGAAAAACCTTCCAATTTAGACAAGGCTTTGAATCTTTTAAACCAAAAGTTGATGTGATCTTTGAGAAATAAATAACATCGAGAAGGATGAGTACTTGAGAGGTCCCTTAGCAAACTTCAAAGTACAAGCAGTAAGAAAGAGCCCAGATGCACATATTCTTTATTAAAAAGAGCTGTAATAGTGCAATCTTCTGGGAAAAGATCATGAAAGAATACCTGATCTAAGAGCAGCAATAGCTACTACTTTATTTAACAGGATGAGTTTATCAGGCTAGACACCTTTGTTTAGCAAAACAGGGAATGTTTGTTCCAAGTGAAACAAGATTTCAGAGTTCCTAGCTCTTTACTGTGAGTCAGAAACCTGCTGAAAATGACTGGTTGTGCTAGGAAGATCCCTCTCAAATCTGCAATGGGAGAAGTTGTAGGTAAGTTCTTAGCACGAAAGCTTTATGTAAAGCATCTATAGGCTGTATTTGATATGAAATTTCATACTGATCATTGCTCAGTTTGACAGTTGTATTTTCATGTGGAAATTTTTCCATTTGAGCAATGATTTGAAGAAATACTGAACTACAGACTAATCTTGCTGGCTTGCTTACATTTTTAATCAAGGGTAGCATCTCTTCTGGAATACTTAATAGGTTTCATTTCAGTATACTTTAATACAATTTAATAACATTTTGACATACTTTTCCAATGCTGTTTGAAACCAGAGAGTATAACACATAACCTGGAGTTGAAAAAAATTGATCAAAGTTTAATGTTCTGTATGCAGGAAGTCAACGTCTTGGCACACAGCACTCCGTTTAAGGAAGAAATCTGAGAAAAAAGATAAAGACGGCAAAAGGGAAGGCAAGCTAGAAAATGGTTACCGCAAATCCCGAGAAGGACTTGCCAACAAAGTTTCTGTAAAGGTAAGTGTTACAAAGATGTAGTAGTTTCCAAAAGAAGTTGTGTTGGGATTTCTTTAAAAGTAGCTTCTGTCAGAATTTCACATGGAGAAATTAGAGGTAACAGTGGTTTTAATGGACAGCGTTTGCCAGATCTGAAAACAGGAAGATGCAATCTTTGAGCCTGCAAGAGTGATAAAGCATAAAGATACTGCATAAAGAGTAGAGTGATGCAGAAATTCTGGTGTTCAGATCTTTCTTGGATCTTTGTGGGTACAGCTAACTTCGACCCATCACTGTGCTTTGTCTTTTTATCATTCTTTAGTTATTAGAAGGTTATCATGACATTAATTCTTTAATTTCTCCTTTCTAGCTTCTCAACCCCAATTACATTTATGATGGTAAGTTGCTTTAATTTTTAAAAGTTGCTGTAAATATAAATTGATTAAAACATTATTTACATTGTTTAAATTTGTTTGATATGAGTTATGTCAGGAACTGAGTATTTTCTATCAAAATATACATATGCCCTTTTTGGATAAAGGAGGCAGTTCATGAAATCCATTGTATTTAATTTTTTAAGAAGCAAAGAACTCATTTTTTGTTCACAAGTCCAAAACAACATAAAACGTAAGGACCATATGACATTTCTACATGGAGACTGTATGGAAGTTGGACCTTGCTGAATTTGCAAAATAACAAGACCGGGAGTTGGAGCTTCATTTTTAACGTTGCACCCTAGGAAACGTTCAGGGCCTCTCCAGTGTAGAGGCTGATCAGGACAAAGATAGCGGCCCTCTGGGTTCAGAGCCAAACTGGATTTTTATCTTAATACACAGAACCAAACTTCGAGTTTCACATGTGAAAAAGGGAAGCCACTAGAGTGCCCCAGTGGATGAGTGAGGTGTTTTGTGTTCCCTTTTGCAAACTTAGCACACCCTTAAATACTTCTCACTGTAGAGTTTCCTCGGCTTGCCATAAACAGGGTGTTTGGTTCACCATGGTAGGCTTCAGGGTTATCCATGGCATAGCAGTAGTGTTGTCTCCAAGTTCACGCAGAGAAGAATTCCCTAGCTCTGCAGAGCCCCAGCAAGTGGCCTAACTGTGAATGTGCTCCAAGAGTAGAAGGACAGATAAACCTTGGAAATTTAAAGTACCATACTACTTTGTCTAATAGAAAAGAGAGTATGCAAGGAATAGAAAAGCAAATTTATTAACTTCAATTGACTTAATGCCATTAATTTTCTTTTTCCAGTTCCCCCAGAGTTTATAATACCATTGAGTGAGGTAACATGTGAGACAGGAGAGACCATCGTGCTTAGGTGTAAAGTCTGTGGTCGCCCCAAGGCTTCAGTTACTTGGAAAGGTCCTGATCATAACACACTGAGCAATGACGGTCATCACAGCATTTCGTACAGGTACAGTAATTTCTGTAATGTTCAACAGGAACTGCTGAAACTTAGGTTTTCTGTTTGCACCCTTGGTGCAGGATAGCTTTTGGCTTTGAGGCATAAAGGTAGGGTTGCGCTCAGACAGAAATATTTCTGAGATTTTTTCAAAATGTTTGTAACTTCTGTGTATGGCTGGGGTACCCAAATGTCATATTCAGTTGATGTTTAAAAACAAAAGAAAATTCAGCTGCTATTTCTGATGAGCTGTTACAGAAGCCATTGTGGTTCTGTCATGCTGACCGAGTGCTTGAACCAGAACAGTATGTTGTGACATGCCAGTGCTGTGACATGCCATCCTGCCAATCCCTTTTTTCCATTTGTAGCATACCATCACTTTTGAGGAGAATGACGGCTTTCAGATCCCACTACAGTATTTTACAAAGAAAAGCCTCTGGTTTCTACTGACGTGGCAATGTCACTGTCTGCATTGTTGAAGGCCAGAAATTAACATTTTTGTCTGGTTTTAGTTTTGCTATGGTAGAACTTAACAGACTTACTGGTAACTCAAACACCTGTTTAAGAGAAATTGCTGGATTTTGGAATGTGAAACTGCATGTTAGAAAAGTTCTTTTTCTGAAAAACCATTATTTTATATACATAAAATGTTGTTTAATGAGTAACTTCAATGTGACAAAATGTCTTATTTATGAGTTATGCTCTCAATTCAGAATGAAGGGTTTTCTTTGTATGTCATACACAGAAGTCGTGTGACACAGCCCAACTTAATTGCAAACTTGATGGCATATTATACTGTTCTTTTTTTACCTCCTGTTGCTGCTGCTTTTTCCTTTTCACTGGGTATAACTTTTTTATGGGGAGGCAGAGGCATTGTGGCAACTTTGCTACTGCATCTAGGACTGTTGTGAAATGAGTTAAGAGTTAGATTCGCTAGGTTTAATTCACTGTTACTCATTACTGTTACAGAATTATATCCAGTAAATCATGTTGGCTGTGGCTGACAGATTTTTAGAAATAACGATCATGAAGTGTTCTTTCAGCTGGAGAGGGGAGTCATCTTCCTGTGTTCCTAAAATTCACGTTCATTTTTTTTTGCCTGAAATTGTCATGTGGTGAAGACCATAGCAAATAGTTTTTGGTGCAGTCAGTCAAATGACTTTCAGTAACTGGGATGAATCCCAAGGAAAGCAATAAGAATGATAGCAAATCTTAAAAGTATGCCTTATTGTGAAAGAATAAGACAATGTTAGGGTTGTTTTGAGCCTAGAGGTGAAAAGTGTAGGGAGGACTTGCCAAGTATTCACATTTGTAAGAGACTTTTGCAAATAAAATTATCTGCTGTACATGTCCACGGCAGATGGCCAAAAAAGTACTAGTAATTAATTGCACAGAGGGAGATTTCTGTAGACTTTTAAAAACAAACCACCAAACAAAAAGGGTGTTGAGCAGTGAGAAAAATTAAGGAAGAGTCTGCAGAATCTTTCTCCTGTAGTCTTACGTAGCTTATTACTGTCTCTGCCCTGGAGCAGAGGGAAAACTTAAGTCCTTTTTAGTTGTCCCAGATTCTGAGGTCTTCAAAGTTGTGGTGAGGAGTGCCTATGTATTGAAGGGGGAGCCCTCTCTTACAAGGGATGAATGCTCTGAAAGGACAAATGTTAGATCAGCGTCTATGTGCTGGGAGTCAGAGATGGAAACTAACCTTTCAGAAAAAACAATGATGGATGGTTATCTCAATACAGCTTCTCTTTAATTCAAAGGAAGCAGAGGAAGCAGGAAGAAACAGGGGAACCATTTGATTTGTCAAATACAATGGAGCCTGGGACATGCTGAGACAGAGTGTCAATGAGGATGTTTTTCTAATAGGCTGTAGGACATTCCAAGATAGCTGATGGACACAAAGTGCCTAAATTCTGGTAGATGCTTCTGAAGTGGCAGGGACAGGATTAATAATGTTTGTCCAGAGAGAGAGAGGGGCTGGAGAATAATAATAACAGTCTCAATCTAACTTTGTCTGATTTCCATAGCTTAAGGTCTGTAAAATGAATATAAAGTTAACAGATGCCATTGCGTTTCCCAGTGACTTAGGAGAGGCTTCACTGAAAATCATTGGCGTCACTGCAGAAGACGATGGTATCTATACATGTATAGCTGCAAACGATATGGGTTCAGTTTCATCTTCGGCCAGTCTACGAGTTTTAGGTAGGCCTGTCTGTTGTTTTTTTAATATAACTGCATTCAAAGTGTCTGGTACGCATACTACAGGAAAAAGAAAACTGTCTCTTGGGCATCCTTCTGTTAAAGGAGTACTATAGCAAACCTTTTCACCTGTGAAATATTACTTGTTTCAGCAAGAATAGATGCACTTTTAGGATGTAACTAATTAGAGGTTCATACAAACAAGATCCCTACAAAGTACTGTCAATGGGCATTTACCTTGTCTGTTAATACTAGTTCAAACATACTTTGATAAAATCATATTTTATCATCTGCATTCTTAGTTTAGTCTTAATGAACGTTACTGTGCTAACGTGTATAATTTCTGAAGTGTACAGATAAGAAAAGACTAGCATTGCTCTGTATTTTAATATGCTCCTTTGCTTGAATTGTAAAGCCACAGTGTTTAGGAAAACATAGAACTATGTCTTGTCTTTGCATCATGGATCTACACTTAAGTTACACTATTTCAGTACGTGAAGTGAGGCAACCAGAATGTTTGTGAGAGAATGAAAAAGAAACCTGCAAAGAGGAAAAATGCCTGTGTTCTGGAGGCAGACAGCAAAGGAAAAAAAAAAAATTTACTTGATGTGTTTGATGGCATAGTTATAAGTTTCAGTGTGTGTTTGTACATTCAGCTATTCTCTTAAGTGTTCAGGATCCTCCATTTTTAGAAATAGGGAAAACACAGGGAGACAGCAGGATAGCAGGCTTTCCTACATGCCGTTTATAACAATTGATGCTATCTGGGTCCTTTAATCTCTTGAGAGGCCCATATATTTATCCATTGGTGAGAATTAATTAATACATTTTAGGTGGAATGGCTCTATCTCAAATTGACTCATATGAAAGAAAATAAGACATGAAGTGCTGCATTCTGTCTTTGTATGTCTGTCCCAGCTGATATTGGGACTTGAACAGTTGTCCCAAACCTCCCCAAAATATCTTCTTTCTTCCCTTTTTTTCAAAAGACTTTGCTGTATTCCTGGCATGTTGAAACCAGACTGTGAAACATGTGTCCCTTCCAAAACCTCATCTGAAATTTTTCACAATTTATAATCAATGCTGCCACTTCGATCTCTGCCTGCTGGCAGCCACAGTCAGTGCCTTACTGCCAACGTGTTGAGCTGGTGATTATTCCCAGCACTTCCTGATCACTGACCCAAGATAGCCAGTAGTTAAACCATAGGAATGCTGTGTTGCAATATAGCAAAAAGGCAGAAAATAAAACTTTGGTCTTTACGCTAATGTTCCCTGAAAAATAGAGGGTTTTTTTCAGGTAGCTGCTGCACTATCCGATTGCCTTTTTTTTTTCCCAGTGGCGGGTGTATTGTTGATATTGAGACATAATGTAAGATACCTATCCTTTTTGCTGTTTCCTTCAACTTCTCAAGGTTACTCATTCCTGTACAGACAGTTCCTACTGCACCTGAATTAGTTCCACTATAGAATTTGTTCTGCTGCGTTGCCTGTGCTGCTTTGGTGTGTAATCCAGTTGTCTTGCTGCCACCCTGTGTCATATGGGGATTAACAGGACAGCATGATTCCAGTGATAGTATCTCAGCCAAGGAAACTTTCTGGTCAGGGGAGTAAAAAAATCTTGATGGACAAGAATCCATGTGAAACTGCGTGTTTTAAGGAGCTAGTGTAATGTGTCCTTCGTGCACCAGTACAGAAGTCCAAAACTGTGATGTGGCCAGAATCAGTCACAGAAGTCTTGTAGACTAAACTACCGTCCTTCAGCCACAGTCTTTGGTCTTACTGACCTTGTCCAAAAGTACATGTTCACTTTTCAATCAAAACTAAACTAGTATTTTGCTAGCCCTTCTACTCAGCTCTACTAATACTTTTACAAAGAAGTTCTGGGCCCGGTTTTTCTGGGGCCATCCTACATTTCATTTCCCCAGTCCACAAGAGCAAAATGAAAACTCTTAAGGCTGTAGCACAAAGTAAGGTTTCAACATCAAACTATGAAGTCTTTTTCAGTCCTTCAGACATGAAGGACTTGCCATTTGATTGTAGTCAATTCTTGTGCATTATCTTGTGCAAAGAGTCAAGAATGCTCTTTACCCTCTCGTGCTGTGGTAGCCTCTTTAGACTGTCAATGAAGTTGATGATTGCAGAAATAATTTTCTTTTCGAGCTGCAAGAGGATGGACAGTATGAGGCCATGAGTTGCTTTTCAATACGGACACACTCAGCTGCAAAAGAAAGATGATAGGGGCCAGTCTGAGGCAAATTCTTCCTGAAATCTGTTCCCAAACAGAATGTGAAGTCCAAATATTTCTCCTTCTGTAAACATCTGAAACAATACATTGGTTATAATGACAACAATACAGTTCTGAGGAGGATCTGAGCATATTAAATTTTGGCCATACTGTCCTTTTGTAGGTCCTGGAAGTGATGGGATCATGGTAATCTGGAAAGACAACTTTGATTCCCTCTACAGTGAAGTGGCTGAGCTTGGCAGGTGCGTTCTGTATGCTGATCTCCAAAGCTGTCAGCGTCAAAATATTAACTTATCTTTTAAAAAATCAAATTCTCTTTGAAAAATAGTTATCATATGATTTACATTGGATTAAATAAAAATGAGGAAGTGAAAATTTCACCAGCACTAGATGGCACTGCATAAACGGGATGTATTTAGGCTGAAGTGGTATCATAGATTAAAGGATTATTATCTTTTTAAGCATGCCTTACAGTGACTGATGCTGCTTCTGTAGTGAAGCTCTCCTAAACCTTTTTATTTAAGGATGAAAATTACAGACAGAAAAAGTCTGAAAATGGGCAGAATAAGTCACGTAGAATATACATTTGTCCAACATAATGATGACCTTTGAAAGCTGTATACTACTCTTGCCTTGAGTTCTCTGCAATGTAATAAAACAGATTTCTATGAGGAGATAGTTACTGATACAGACATGTTTTGTAGAAGATGCATGCACTGAAAACTCTCGTTTATGTCCAGAAACTGCTCTGTAAGGGTAGCTTATTAGAGATCTAAAATTAGATCTCTCTCAGGATATCTTTCAAGGTCAGTGTCCTTAGTGCATCTCTCTGTTAATTCTTTCCTTTCAATATTGTATTCCAGGGGCAGATTTTCTGTCGTTAAGAAGTGTGACCAGAAGGGAACCAAGCGAGCAGTAGCCACTAAGTTTGTGAATAAGAAGTTGATGAAGCGAGACCAGGTTACCCATGAACTTGGAGTCATGCAGAATCTCCAGCATCCCCAGCTCATTGGCCTTCTTGATACCTTTGAGACCTCCACCAACTACATACTAGTGTTAGAAATGTGTGTGGACTCTAACTTTATCTGTAAAATGCAGTCTCTACAGCTTACTTTCTGGGGCATTTATAGTGGTTTATGAATAAGGAACTTTAAGATTCCGTAGAAGTTTGAAAACACTAAAGTAAAATATTGCAGTTGTATGATGCTGTTATTAAAATTAAGAGTTTAATACTTGGAAACAAGTTGGGATATTAAACTGATATGTGGATGATTATCTTAGTCTGAAGGTCCAGGAGTTATTTTATATCAAGTGGTTGCACAAATGAATTAGGAATGTTGTGATCTGGTAGCTTGATATCAAATCTCCTCTTCGTACCCTAGTCCTCTGTCTTCTAGGTGCTGCAGGCTACAGTTATTGCTGTTGGGTTTTTCTTTCAGTTCTAATGTATGGATTAATCCAAAATATAACCCTTGTAATTCCAATAGGGCTGACCAGGGTCGCCTTCTAGACTATGTTGTGCGATGGGGAAACCTCACAGAAGGGAAGATCAGACTCTACCTGGGAGAGATTCTGGAAGCTGTGCAGTATCTTCACAACTGCAGAATAGCACATTTGGACCTAAAGGTGAGGAGTGAATGGGATTCCTGGCAGTGTGTGCCGTTCCAGGCATAAAAACCTCCCTCTTCTAGGAAACTTGCAGCTGAGAACATAGAACTGTGAATTGTTTGCGACTGTGTGAGGGGTATGGGTCAGGCTTCCATCCCAAATGCCTTAGATCACTCATAGCCAGCAAAGCAGAAACTTTGAATTCCCTGCTTTCTCCTTAAAGCTTGCTGGCCCTGTGTGGTCCTTTGTGCGGGAAGTAATTGCTGTCAGGAACGGGTTTGTTTGATTTTTATTTATTCATTCATTTGTTTATTTACTTGCTGAGAAACTTGCAGCAGAAATCCATTTCTTTCTCAAGAATCGTAGAGTTTGTTGTGAAAGAGACTGCTTTTCTTCTGTTCCTGCAAATCTGTTTCTCATCTTTGTACTTTGATGGCTGGGGTATCTATGTGAATGGTACCTCCTTGGGCCTCGGGTCTACCCTTTGAATTTTACTTGAGCCACAAGAATTTGATGCATTCTAGTAGGAAAAGCCATATAAGAAGGTCTTAATGTGAATATTAATTACTTACTCTTTACACTTTTTTTTCCACCTGTATTTGAATAATAAGGAATTTTAGCATTGACAAGTCATCTTTGTAGGCAGTGTTTCTTCAGCCAAAAGGGGTCATGGTGAGAAAAAGCAAAAAGAGCCTGCATCTTCCCTCCAAGTGTTTCTGTTTTCCAAGCAGAACCACTCTGGTTCTGCAAATCACAGAGACCCTAAATTTATTTTTTTCTAGTGCTATATGGAGTTCACCAGTACTTTTTCCAGTCTCAGGGTATGTACAGATGAACTAGCTAAAAACTAGTTGTAGGTAAGTCACTCCTGTTTTGCTGAGATCACAGCTACAGCAGCACTAGCTTCAGAAATAAAACCATAAAAATAATTCCACTTTCAGCTCACCAAGAGTGGGGCAGTTCTCTTGAAGCCATGTGCATCCAACAGGATCTTCTGCTGCCATAGTCTCACAGTAACGCTTGACTTCCATCTGTACAGCTGCATTACATTTAAGAATCACTAAGTAAAGCTGAATTCTGTTGAAAGCATCATGAAAATTCTGACATGGTCTTCCAATCTTTAAATGCAAGGGTTTTGTTGTCTCTGTCATAAAGCAAACACAGGAGTTGCTTTATTCACCCTGTATTTCTAATTGCTGTTCTTCAAGCTTGCGTTCCCAAGCACAGGCTCCTGTGAAACTTTGCAGAGTTGCTGTTGTGAACATCTGCAGTATTATCTGGCAGAACTATTATTTCCTGCAAAAACGATAGTGCCAGGAGCTAAGAAACACTCATTGCATACTGTAGTTGGCAAGAAACTGCCTGTTGGTTGGTCTGGGGGAAGCCTTGGTAGGACTGCCTAGGAGCGTTGCAGAGATGGCCTTCAGCAGTAATCCTTGTAGCTCGCAGCTGTTTGCTGCTTTCTTGAGCTGACAGCACTGGCTGTTGGAGCATTAAATGTGTGTTAAACTGACTTGAAAAAAGGTATTTTAACTTATGCTTTTATGTTTTCTAGCCTGAAAATATTTTGGTGGACCAGAGTTCCACTAAGCCAACAATAAAACTGGCTGACTTTGGAGATGCAGTCCAGCTCAATACCACGTATTATATCCACCAGTTACTTGGAAACCCAGAGTTTGCAGCTCCTGAAATTATTCTTGGAAATCCTGTTTCCCTCACTTCAGATGTTTGGAGCATTGGAGTGCTCACATATGTCCTTCTTAGTGGCGTCTCTCCTTTCCTGGATGAAAGTGTAGAGGAAACTTGCCTGAATATTTGCCGCTTAGACTTTAGTTTCCCAGATGACTACTTCAAAGGAGTTAGCCAGAAGGCCAAAGATTTTGTATGCTTCCTACTTCAGGATGACCCAGCTAAGCGTCCTTCGGCTGCACTGGCCCTCCAGGAGCAATGGCTGCAGCTGGGGAATAGCAAAAGTGCTGACAGCATTGACATATCCAGACTGACTTCGTTCATTGAGCGGCGAAAACACCAGAATGATGTTCGACCCATCCGTAGCATTAAAAACTTCTTACAGAGCAGGCTCTTGCCAAGAGTTTGACCTTGCTTGAAGTTCTCTCTCATTCTCTTTCACCTGCCAATCAATCCGACTGGAGATGGACTCCTCCTGCCAATCAATCCGACTGGAGATGGACTCCTCCTGCCAATCAATCAGACTGGAGATGGACTCCTGCCAATCAGCTGTTGACTTGAATTTTGAGGAAAGCAAACCCCGAGCCAACCAGCTGCTAGCGAATGTTCGTGTGCAAACGCATTCCAGGGTGACCCGCGCGGGGCGGCGCGGGGGACCAGCAATGCAGACTTCACTGGGGTGGAGGACAATGGCACTGTACTCTGCAAAAAGCAGTCACGAGCGATACAGTTACAGTATTTTATTCAGGTTTCTGCAAAAAAAAAAAAAAATAGTTTTTTTAATAAACAAGAGTTGAATTTTGCAAGTGAACTTAACTACCGTTTTCAAGATTTATTCAAGGAAGAAATGCCTATGTTCAAAGCACTGGTGTTAAACAAAAATGAAATCATGCCTGGAGAAGACTCACCAAAATGGCTGCCCGTTGATACGGCCTCCATTTATAACATCTGGTTTTCACTTGGTCCTAGAGCTTTCCAGTTGCCTCGCCTGTATGTATCTCACGTAGCAGTGCACTGAGATCAGACTCTGCTTTTAAGTGCATCCAACCTCAAAGTTTTTGCATACAAATAGAATGAATCGTTTTGCTCTGATAAAATGTAGGCCTTACTTGTATATAGACTGTTACCTGCCTTCGGTCTGTAATTTTTTTTTCCCCCTCCCCTTATCCTTTTTTTCCCCCCTCCTTCCTAAATGGTGGTATACCACTGTGCGGGTCTTCAGTTTGGGTCAGTACTCACTGTCCCCTTAGAAAAGGACTTCGGGTTGGTGCCCAGCTTTCCGACCCGATTGTCAAGCAGTATACAGCAGGATGAAATACTGTAAATGCACTCATTTGGGATTTTGTTTTCTTTCATATCATGTGCAATGTTGTGGCTTTAACATTTTATGCAACTATTTATGAGGACCTCTGTTGTAACTGTAATAAATATATAGAAAAAGCACATACTTAGTACGGCGAGCTTTATGGTTTTGTTTCGTGTGTTTGGGGTTTCTGGGTGGGCAGGGGCGGGTGTGTTGTACCACACTGTCATTATTAGTTTAAGATGAGGGTTAGCATAGAATTTAGACAAGACTAGTCAGTTTTAAGGATTGTTAAAAAAAAAAAAAAANTAAAAAAAAAAAAAAAAAAGAGAGATTCGTATCCCAGATCTCAAACTGGTTCAGAAGTAGGGTGACACTTTTTAAAATTTATTATTATATTCAAAATGCCAAAGTCTGACTTCCCAAAATCAGTCTCCACGCTTACTACTTTTTAGAATTTTCAAATCTGTGTTTACTTCTTTCTGTGAAATGAACAAATGAATTTTGTGCTCTTTGGTGAAGAATACATTCAGAAAGTAGTGGTCAGATGAGGAGAATCTGACACGTAATGTAATTGTCTTAGTAACTGTTTTTAAGGTTGAAGTAATATTAACGTGAGCTATTTAAAAAGACAGAGATGGTTTTCTGTGCATCACGGAGTTCATATGGGTGTGTTGTCATCTATGTTTGTGTGAAATGCCATGTTTAAAGAAACCAAGCCGACAGCCCACAGTAGTTAGATACATGGGTCTTAAGCCATAACCTAGCTTGGGTTAGTTTCGAGCTTTGCGGCTTCCACTGTATTCTATTTATTCCTTTTTTGTTTTTTGGTTTTTTTTGTAAAGTTGTACAGAAACTTTTTAAAAGAAAACAACTGACTTCGAAACTGGATGTGTATTCGTACCAACCTCATATCATTATGTTTGTGTATTATTTTCCTTTATTGTTTTAGTTAAATTTTTGCTTTATTTTGCATGTATATTTCTTTGTACAGTGACGTTACATGTTTACACAGTATGACGTGATGTAAATATTTTATTTTGCCATCAGTTATTTTGAAAAAAAATTAAACATATTTGACATATTTGTCTGATCTCTTGCTTTAAGGAGTTTGAAAGTTTAGGTTTGGTTATTTTAATTGGGCTCTGTATTTTAAAAAGAAAAAAGTATGTTATTTTATTGCCATAAAATTCATTTTAAATTGCTATGATGTATCTTTCTTTCATGCCTTACAAAATAATCTTTGCCTCTGCTCTAAGTGTTGAGTGTGTTGTAGTGTCATGATTGCTTTTATATAAAACATGCCTAACTCTGTAGAAATTCATTATAGTCTTTATTAGCTAGTAAATTTTGACCAGTGGTTTTCTACCAGATGTTCCTAGTTAAAGCCTGAAGGATCATATTTCAGTTTAATATTAAACTGGGGAACAGATTTCCCACATCTCTTAGGCATTCTAGATTCATTATGAAGAAAAGTTACTTTCAACGGCAAAGACTTGGGTTTTGCAGCTAAACTCTCTCCGCATCCTATAAGGGATGAAGCACAAAAGTTTTTCATTGTGTACATTTATCTCTCTCCCTTTTCTGCTATCATTAATTCCTTTGCAATTCAAAATGAAGTGAAAGGCCAGGGAACAATACAGAGTGTTTATGCTTGCCACTGCATTGTATACATGATTGTTTTCCACTCCTTTTTCGGCTATTACCTGTCAAGTGATGAAACAGTCCCTTTATTCCTCATGATTTTCTACTGAGAGAGACATTTTACGTTGAGAGAGACAGGGAATATTCAGGAAGGATGTACTGCCAAGGATGAGCCACTGGAAGCTTTTTCCGTGACAGGGAAATAGATGGCAATATGGTCCATGGAAGATTTTGTATCCTTGAGTTTTCTAAAGTACTTTCTCTTGACTGAAGATACACTAAACCGGGGAGAAGTTACCCAAGTGCTTTACAGAGAAATAATGCACTTGTAGGTGTTTTAAGTAGCAGAGGTGTGTTCTTCCACTCATACGTAAACAAGAGCGCACTGTTTCTGGCCCTCTCTGTGAGCCCCATTGTTGGGAAAGCTAACATCTTTTGGCAGAGTGGAGTTTTGCACTAAAGCCTGCTGTTTGGTGCAAGAGCTTCCAGCTGAAGGAAGCTTGAATGATGGGCTCCTTAACTAACTTGAATATCTCTTCAGATGCTTTGAAGAGANTTTTTTTTTTTTTTGGCTAAATTGTGTCGTCTGGGCTGCAAATGCCACTTGGACTCAGTTGGGCGCAGTTCTTATTAACTGTCCTGCACACAACAAACCAGCGTGGCAGTCTGACAGAGATGGGAAACCAAAAGCATGGGTGAGAGCAGCTGGTATGAGGTTTCTGATGTGGGAACGTTGTAGAGCATAGGGAATGGCAATCGGTATCATAGCTGAAAGGGGGGGGAAATAGCCAGGGAGGTTCGAGAGAAGGATGTGTCTAAATGTTTCTTTTTGATAACATACCCCGATCACTTCTTACTGATAGTTTAGGAAGAAGGGAAGAGGTTGCCAGAGTTTAAAGTCAGTGCATTGTCAGTACTTTTCAAGCAGGGTGTGGGAGCGCAGGAGTTCTCCGTTGCACATTTGATGTGCACAGCTTAACTTGAAAACCATTGTGCAACTGCTGAGCAGAAAGCCTGGCTAGGTATATTTCTATGGTCAGGAACATACATTGTCTTCCTAATGGGCACAGACCTAACGCGTCCTTGCCTGTGCTCATGAGGAGGGGGATGGGAAAGCCTGATTTTCTCTTGTGTAGTATAGATGTCACTTAACTATAACTTAATGCTCTCTCTCAGGTGGGACTATTAATGTGTTGATGAATAGAAGAAAAAAATTTTTTTTTTCTTTCTCCAAAGCCAAAAGCATCTTCAGGCCAGGGCACAACAGAGATCCTCCAGAATGACCCAGCAAAAGCATGTGGCTTCCTGAAAAGATTTCTTTACCTGTGCAAACCTGATTGGTAGTAGAAGGTGCCTGACAATATAAAGGCATGTTCTTTGCATGTAATGCACTGCATGATATTGTCAGAAAACGTCAAAACCCAACTGCTGAGGGAGTCAGTGTAAGACTCCATCAAAAAGAGGGGCAGGTGAGTGAGAAATAAATATAACCAAGGGGAAAAACAGTGGCTAACTCGAGGTTAGGCCCCGTGGTTCCCAAAATCTTAAGAGGAACGAAGACGGGAATATAGTTAACCAGTGACTGTGGGCAGTGAAATCTGTAAGTAGCTGGTATTTGGTGAAGTATTTGGACGGCCAATCTTCGTTGTGAACAGCAGTGTATTTGTGTGCTAGGGATTAGCGCAGGAGTGTCACCATGTCTGCTCCAGTCCAGAAGATGAGCTAAGCTTTATATACCCTTTCCCTGTGTGTCTAGACTCAGCGTGGGTGTGTTACTAATTTCTCTGTTATAGGGATACAACTGCATGTGGAGGTAGGTACAACCAGGTAAGACCAAGTTTCCGTATTTGTTTAAACGAGCTCCAGGTATTGCGTTTCTGTCAGAACCACTGCTTTATGCCTCAGGCAAACAACTGATTTTTTTTCTGAAATTAAATCTTGATGGAGATTATATTAGAGAGTAACAGATAGCTTTACGCATCTGAAGCTGGTTGTGCTTCCAGTACTTCTTGCACATTCACATCTGCCCAGGCAGTCAAGACAAAAGGTTTTTTCTGTGTGCACTATAAAGCAAGAGCAGGATGATCTCTTGTCACTGCAAAGGAGCCAGTGCCCGCTGTTCTCTCTCCTTCCTGGCGAGCAAAGACACATACCCAGCACCTCGGGCTTCATGTGCCCGGAGGTCACCTCAGCATTTCCCAAGTAAACGCACTCAGTGGTCTTCTGTGCCATGCCGTAACACTGAGCATCAATACAAGAGTGAGAGCTCCCATTTCGCTGACCTGCCACAGGGACTGAGAGCCTGTTGTGTAGGAATGGGAGAATACGCTTCTCTCAAGATGTCTTTGTCCTCAAAACACGAACGCTTCTGATCTCCCCTAATGCACTCCCCTTAGCCCTACCTGAAAAGCTTCAGGGGAAAGGGGGTGGAGGGCAGTTGGGAGTTACTGAGGAGAGCAGTCTGATCTCCTACTCTTCCCCTAGTAATGTCAGGAGAGCCAGCACCAAGCCTGCTAATAATAAACTCCCATCAGCCGATCTATGCCTTCCATTAAAAGAAGCCATTAGTTAGCCTACTATTAGAGAAGAGCACCAAGTTTCCAGTTTTCCGCACTGGTTGTAGGTTAAAATGATGAACGTGCTAGAGATACACATTTGAGGTTTAATACATGAACTCTTTCAGCTATCTTTAGGAAAGATGATAGTCGTGATGTTTTCATTGTCTGATTGTCAAAAGCAGTAATCAGAAAGCTGGGTTTTTTTAATGAGTTCTCTTCTTAACACATACATTCTTCTCTTGTCTGCTGGAGGAACTTTTCATCCTTGAGACTGCATCAATTGCAGCAGATGAAGCTTCAGATTCTGTCATTGTGCCTGTGGTAATGTATTGGTTTTCATTGCTCCAAATTTCTGGATTTCTGAAGGAAAATATTTTCCATCCAAAGAGGATGAATATATTGAACTACAGAAAGGATGAAACCTTAACACCAAAGCAACACTTTAATCTCTGCAAACTGAATTTCCAGCCCCCTCCATTCCATCCATTACCAATCCAGTGTATTCTCCTCTGTCATACTAAATGGTCTTTCCTGACAAAATGATGGCTTTGCATCCCATGGAAGAAAACTCCATTGAGGATTACTTAAGCATTACTTTACATTACATTACTTTACATTTACGTTAAGGATTACTGTTTTAGAATGGCAGTAAACCATTGATATCCATAACTTGATGTAGCAATGGGTTATGCAGTTGAACTCCATACTGTGTAAAGAACCCACTGAACCCTTTGATGTCTCTGAAGCTTTTTTTTGGAAAAAACAATGAGCAGTAAATCTCCTCAACTTTTATGTCCTACCTTTCCTTTTACAGTCTTCTGCCTTATTTTTCATTTGGTCATGTTTACCAAGCTAAAGAGTACTGGTCTATTTATTCCTCATGGGGAAGCTATTTATCATCTTAATTGCCTTTCTCTGAACCTTCCCTAGTTCCAAGTTGTATATTTTCTGTGATGGGAGGGGGCAAAGCTCACACAATATTCATGATACAGGTGCATCATGAGTTACGCAGCTGCAAAATGGCACTATGTTCTCTGTTACTTTTCTAAAAATTCCGAGCATTCACCTTGCTTTGACTTCTTTTGAGCTGATACATCTTAGAATATTAAACCCTGAGATTGTGTTTGCAAGTTGAACGGCAACGATCAGTTTAGAGCCCATGATCATACATGTAAAACTTGGATCCCCCTTTCACTGCATCCCCCATGATCATTAATTTTCTCTCAAATTTTCTCAGGTCCTTTATTTCCCAGACAAAGCTGAGGTATTAAAATTGCCTTAGAGATTGTTCTGATGGAACTGAGCATGGAGATGTCTTATATTAAACAAATTGGAGCTGATTACTGGTGGCCTTTGTTTTACTACTCAAATAGTCAGCCTAGCTCCCCTAACTTTTTCAAGAACTCCTTTTGCAGGAGTTTTCTTGCCAGCTCCTGGGGCCATCAAACTCATTTCCTCTCATCCTGAGGGAGGAAATTGTAACCTGCCTTGGACTTGATTAAGCTGAAACTCTTCATTAAATTTCAAGCACTGATTTGAGTGAGGCTAGAACCTTCATTTCAACAAAAGGAGGCTTGTTTCTGCACTGAAATCACACATCAGGAGTATCTCCAAAGATTACTTGCAGAAATTTCACATTAAGTTTCCTGAAGACTCACCTGGCCATGAGTCAGCACCAGGAATTCACTTAGCACACCCTGAACTCAGCCTCTGCGAGGGCTTGCTATCCCAAGGATTACTCCCAAATACTGAGGAAGAGCTGGCAGCAGCTGGAAGTTTGCCCTGTTGTAACATTAGGAATCTTCCTAGTCAGTTCTGGTCACACAGCAATTTATATCGCGTATCTTGCCTGTTTTTACACATCTTGCCTGTGTGTTGCTGAAGACCATATGATCACGTGAGATGGATGGTTCTTTGGGCTCTCAGACTTTCCCTTCAGTGATGCCAAGATCCACTGAGTATTTGCAGAATTATGTCATTTAATTTGCCATCTCTCAAGACTAATGGTGAGAGAGTACTTCCTTCTTTGGTGATGGAGCGCTCTCCTGGGACTTGGAGGGTTCTGGACTCCTTGCTTGCCAGGAAAACTCAAAGCTGGGAATCTGTGCTAGTCCCAGTTACAGGAGTTAATGCATCCATTGATTTGTTCTGGTTTTGCTGCTATTGTTGGGAGCTTTAGATGCTAGTGGACAGTCCTGGCTGGACTGATGGAAAAAGAATGTCATGATCTATCATGAAGTACTAAGGCTTTTAGGATGGGGTATCCTGAGGGATCACCACCAAAAAGTGCCTGAATGTCAAAATTACTCACTGCTTTTGGAGTTTGATGGAGGCCTAAACTCATTTCTTCCAAGGATCTTTCACAAAGCAAGGCAGGGTGTAAATCTGATTGCTGCTTTTACTCTGGTTACTGGTTGTGGATCACAACTGGGGATCTCACCTCGCTTTTCAGACCTGCTTGTAAAGAACATAAAGTATGCTGTTGTACTCCATCCCACAGCTTGGAGTCTAGTCTTTATTTGTCTCTTTGGATTAAGTACTATTTCTTCTAAGTGGACCTGATTTTTCACTTCATGTTCAGGCGTTCATTTCCTTTTCAAGACCTCCACCTGCTTAATAGTCTGTTAATTTTTAAAATGGAATTATGATATTATCTATCTGATGAAGTATGGATATAGTATAAATATTTGATATGTGATAAAGTATAAGGTTGCAATTGGGGTCAGCATTTCTACCAGGGAAGTCATCTGCTTGCTGTAAGAGGTGCTCTGTCTTCTCTCATCCCACTCTAGGGAGTTTTTAGGTATAAAAATCCTAGCTGAATTCCTATCACACTGGTGGTCATAATATGGATGAGGCAATCATCTGAGCTTGTAACAGCTTCACCTTTTGACAAACCTTTTCTCTTCCAGAAGCATAAGAGAGATTCAGGTCTAATAACTGTTCCTTCTAATGTTGTTTTCTTCCAGGTAATTTATCGGGTGTTTTTAAGAGCTTATGCTGGGTCAGTAGCTGTGTGTTGTTTCTGCCAGGAGTCAAGAAATTAATGTCATTGTTTTCTTTTCCATCTAGCACATTTCTGTGGTCAAGGGGTTGCTTCATAACTCACACAAAACTTCGTTTTTTTCCTTTGTTCTGCAGAAAATCAAACCTTTCAGGGCAATCTTCATGCATCGTGGTTGCCAAAATTAAATGATCTAATAGCGTGACCCTGGGGAAGTAGTCTCATTCTCATGACCTGCAGCAAGGCTGTCAAAGTAGATCCACTACCGTTGCTGAGAGCATTCTTCACTGCAACTCAGGCAGTAGCAGGGAAAAATGTCCTTGTCCTTGTGATTTGGAAAGTCATTGTTGGGGAGTTGCATTTGCACAAAGGCACTACACTGTTCCTCAGTTCCCACGTATGATGCTTCTGCTGCTGCCCAGTAAAAGTCTGAGATACACATTCAGTTACTCTGTGACAGTGCGTGGTGTTGCCTGGATTTATCACAGTGTGGAGCATGTATGGAAGCACTCACAGGAGAAAAGAAAACTGGTCATTCATTTGCACGCTATAAAACATGTTCTCCATATGTTGCTGTTTCTCCAACTACCTTACTTCTGGTGGACCATCAGATGGGAGAAAATGAAGGTTATAATGTCCGTGCTGCTAAATTACATTGGCACACATGAATAACATTGTGCTGTAAAAAAGGGTAGCAGCTGCAGTGGAGTGTACACATGCTGCAAATACTGCAAAAAGATGTATGTGGAAAAGTGTATAGATTTCTGTAAGGTATGTTGACTGCATGTACAATTCTTGGTGGGCGCTTTTTTTTTCTGAATTCAGGGGTTGCAAACTAATGTCAGGCATAAAATGATATTTGTCCTTGCTTTGCATTCTCTGTAAGTAGAAATATAGGAGTGGTGAAGAGAGACACGTGTGATTATTTACACGCACAAAGAAGGGAAGCCTGGTTTGCTAGAGCTTTGCCTCAGAGTTGAATTATGTGGTAGTTCATGGGAAAGAAATTAAAGCTTTTCCCAAATCGGAGTTACTCATGGTACTCATGACATGATAACAGCATAAGCTTGTTCTGCCTGACGTCCTGGAGAAGCCAAGGGCGCCATGTCCAATTCAAGACAGTCAGCAATTCAAAAAGTACTCAGGGAGGCCAAGACAGATGCAGATTGGGGAGAAATAAGATTACAGAGAGAAACAAATGAAAGACAGTAGACAAACACAGAAAGAAGGTGACAGTACATGTCTTACTAGGATGCCAATGATAAGTTAGCCTCCTTAGGAGTAGGCACGGACAACACTGGACTTTAATTATGCATCTGATCCCAGCCACCGCCTCAGAGTCTGACCAAGGGAAGAATGGTGCACCTACAGAAACCGTGGTATGATTGCCTGTGCATGTTCTGCTTTTTGGTGTGGAACTTTACAACAAGTATCTAATTTACTTAATGTCTTTTTCTCTAGACTGATACAGTGCTATTTGTTGCCGCCTTGTACTGTCTGTAAGTTGTCTGTTACGAGGTCACGACTAGCTTTAGAGTGCATTGCCATCCAGCAGTTCAGCCATGAGAAAGACACTGCGGCCAACTTTCAACATCTTTGGAGCAGGATGGGAGAAATGCTGAGAGGATGGTAACCCCTGGAGATGGGAAAGAGAAGGATTGGCTTGGAAACATGTTCAAATATGCAAAATAGTAATCAAGATTTTTACTCTAAAAAGCATTTCCAGTAATTTCTGATAAGCTAATGGGTCTAGATAAGATTATACTGAGAAATAATTCGCTGTGGAAGTTAAAAGCATTCCCCTAGAAGTATCTGCTGCTTGTCTTGGAAGCTAATATCCCAAAGAGACTGCAGAGATAAAGTTCAGAGAGAGGAAAATATCTTTACTTGGTATTTAATAAAGATCTTATAAGTATCTTTGAGGAAGAATGTTCTGGGATAGTCAGTACATGGCCAATAGGACTATGATTCCTTTTCATCCTCTGAAGGTTTTATGGATGGGTAGGGATGGCATTTGTTTGTGAAAGCGAACATCTGTTTCTGTTTGCATGCTGTGACTTTTCCAGTTGTGCGTGGTTAGTTAAGTAGTGCAAGTACTTGATAAAAGTTGAATCTTCCTCTTGAGTCTGTAATGTTTGGTTTGAAAAATAATCAAGAAATGTATTTTTCTCTGTTAGTCAACTGCAGGAGTTGAGAGGGGTAACCTTTTACAAGGCCTAAACACAATCTGTCAGTTTTAAAAAAATAAGGAGGAAATGGTAATGCTCTTTCCCATTAGTTCAGATGTGAACTATTTCTGTATTTAAGTGCTGCACAGAAACTCTTTATCTGCTTTACAAATCTGTTCCCAAATAGCGTATTTTTTCTAGCAATCTTGCTTTTCTGGTTTATACTTTCTATCACACATCAGACCCTGTATTAGCAAGCAACTATTGTGATAATTTATTTCTATTTGAAGTGGCTTTTTTTTTTTTTTTAAAAAAAAAAGAGGTATTGAAACCACATGTGCATGCTGTGGAATCAAATAGCGTGAAAGCTGCAGCCAAAGTTGTACACGGTTTTTTTCAGAGCCTTGGTGTTACTGTTCTATGTAATGCAGGGGTTTATTTGCCATGGTTAAGTTTGCTTGATGTCAAACACTGACTTTTTGCCCAAGTCAGGCAGAGAAGTGTCAACTTCTACTGTGTTATTTGAGCTTCCCCCTTTGTTGTACTTTAGAGGTGCAAGGGAAAAGCTTTCTGCTTGGATAAAGGGGTATTAGATGAAGAATACGTCTCTGTGTAAATGTTGGAGGTCTTCTGTAACAAAGTAGTATAAGGGTGAGTTGTCTTAAGTATCAATAACTGTTGTATTTCTCTTTTATGCTGTAATGCTGTCATGGGACATCTGCCACCCTGCCTTATTGCAGCTATTTCTTGTCATCAAGGTGATTATTTTATTTTATTTTATTTTATTTTATTTTATTTTATTTTATTTTATTTTATTTTTAACATTTCAGAGTTTCTCTAGCCACTGGAAGTAAAAATGATGTTATTTCATTGTAGAGAAGTGTTGCAGCGAAAGGCATTACCTTTAGCAGGCATTGCTAATCTTTCTGCTGGAGGAGACAATCCCCAGAGTTCTGGTTGTACCACTCTGGGGAGCTCTGCTGGAGTTGGTGTCCCAAGGTGTCTACTTGTATTTCTCCAGGTTCTTCCCTTCTGTGCATACTTATGGCTTTCCTACACCACTCTGTGAGAGGGAAGGCAAAAGGCTCTTTGCTAATTATGGAACAGTTAAAAAGTTCTTTCCTAGCTCTTCTTGGCGGGGGGGTGTGTAGAAACGCTTGTGTCGGGGGGGGAAAAAGAGGCACAAATGGCAAATCATGAGAGCTGTGTGGGAATTTCTGCTCTTCTCCTGCCTGCCTATCCTCAGTTATGGTGGTGGACATTAGACAGGCAGGGGAGGTATATGCACCACAACGACACAGGAATGTACTCGCCACAAGGACACAGCTTCGTGTCCAAAGTACCCTGTCCTAGAAATAAAGTGCTCGGGTGTTGAGAGCGGTTTTGTTGGGAAGAATCCATACACACGGAGATCCAGCACTTAAACGAGTTACGTATAAAACCTCGTATGTACTAATGTTGTTGCCTTACAGTGTTTTAAAGCACACTGCATGTCCTGGCCTCCTTTTGAGGTGGCCGAGTGGGCATTACATCCCAAATCTGTCATTGCGACGGGCATATCTCCGCTTCCTGTTTCCAGCAAGACAGCTGACTCCACACCGTGGAGCTCCTGTATAAAAAGCCTATATAAAAAAAACTGCTTTACCTGCTCGTGACGGTGGTGTTTGGCTTCGCAAGTCTATCACAGCAGTTAGGCGGTGGAGGGAGGACGGTAGGAGGGGTCTCTGCTCAGGTTGCCCTGTGAAATCCTGTCCTTGGTTCTGATGAGGGAAATAGGAGGTACGGCAGCTGGCTACCGCGTATTTGCCATTCCCTCAGCCACACTTAAGCTGCTTTCTTGAAATGTTTTGATTAATTCCACAAAGAAGACAAATCTAATGTTACATTTTTGGTGTGGGGGGGAAGCATTCAAAACTTGTAAGTCCATGTATGGAGACCCAGAGTGTTCAGTTTGCAAAAGCTACTACCACCTGTAGCCTTAACTTTGGCATTTTAGGCCTCTGACTAGTTTGACTATACAAATGTCTCAGCTTCTGTTGAGTTGCTCATTTGCAGCTGACATATTGCCACTTAAAAGTAGTGGCTCTTTTCTGGCTGAGCTCCACGTTGGACTTTATAACAGCTCTCTGTATTTGTTTACTGAGTGCAAATTATTTTACTATTGGGTGTAGCCTTTTATGAAGTCTGTCTCCTGGAAATATTGCCAGTGGAAGGAAGTTTAACTATACGATATTTACCTTACCATAATGCTGTTGTAGTCATACTGTTTGACTCATACTGGTACATTTTGTGTTAGAGTAATACTCAAAGGTCAGTCGGGGAAGGACTGTTCCTATGTTTGCTTGGAAAAAACCCACAAATGTAGCAAAGCATAAAGAATCATTTGCTTGGGTTTTTTTTCACTTATAATACACAATTGATGGCAGAATAGAGCTGTGTATTTGGCAGTTAAGTTAGACCTAATAAAAAATTTTAAAAAAATAATCCAGCAACATTTTGCTTGTATGGCCTGTAGAAAAGTGCTCCAGCACCTTCTGGAACAACTTACAGTAGATGGAGAAAGAGGCAGAATACCCTCATCTGACTCAACTTTTTGAAATGTCCTGAAGGTGAGGTGTTTTTGGGACAAGAGACACTTGTTAGCAGAAGGGGCCCCAAGAGCAAGGCTCTTCAATGCCTCAGAGCTGAGGATCTATATTTAACAGTTGTTGTACAATGGTTGTACATTCTGTTCCTCATTGGTTTCCTGCTGTGCCTCCAGCAATGTCAGATTCCTTCCCTCACAAAAATGGAAGTTTAGATGGTCTCCCTTTCATTTCTCCTCCCCCACAATTTGTCATGCACGTATGCTTTCGGTGCTAAAACCAGTTTATTAACATATGTAGAAACCATTTGAGCTTTTCAAACCAAACCTGTGACATAAGGATCCAGTTATGTAATTGTACAGTTAATGATCCTTTTAAATGTAAAACTACCCACAAAAATTTGGTGACAGCTTCGAGTATCTTCAAACTGTCATCCTGAAGTGCCACAGAAAGGAGCATTATTCTGATGTGATGTGAATCCAGGTTGTTCAGAGGATATGATTAAATCTAGAAGTAATTTTGAGGAAATAAAGGCAGAATCCAAGAGGCAGTCCTACTTCTCCCAAACTTAGGAGAAAGACTTCTGCTTTGTTCTTCTAGTGCTGCTCAAAATCCACAACTTTCTTGTGTAACATGGATGCAGGAAGCTTCAGCTCCTGACAAGTGTAACAAGTAGCGATCGTGCTTGGAGTCCGACCTGCCAAAGATGGATCAGACCTTCTGAGCTGTGCTGGACAGGCAGCTTTCTGCATACCCATGGGCGTCATCATCTGGGATCTCTGCATGCCTGACACGCTGAGGCAACAACGATTCTTGCAGGGCCACGGGGTCTCTGGAAATCCTATAAACATCCAAAGCCAAATTTCACTGAGACAAAATTTCTGTGGTGGAATGTGGGTCCAAGGAAATGTGTGTGTGTGTATATATTCGAGAAGAGGACATATGGGAACAGCCAGGAAATTTCATTTTTACATTCTTAACACAGGCTACTTTTTAAAGAAAATGTATGTCATTTGCTTGCCAGAAAAGTAGAAATCCTAATACTTTCAATCTAAATAGTAGAATGTCAAAAAAGGTAAGATCCATAAAAAATTCCAGAAAAAGAAATCTTTGAATCCTTTGTGAGGAAGGTGCTGACATCCCTTGCAAGCAGGAGAATTCTGTCTTTATTGTCACTGACTGCCAAGGGAGATGAGAGTGCTGCTTGTCATCACAGCGGGGGCTGTATATTCAGCTGAAGACTCTCCGTCACCATGGTATTTTCAGCATCTCTCAATTTTAATCATCAAGCTTTGCTTTACAGATGGAGAAAGCTTATTTCCTTTCTCCTTTTTTAACATGTGGTAAAACGATTTGCTGAAGATGCGTAAGATTTTGGCAACTGCAGGAATACTCATCCTTTGAATTCCTGTCCTGTATCCTAATTAAAAGAAACTAATGTCATCCTTCCTTCTGTGTTGTGAAATATATAGACAAGTATAGCGTATATTATCTTAGCAATAGATTGTTTTGCCCAGCTAAATGAAGAAACATATATTAATTTCAGCTGTCAGCATGGATGGTGATCCTGTTAGGAGATGGGGGAAAGAAAATGGCAAACAGAACCAGGATGTTTATCTTTGCAATTCAGAATAAGCAAACTATCAGCTGTACAAAGCGTCTTTCAGAAAGGAACATCTTCTGTTACTGTTTCTATTAATCTAAAAGTCATTTAGATCAATAAGCTGCATTATGAAAGGGGGCATGTACATGCTCAAGCCCTTGTCTCTCCCTGATTTTTCCACCAGCACTGTTGCTCCTTTGTGTACAGGCTACTGCTTTCTCTTTCTGGCCTTGCTTTTTACATCTGTTTCATTTTCCTGCTTGTTGCTAAGTGTCCCTCTGAAGAAAGTTTGTTCTTTTCCCTGATGGCATTTGATGTTTTGGGTTGGGGTGACTCCTTCCTCGGAAAAGAATGAGCTCTTTTCTTCCCCTTAGCAATCCTGTTTTGCTGTTTCAGCACAAAAGAAGCCATCGCTGATGACTGCCATGGTTCTTTCTGAGGTGGCAGAAAGTGTCTCGCTCCGCCTTCAGAAGAGAAGCCCAGGGAAGGGGGTGCTCTGATGTTGGGTTCTGTAGTCTCAGTGAGTCACTCACAGCAACCAGGTCTTAAAATGCATACTTTGATTTGCTGCTATGCACTTTTGACAGTGAAACATAAATATTTAGTCCCTGTTGCAAAGCCAGGCACTAACACTATACACACACACACAAAAAAAAAGGCAAAGCGCCTACAAATAGGCCGTGTCTTGTTTCTTCTGGCAGTAACGTCTCAGAGCTTGAAGGAGAAACAGCTGAATTCTGAGTCTTTGCATGTTGATTTCTAAAGAAAAAGGAGCCATGATACGGAATCTTATTGCAAGTATGAAGTATCTGATTTACAGAGAATTGTCCAAAAGCAAGGCCCGTCACAGATTTTGTAACAGGGATTCCTTTTCCCAGAGATGCTGATCTCCTGTGCCTAAGCCCAGGCACTACGAGGTAACTCTGTACTAACAACTTGCTTGATGCTTCCAAAACCTTAATCTGTCCAGAAAGTAGACTGTATTGGTGCTAGTCCCCTTATTAGTCTTCAGAAGGAAAAGGATAACCTATTGACCTGCTAAGTAACCTGTTGTGCACCTGAATAGGACAGCACCTCTCCTGCCCCCAACCTCTCTGGCTGCAGCAGAAAGCCACCAACGACAACGATAATTGTTCCTAAAAGGGTGATTTTCTTCTAGGTAACAGGTGGGAGGGTAGGACAACTTGTTACAGCACAACAAAAGTGACTGCATGCAATTGGAGGTTGGGGATATTTGTCTCTGTAACCTTGGTCTGCTTCCGATCGAAAGGGAGAAAGCAGAAAGAAAGGAAAAGGTTGGCTCTAGAGCTCAGTGATAGAGATGAAACTGCCTGTAACTCGGGCAGTCATCACATCTCTAAAGCATTTGTGCTTAATGCTTTCAGACAGCTGGGTGATGTGCCACGTCACGTTTGGGTTTCCCAACTGCTGTTGAAGACCAAGAGCTCTCCTATCACGGGCGAGCAGGGAAACGAGCGTGTAGAGCTGTGGTGAGGTCAAACGGAGACCTCACTTTCTACATCTCTCAGAACCACAAGGGAATGTCACGGGTAGGAGAGGCCGTCTGATAACACCCACCACAGAAGTGTGGGGGTGGACAAAGGAAATTTCCTCGTCAGCTTGTGAATGTGATAACAAGTGCAAACAGGCAGTCATGCAAACACTAGCTACTTAGTAAAACACGGCTATTCTTAGTTTGTGGATTGTATCAGCCCAGGTGGTCACTGCCTGTAGCACAGCAAACCTGTCATCTTCCATTTTAGGTTTGTCTTTCTCTTCTCCCCATGACCCTACATAAACCTCTCAGTTCTTTCTGATAAAAAAGGCACAGGAGGGGTGTGCGTGTGTAACTTATCCTGTATTTTTTGTAACTTAGTCCAGTTTCAGAGCTCAACTGAGGCTTTCCTGCAAGGAAGGGGTGCAGAAGGTCCTGGCCTGTCCTCTTCTCCCTTTTTTGCCTATAGTCTGATCCTGTTGAAGCAAAGACGACATCACTTTCCAAAACTCCTCCAAGTTCCCAGATCCCTGCCAGACAGAGTGTTCAGAAGTCCCAGAATTTTCACCATGGTCTAAGGATGCTCACAGGGGTATGGAGAAATGCAGAGCTCAAGAAAATATTCATGCCCCAGCACAGCAGGAACGTGAGGTAATCCATTCTCTTGCTGCTTGGATAAAGATTAAAGAGTTATCCAGGTGAACCAGCAATACTTGGTTGGGAAATATGGTATATGGGTTAAAGAATGTGGAAACTGCGAGAAAGGAGGATAAGTAGGCAGTGCTAAACATCCAGAACTGTTTCTGGCCAGAGCAAACCAATCTATCTGACAAAAGTGGATTAAGAAGTACAACAGAGGAATTTAAGAAGATGAAAGGGAATTCAATGCACTGAAGACAGCTAAGTTTCACTAACTAAACAGCTTGCTTTTTTCCTTTATTAAAAAACAAACAAACAAACAAAAACCCCAAAAGAACAAACCCAGAACAGTGCTGAGCAAGTAAAGCAAAAGAGGGCATGTGAAGTGTTTCTTTCTTCTCTCCTGCTAATTTTCTTTCCAAATCTCCCCTTGGAGATGCACTGGTCCTGCAGCCAGCCCACAGTTTTTCCCCCTCCCTTGTTCTGCTAATGGAAATTGAACACAGACAAAAAAAACCCACCCATGCATATATACATACAAATGTGTGCATGTATGTGTAGATATATATATATACTCTCTTTAAGTGTTCACTTGCTGCCTTTGCGTGCTCACTGGCATGGAGCATGGATAGCATGAGAGCATGCAAAGGCAGCAAGCGAACACTTAAAGACAGAAAATTCTTTATTGTTCCTCTCCTCCTTCTTTATAGTGAAATGAGGATTGTTTGCAGTCATGGGGCCCAAGCCTTGGACTGGAGCAGGGAGAGCAGATTTCACCTTCAGCTCCTGAGGTGCCAACAAACAAAAAGAATAAGGTAATACATAAGTAACAGTTATCCCCCCCAACCCCACCTTTCCAAATTTCCTTTATTTTTCTTTAGCAAATGCTCCTGATCCAAGGGTGACAATGAAGAAATAGCATTTTAAAACTAATTTAACAAAAATACTGTAATAAAAGATGTAGAGAGGGAAATCAACATTCCAGTGAAAGGGAAAATGTGAGTCAGTAACCATACCAGTTCCAGCAATTTTTTTTTTTTTAAATCCAACTGTAACATGGAGCAACAGAAGAGGAATCTGGCAGGGCAAGTGGTTGCTTCCACCTCTGAAACAAGAACTTGTGGGTATTTTCAGAGCGGCAGGCTGGATTTAGTGAACTTGTAAGCTATGGCATTGGGATGTATCTTCCAACAGTGTAACTGAGAAGCAATTAGCAGCCTTAGGCTGTAGAGAAACCACTGGTCTCATTTAACTTAAAGCGATGAGTGAGGAGGGGAAAGGAAACAATCTCTTGAAGGACCCTTTGCTTACTCTTATTAAAAATCCTGTATCTATGAAGTGATTTAATCGTGTCTGTGTAAACTTTGCTTTTACATAGCGTGGACTGTGTCTTCATAAGGAAGGGATGTATGTGTGGACCACTTGTTTCCTCGTCACAGTCACAGTGTTTCTACAGAAAGCACATTGATTTCATGATAAGTAATGTTAAATGCTTAGCAATCAAACATGCCACTGGAGTTGAAAAGAAGCGGCCGTGACTCTCTGAGGACTACCACTAAGACAGAGATCACGTATGGGTGGTACACACACAGTTTGAAAATCACCCTGCAGTCGCCAGCACCCAAACAATTTGGAAGATGCGGAGGGAGGTCGCAATGTGACCTTTATAAATAGCTGAGTTATGCTCGGGGGTTGGGTTTTTTTTTTTTCTTGTGGCTTGGATATGGAGAAGCATACACAGCCTGTGTGACTTTGAAAACTTCAACGGAAATGAAACAGGAAGCCAGATCCTCTCACAGCTTGTTGATCTATGAAGACGAGCTGAGTCTGTAGAGACTCGTTTTCTACCCCCAGCAAAAGAAGCCAGTGGAGAGAAATCCAGGTGGGGAGATACTCTGCAGAGGACATGCAGAGGCGACATGACAGAAAGGCAAGTAAGAACAGAGACCAGCTCACTGAGCAAGAAAAATGGAGCAGAATTAACCACTCAAAGAGAAGTGTTGGTAAGTTCGTGGAGCTGTGCTCTAAATTTTGGCATCTCACCAAGCTGGTGATCAGCTATAGGAAGCTCCTGTGCTGCAGCTCATACTGCATGGGCACGGCTTTTCCCTGTGCGTCGGACTATACCTGACCTTGGTAGTAGTAATAAATGATGATAAACGGGGAAATGGTTCCTGACTGTTAATAATGGACTTGCAAAACTGACCAGGTCTGCACCCAGATTTCCTACTTCTACTGGGTTGGATGCTGTTGCCTTTGCTTTAGCAGACCCTTTTTGCACTCCTTTCGAATTGTTCACGTTCTTTGGGCTGTGGTTATAATCCTGCTGCTCACATGCAGATGGGAACAGGAACACGGCACTTGCTTCTGCTGCTGACTTGTGGGTTTAAACAGAGACGGTTAAAACGTCTTCACACTTGCTTAGTGTGGCTTTCAGCATAAGCTTTTGCTGCAATAGCTCCACAGTCTCGTGTGGGTACAAGCGGAGGGAGATAGAGTCACACCTGCAGCTTGGAGATGCCATGACCTGCAGAAAAACCTGGAGGCCCATGTTATGAGCAAGTTCATAATGCTCTCCTAAAGGCAGGAGATATCATAAATATCTCTAAGTGCTAGAAGTTTGCCACCAACATGTAGCCTTGTCAGAGTATCATAAACGTGTGCAAAATGCCAGAAAGTCTGGAGGAACAGCATCAACCTTAGGCTGCTTCCAGTTGGAGCTCCCTGGAGCTCTCCCCTTTCCCCCGCGGAGCTGCTGCCTGTGAAGCAGGGGAGGCATTACTTCTATGGAAAAATGTTGAATGCATACTTTAAGTAAGGCCTTCTCTAGCTCCCATTATTGTTTTCCAAGGTATTTTGGGGAAGTTCATGCTTTCTGAAGCTTTCTGAACCCTTGTAGCAGCACGTTTCCCCTTCTGCACAGTCCGTAACAGAAACTGCCTTCCACTTAGCTGCTATTCCCCTTTTTGCAGCTGATCCCGGCTTGGACCTAGACCTTGCTTGCTCTCCTTAGGATTATCCTAACTCTTCTTCTTCAGCTAACAGGAGTGGCAGGAGCTCAGCCCGCCCAGTCCAACACAGAGTGCAGGAGGCCTCTGTGTTCCTTGGCTTGGTCTCACCAGAGCTGTCTGCATCCCAGGCCGAGGAGGGGCTCACAGAGGAGGGAGGCAGGTAGAGGCTGTTCCTTCTCAGAGACTTGCAAGGAGGAGGAACAACATCCTCCCGCCGAAGCCCACAAATGGGAAAAGGTAGTAGAGAGCTCTCTGTAAGCAGCTCAGGGAAGAAGTCCAGAAAGAGCTTAACAAGGAAGAAAAGGCATATGGACGGTGTTGGTTAAAAAAATATCTCAAGAGGTTTCAAGTAAGTGATCTCTGATTGATTGATTGCCCCAGGACTTATTCCCAGCAAGAGCAGGAGTGGAGGGGCATAGGCTATTCTCTAGATCGCGCTGAAATGCTGAATAAACGCCCGGAGAAGAGAGCCGAGAGCCGGGAAGTGGGAAGGACTCACTGGTACGGGGGTTGATCTGCAGTGTTTGTACTATGCGTGTTTCATCTCTCTTCCCTGATGAGTCAGCAACGAGATAAACATTAACTTTCAGGCCCGTCTGCACAAAGAAATCGCCTATTAAATCCTAAGATCTTAATGCAGGTTAGGGAGGGCAGAAAGAAGCAAATTAGGATTTGGCTGAAACACTAAACCATCAAGTGGCACCAACTCTGGCCTGGCCAAGGTGAGAAGGAAGCTGGAAAGGGAAGCTGAAGGATGCGGTTGCCGCAGGCAAGACGTGGCTCAGGAACACATCCCAGGTACCTTGGAGCCTTCGCAGGCGGATGCCATGCAAGTTATGTCCTCCCAGCTGCGCCTCCTGAGGTGCGGCCACGTGTAACCACACGCTGCGTGTCCAAACGGAGAGCACCAGCTTGCTGATGCTGGGGAGAGGCAAAGAGCTGGCACTTCGAAAAGTCTTTTTTTTTTTTTTTTTCCAAAATGGATTTTTCAATGGAGCGGCACACAGTGCTACACAGCTGACAGCCTTAGGCATCTTAAGTCAACTATTTACTTTTGCTATTCTTAGCTGGTTTTTAAGCCTAGGTTTTCTTTTACTTGGATAAGCGCGTTCGTGGCTTTCTGTGAGTGCACCTAAGTGTGCACCTGGCACACCAATATTTAACGGGTTTTGTCTGTTTTGTTCCTTGACCAGATTAACTGAGGTGGGTGGAGAAACAACCTGATACTCATGCCAGACAGTACCAAATCTCTTCACTGTTTCATGAAAAGTGTTGCTTTTCTATCTCCAACCATTCTAATAACTTACGATNCAGATTAACTGAGGTGGGTGGAGAAACAACCTGATACTCATGCCCGACAGTACCAAATCTCTTCACTGTTTCATGAAAAGTGTTGATTTTCTATCTCCAACCATTCTAATAACTTATGATGTTTTAGAAAAAAAAAAAACATCCCAAAAACAACCCTGTAAGTTTGTCCTAGCCCTGTATTGGAGCAAACTACTTATAACTCTGTAAAAGATTTAAGTCTGCGTCACTTGTTCAGACCATTACAATTCCCTTCTGTTTTCCCTGCAAAGCCCCCTAGGGAGATGGAAGAAAATTGTTCTTTAATGTGTAACCAGGAAAGAAATTACATGGGTCTATGCAAATTCTCCACATACAGCTGGGACAAATTACACCTGAACGACTGCTATAAGGGAAGGTACCCAGCAAGGGTGAGTTTCTTTCTGGATGAATGTATTTCATCTTGTTAATGAGTGAATTAGTGAGGAAATGAACATTTGACGATAGGGAAAAAACCAAACCAACAACTCTGAAGTCACTAAGTTGCGTTTAGGTTTCATGGCTAGATTTCAGACGGATGCTGGTGACGTTCCTCCCCGTTAAGGGAACTGCTGCTAAAAAGTTAAAATAATGTAGCGCAACACCAAAGCACAGATTATCTCTATCTATCTGATGGAGGAGCTGCAGGGACCCTTGGGGAAACGGAGACGGCTCCTTCCCTCAGCTGCGCCCAGGTTGAGGGATGGGTGACGAGGGATGGGTGACGGGCTCCGCCACCACCTGCCTGCGTCACCCCTCGGTTTCGGGACGGCGCTAGGAGGTCTCGGGCCTTCTCACCACCCATCAAAACGAAAGCAACCCCCACCCCCCCCCTCCCCGGAGCCGGGGCAGCCCGGCGCTGCAGCGCCCGGGTGAGAGCTGGGTGCCGCCGCCGGCGGGGCACCGGGCGGGGGGAATATAGGGGGGGGGCGGCCCCGCCGGATCCCCGCCCCGGGGGACGGCGTTTGGGCTGGTAGCCGGGGTTTGATCCCCCGGGGGAGGCGCAGGCGGAGAACAGCGGAGGAGCGGGTGAGGGTTTATTTATCGCTTCTTTCGGTTTTCTTTTGGTTTTGTTTTGGTTTTTTTTTTTTTT
>RSEF01000002.1:86042724-86071179 GCA_003993805.1 Himantopus leucocephalus
TCTTAAAGGTCCCTTCCAGCCTAGATGATTCTATGATTCTATTAAGACTTTCAATTCTGAGGTGGCCGACCTGGATGGCAATGGTAAGAATTGTCTAGAACATGATTGTGACAACTGCAAAGCAACCCATAATTTTTTGGGGAGAGTTGTGTATCAATTTAAGGTAAATATCCCTGCAAATTTACTGTACGGGTACATCCTAAGCCTTTGGAGAACTTGCTAGAATGGATTGTAGAAAGTCCTGTCTTAATAACTTGGAAAACATATCGCCAGAAACAAAGATCAGAATGTTTCTGCGTTAAGCAAGAATCCTGGTGCAATGGGAAGTTTCACGGAGCGCCAGGTGAGTTTGTAAAAATCATCCTCTTGCAGGACTGAAACTTGTTTCGTTGGGATTTCTGTTAATCCTCAGGGTTTTAGGTGAGAATGCCCCTTGAGAAGAGCAAGTATTCAATCAAGGCACTAATTCTAGCGTGGTTTGTTTGAGGAACTGGCACAGATTAGCCTCGGTAAGAAATGAAATTTGCTTGCCAAGGAGATGAGTTTGAAAATAACTTGGGTGCTTTGTTATCTTACCAAACTATTCTGATTTTGTTCCTGCTTTTGAATAATTTAAGTAACGTCTGAATCCTCAGAATGTAACAATACTATGTAACATAATTATGAAAATACTGTAATTTTCTTAAAACATGTGCTTTCATTCTTCTGTGAGAGATGCTCTTCATACATTTCTCCATTCTTCAAAGCCAGGATAATTTTCAAGGGTGGATGACGGAACCAGCCAGACTTTCTGTGGGTGCAGAACAGACACAGAAAAAAGAGAGTGTTGCCACCATACAGTTGATGCAGCATGAAAAGGAAGTTGGTGTTTCTTCTAATGAACTTGGTTCAGCAAACACAGCTACTGACCCGACAGAGCAATCTACATCAGAAATAAGAAAAGACTGTGTATACAGAAGTACTGGGAGACCTGAGAAGACAGATATGATTAAATCACGTGTGACAAATCAGGATGCATCTAGAAACTGTGAACTGTATCTACCTGTGTCTAGTAATTGTTCAGCAGTGGAATCATCTGAGGACAGGTGAGGATTTTTTTTTTTCAGATACTAACAGCTTTTCTATAGAAAGGGATGGGTACTTTCAGTTTGTGAAAGTGAATTTCTTGGCAAAATTTCATATATGTTAGTGTCTCAGTGAAATAGGTCTAAATGTCAAATCTTAAACTCTGAAGGCCGCCTTCACCCTTTAGATACATTGCTTATTTTTATAGTTTATTAGTGGTCATCTTTCCCCATCTAAGGGAATAACTGATGCGACATTAAGCTCTTAAGGGTAGCGTGCAGAGAATGGGAAGCTAAGAACTGAAGGCAGATACTCTGGTAGCTAGGTTTTAACCTTGTGAACGCTTTGTTAGGTGCAGTGCTGACAATCATTTAAGGTTTTTTTAAAATCCTAACATTTCAGCTTTGTGTGTGTTTGTTTTTTTTGTAAACCTCCTGCTATAGGCTGAAGTAAAAACTTGGTTGTGTAATTCAGATCTGACAGGAGAAGTCTTTGTAAGAATATTTGGTATCTAGAGGAAGATATAAATATGAAGTTTTAACAAAAGATATTCCAAACTTCTGAAAACAAAATTAATACGCGTTAAGAGTGGCTTTATGTCGTTGAAGAATACATTAATAAAGTACTAGAAGAAAGCGATAGCCAGTGGACTATTTTAGACCACATCCAAAATTTACAATAAGTGCTGACATAGTGAAAACATCACTAAAAATAGGTACATGTTTTCAAGGATGCTTTTAAAATCTTATTTCATTACAGAGTAATTTAAGCACCATCTAATGTGTTAATGTGAATTTCTTAATATTCACGCTCATTTAACATTAATACACAGATCCATATAAATATGCATTAAGTGTATTTTGCATGTTGGCAAAAGTGTGGTACATAGGGATCTCTATCCTTCTGAATTTTTATATTAGCTGCTACTTGGCATGCTAATTCTATTTGATCTAATATGTCTTTACATGAACTATTAATATCAATGAGTTTAATCTAACATAACAAAATTTAAATATTCATCCCTTCATGATAATAAACAGAAGACTTTAAGCATTGTTTTTGTTTTCCTATGGTATCTTCAATACTGGGAGTTCTAGTCTTGCAAATCTATTAGTGTAAAGCTATTTATGTTCTGCCCATAGTCCTTTCCCTCCTCTCCAGCTTAGTTTTGCTTGCTGTCATCTTAATTTCTTGGGGTTTAGGATTTTTTTTTGGTGGTGTGGGGGCTTTTTTGTTTTTAAAATGCAAAGCCCAGGATACTCTAAGTAAAATGTGATATCCTGTTTTTTTTCCTTAGTATCTTTAGTTCAGCAGAATCTGATTTACTAGTTCAACAATTTACGTGTTTACACACAACACTACAGACTTTTCTTTTTCTTTTGTGCATGCGTGTTTTCATTTAATTGTTCTTTTCCAGCTGTTATTTTATTTTCACTCTGTTGTTAGATATTAATGTGAAGATTAATAGGGAAAGGCTTTAGTTTCCACATTCTTGTTTCCACAGATTTACTGAACAGTTGCTATGCTAGAACAATGCTAAGACGCACTTTCAACTCTGAAATGAGACTGCCTGTGCAGATAGATTGCACCTCTTAGCTACCTTGATTTCAAAACACCTCAGTTAAATTGCAGTCCTTTGTTTACGCTGAATGTTAATCTCTCAGGTTCTGAATCTATGGGTTCTATTTTTGTCAGCTCCCGAAAGGAAGATGGGGTAATATCCGCAGAAGGAACATGACGCTGCTTACTCTACACCAAACTTCTTTTTTGATTGACCTCACTAGTTTACGAAGTTGAGCAGTTTTTCTCTTTGTACAGTGTAATCTAAATGTATTTGAGGAAGTATCCCAAAGTAATGCTCCCCCTACCCCGCCACCTCCTGTGGGATCCCTTGTAAAAGCAGGTCTGTTTATGTTCAGCCGGGGAGGTTGTTGCTTTATATTTTAAATACTTAGTTTATAGATAAGCTAGGCTAGAGATTGCTGTTGTCAGATAAAAAGTTGTTTGGGATTATTCGTAGTATTTTCAAGGTTATTAAGTGAAATAAGATTATACATGGAAATTAGGGTTTGTCCAGTGCCACACTATAACAAGGATATGGATTTCGGATAAGTATTTCTGTGATTTTTAGTTCTCAGCAGGTAGTACTCTTTTTATGGAGTGCTCTGTTTAAGATCTACTGCATCTATTGTTTCTCTTATTAATTAATAATTATGTAGTGTTATTATAAATCAGATTTCAAGCAGCTACTTGAGCACCTAGGAAACCTAGTTTGAAAGTTAAAGCTTTGAAACTTGAGTAAAAACTAAACTGTAGTTTCAAATGACTGCGCACTACACGACAATTTTCTGGTATTAGCTATATTTGTCTTTAGTACTACACATTTTTTTTCTTCTCAAGGGAAGTATATGCAAATGGGTTAGAAATGTTACCTTTTTAAAGTAAGCTGGTTTGGATATAAAGAAAAAGAGAGTGCCATAATTTATCAGTGTATTCTTTCAAATTTAATGAAAGTAATCTAATTACCAGATGGCTACATTAAACGCTTTCTTGCAGTCTTCCCGAGGTCTTGTCCTCTCTTAATAGTGTAAGATAGGACAGGGTCATTGCCTTAATTTCTTCCTGGTCTTTTGCAAGCACACTGTGGTTTGAGTTTTTTTGAGTAGTAGATTAGAAGCGACTAATAGTAGTGGGCAATGAATAATACAGTTTTTTTCTGCACATGTACTTTCTTCAAAATACAAATTTTCAACGTAACCTTCTTTTAGTGATGTCTAAATGTGTTTGGTGGTGTATGTTTTTTTTGAAGTATTTTAGCTGTGAAACTATGGTGTTCTTAAAGTTTATTTGCTAGATGTAATTAGATGACAAATGCCACTCAGAATCATGTTTAAAGGAATGTGCAATTTATTGCCTGTTTTTTGAACACTGTATGGACCTCCATTCTCAACAGTAATGTTCACATCCTAGCTTCAAGATCTGTTCTTGATAATGCTAGGCTGTGCATAGAAACAATATCCTTTTAAGCCATCATTTCCTTCCTCATGGTCATAACTTGGCTTCAGAATGGCTGTAAATAGGCTCAGGTGGAGACATTGGACTCTTAAGACAGTGTCCCTTGACCAAAAAGCCCATATTATTCGAGGAAGAAATGTTTGTCTGGATTGCAGTTAGCCTGTAGGCTGCAGTTTGGATCATGCTTAGAATTTTACTTTCTTTGACTTCATAGCATTCAAACCAGCTGCAGATAGCTGACTACTTTTCATTGTGATATTCTGTCACATATTCTGCTCACTACTAGGCAGGTTGCTCAGCTCCACTGGAGCGTAGATACAAAGCTCCAGTGAGTAATGCATTCTTAGTCGCATGCATAGGTTGTAGTATTCATATACTTAGCAAGTAGGCATTTTGGCTTCTATCTTTTGCAAATTTATCCTGTAAAATTCACAAATACAAAGGCACTTTAGCACTCTGTAGTCCCCGTACAACCAGCAGAAGAGAAATTCAGGCAGTGGCTCATTGCCAAAGTAGGTGTCATAAATAAGGGAGGGGAACAGTTGAGAGATTTTTTAAATTTTTTTTTTTTTTGATAACTCACATTGTTTTTATGAAAATATGTAAGATGGAAAGCAAATCAAGTTGAGCTTATAACTGGAGAAAGACTGAAGTACTTGCCTGTAGTTGTAAGCAGGGGAAAAGGTAAATGACTGTAAGACTTGTGCTGTTACATGAAGTATGTGTTGATTTTTGTTGCAGTGAGGAGGACATGTATCGTGACGCAGAAGAAATCGAGAGAGAGAAAATATTACTTTCCGAGACAAGCTTTTCAGGTACATTCGAGCTTTGTATGATGTTTCAAATACAGTATTACAATTCATCACGCTAATTCATTACAAACCATCACACTAACTTGTGATGATTTGACACCCTTGTTCCAAGGATTTTTGTGCACAGATGTATTTGTGCAACAGAAGTTACTTACCATGGCTGAGTACACTGTACAGTTTAATTCATGAAAAGATCAATTTTATGTAAAACTAGTTGCTCTGAGTATATTTTTCCCATGATTCTATAGTTACTTTACAAGAGAATGTGAATCCTTTGGAAAGCAGTCTTACAGCCTGTGAGTGTGCTTGAAAATTACTGATTTATAGTCATTACAGCAGCATCTGTTGCTGGAATCCCTTGATAACCTTAGTGCTGTCTGTTTTGGAATGAAGGCCGGTGGGATTACGAGAGAAAACTGTATTTCATCTTTCTACCACTTTTTCTGGTTTATTCAGAAAGATCTATTGTCTTTCTCCCTTACAGTCTGGCTGCTGAAAGAAGAGGAGCTTTCACCAAATATTTTTCTGAGTGCTAAGAAAATTAAGAGTACTTTACTAATTTCTACTCTTTGCCAATTAATAATTTGCAGAAGAGAGGAGCAGAGTGTTCTCTTTTGTTGGACCATATCGTTATTTTTGTTCACTTCTCATTTTGAGAGCAAGCTGGGTTTTTTTCCCCTCAGATACACTAATAATTACTTAGTAGCTCTAGGTTGTGCTGCCATTCTCCTTTTGTCACCAATGTTATTTTAAAGTGATACAGTGTATTTAGAAATTCAATGTTTTTTCTATGTTCTCTTTCACAGTTCACAGCATAATGTTCTATGTTCTATTTTGACAGACTATAAACTAAGTGTTGCACCTGAAATGGACATCATGGAGTACTGCAGAAAAGAATGGAGAGGAAATACACCAGTAGCAAAAAGGATGAGAAAGGTATGGGTTCTTTTTGTTGAATTTTGTTGGGCTTTTTGTTTTCATTTGTATGTTTAGTAGGTGACTTCCTGTGGGAACAATCCTTCTAACAGGAAACACAATAGCAGTGTTTTCCAGTGTCTGCTCTTATAAGTGGCTGACAACTAGAAGATGATTTTGTTCGCACTTATTCAAAATGTGGTTTTTAGTAAGGCTACTTGTTGATAGTTTAGGGTTTTGATGAATAGTGTTCTTTGTTACTGTTTTCAATTGAAGTTTTAAATTTGGGTTATTACCATAAAATGGTAATTTTGTGGGCTGTTGTAATGGCAGAGAGAGAACCAAACTTTTTGGCAGAAGGCAAATAACTGAAGCTGATGAATTGCATTAATTTTAAGATGGCGAGCTCTAATGAATAGGCTCAGTTTTTCTTAATTTTTTCCTGAATTCTTATTTTTTGTAGGTTTTGGACTAGTTTTCTTATGTTAATCTTGAGCTAGAATGGTAGAAAATAAAGCATAAGCTTGGTTGGGGTTTTTTTGTTTTGTTTTTTCAACACAATTTGCAAATTTAGTGGTATGTATGAATAAAACTAAAAAATACTTTCTATAAATCAAAACATCAATGTGTCACCTTCGAGAGCTTAGTGTGAGAAATACAGATGCACAGGGCATTGGCTTTTGCTAGGTTAGCTGACGAGACATGCTGAGCTTCAGAAGTTACATTCGAACGTTGCTGCTTCTGCTAAAAGTGTATGTATGGGAACAGCAGGGAGAGGACAAACGTGCCAAGGCATGTGTCAAGATATTTCAGCATAAACACAAATTTTCCTGGAGGCAAAAGCAAACTACATGTGACACGTATTGTGTAAATGGAATAAACTATTGCTGAAACTTCTTGTAAGCATGATACATTTTATAGATTTATAGTCTTGTGTGTGTATGTTTCGATTTTTTTTTTGAAACTTAAGTACATCAGCTACTCACATTTCAGTATTTCTGCACTGTCATCAAATAAATGCCACAACCAGTTATTTGCTTAGTTTTCTTTAGTTTCTTGTTTGTTATTCAGCACAACTAGGGAAGTTTTTTTCAAAGCATAATTTGTGGCAAAAGCATTTAAACTTCCAAAATTAGTAGTGGATTAAACCCTTTTTTTGGAATATTAGCATCCAAATGCTAATATTTAAATATCTTCTATGATAGCAGTGCATGACTTTACAAATGTTTTATTAATGCTTTCATGTTATTTGGATTTTGTTTTTGTTTTTGTTTTTTCCTAGGGATATGAGGCAGTTGCTCAGAAGTTTGCATCTATAAGGAGAGTACGAGGTGATAACTACTGTGCTCTCAGAGCAACTCTTTTCCAGGCACTAAGCCAAACTACCCAGTTACCAAACTGGCTGCAGAGTGAGGATTTTACTATGGTATGTGTTAAACTCTGATCTTCTGACAGTAGGTGAATGTTGGTTCTAACCTATTTGATAATTTTATGATCTCATTTCTCTATTGTGCTATATATGCTCAGTTCTTAATATCCCTTGAATTGAGAAGTGGTAGTGTTCGGTTTTGTTGTATGTTTACAGTGATTCTTTTGACTTAGAATTGAGCCCAGGTCCCCCTAGTTTCCAGTTTATAGTATATAAATGTTACTATAGTGCTGACTGTAATGCAACTTGTCTATCTTCATCTTGCCCTCTTGGTTTCTTCTTACTGCATGTAATACGGCAGTAAGAGGTTTCCCACAAGACAGTTGGTAATAAAAAATATAAGCAACTTATTCTAAGCACATTTGAAAAAAACCCAAACAGCAGCATTTCAAAATCATCATGTGTTGTTGTGTGCTGTATGTGGTTTCTTTAGAAAAGCGGATTAACAAATTGGATGCTCCAGACTTTTCAGAATGTGTGTATTACCCGTGTCTTAAACGTTACTTAAAATAAGTGTAAGAGCAACTCCAACCTGACATGAGGGACAGTTTTTGTGGAGCATTGAAGAATAAGCAAAGTAACGTGTCTTACTAAGAGTAGATGAAGAATATTCCAGCAATTGTCTTGCATCAATGAAGTCCATTTGGTGATATCAGTGAACACGGAAGAAACGTGCAAGAAGCTGCCTATGCAAAAGTGTCCCTCTTCAAGGGGAGTAAGGTTCCAGTTGTCCAGGTTGCTGCTGCAAATGTAACTGGTGAATGTCTGATGCAGACTCTGTGTGTAGGCTAGCAGTCAAGCTAGAATCACACGCCTCTTATTAGCTTTCTCTGTAACTTTAGAGTCCATCTTAAAATTTCTCATTGTGGTCACTATCATTGTTAAGTAAATGTCTGCTGATATGTTTTTGTAATTACTGATGAAAATATTTCTATGAAATGTTTCTTACCGTAGCAGTACATTGTAAAAAGATTTCCTTTTTACAAAAAGAATTCTCCCAGCTGACAACCATATCCACGTTATCAAACTATAGAAGATAGTTTCGCAGTGTTCCTTTAAAGAACATGCAAACTGTTTAAAAGGGTGTACTTTGCAATTTTTAATCATGTTCACCTATTTTTCTTCCTACTGATTTACAGAGGAAAATATGTCACATGGTAATTAACTTTTTTTTAAAAAAGATGTACAGTTATAAAACTAACTGTTTGAAATAAGCTGTTAATACATCAAAGCAGAAGGCATGTCAGAGAAATGTGCGTGGTGACAGCTAGCAGTACAAAGTTGGGGGTTTTAGGTTTTTTGGGGGGGATATTTTTTAAATTTAAAACAGTGTTTACATGCCCATTTCTAGTTGTAGAAGTTACTGGTATATAATCTTTGATTATTTACTTCTATATGTGCCATTAGCATAGGATGCCAGGCTGGGTTGGAGGAAGGTCTGTGTATATCGGATGAGTACTTGGTTACGGTTAAAGAGAACACATTACTAATTTGGAATCCTGATAAAATGAAAACTAGTTGGTAATGGCTGATGGCGTATGTACTACTTTAGCCAAATATTTAATTCCTTGTGAGACACAAGTTGCTCTTCAAGTTCTAGCAGTAAAATGAGTTAATAAATGAGGGTAAAAAACTGGGCAGGCAACTACCAGGCTGTCCTTCAAGAGAAGTGTAAAAGCTCTTAACTGAGCAAATGTAGCATGTAAACAGTAAAAGAGGCAGTTCTGAGGCTAAAGTATGATCTGATGCATCAGCTAATCCCCAGATTGTTTCCTTATTTATAAAAAAACCCCGGTCCTATAGTGTTTTAATTATGTACTCTGAAAAGAAAACACAGCTTGTGTGTTATGGACTAAGTAGTTTGCACTCCACCAAGACTTCTGGATTATTTGGTGGATGTCATCACATCTTTAACCTTCTCTTCTGTTGGTTCAGGGACACTTTCAAACACAGTCACTGTCATCTGGTGCTGGAGGGTTTCTTTTAATTAAGAAGAAAACAAAAGCCATGAGTAACTCAGAGTAATTAATTTTTCTAGTGCTTTATGTATTGGTTAGATCTGGAAATAGTTATAGACCAGTATTCTGACTGTTTTGCAGCAAGTATTATAAAAAGCCAGTTGTGTTCAATTATGTTCATAGAATCATCATAGTACGACATCTGTTCAGAAGAACATACGAGGGATTGTTTTAAGGTGCAAAATCTTTAAGGGAAAAAAAACCCCAGTAAAATAATAATGTGCAAGTTAGTGGCTTTTCCTTTCAAGATTTTTTACTTACTCTGCCTTCTCTCAACTTCCAGCTTCCTGAAAATTTGCTGAGGAAATATGACTGGATCAAGCAGTGGCAGCTAAAACAGAAACTGGGCAGGAAGATGGGAGAAATAAGTGAGGAAATTAAAGAGTATTTAATACTTCTAAGGAAAAAGGTTGGAAAACTTTTTGTTTATTCTTGGTCACTTGCAAATAACAAAAACGACAAAGATTTTTGAATGTGGTGAATTTAGCATAAGGATGCTTTTACTAATGAAACAAGTCACTTCCCTGGATGTACACTGCAACAAAAAAACTAAGAAAAGAATCAGATCTGTGGGAACTTTCTAGTCTTCCACTGCTTGCATTTGCCTGATGCTGGAATTAATTTGTAAGCTCTGCAGAAAACTATTAGTTAGACAAGTTTCACTGAAGAAATTAATGTAACAAAGTAATATTATTCCTTTGTTATTTCCAGTATTTATTTGAAGGAATGATGTATACTATGGATAAGTGCTGTTGCTATCTTGAACAGGTCATGGAAAATAAAAAAATAGATAATAATGCTGAAGTAATTTCAAAGGAGTAGTTTTTGTTCTATGTTTATGTTTTTATTCTACATTAATGTAACAGGAAAATGATTATGCCCTTTCAGTGTTTGTAATGTATTACCTAGGCCCATCTTTTGCCCCCTTGAAACTCTGGAACGTATTTAAAAACTCTTCAGTTGTTCCTGTCTTACTGTGTATGCATATTCTCTTTGTTTGAAGGCTTTGAAGTATTTTTTTAAAGGCTGCATTCAAGCAGTTTCTGAGGGCAGGAGTGAAATATGCAGTCTGAGTAACTGAAATGTGAAGAATATGAAGACTGTAGGATTTATGATACACGAAACAGACAGGTTGTTATCTTATTGTTTATTGTCCTGTGACAATATTTTTTTTGCCACCTTGCAACAATTTCCAACGTCCCCTTCTTTTCCTTTGCTTAAGGACTAATTTAAGCAAAATTAGACTAACTCAACTTGATTTTGATAGGACTGCAGGTGTGGAAGTATTGTCGTGTTTTTAAAAAGGCACAAAGCCCTTCATAAATTAAATTCTGAGTGCCTATGCTGTGCATCTGACAATTCACAAGTGGCTTTTTGCACGTCTTGCATGGTGATGGCTGTTGATACATGTTGTGTGTCTTATTTTTTTTTTTTTGTGGAAGAATATAAGTGAAATCGAGGGTCCTATTGAGAAACAAGAAGCTTGTGATAAATTGTTTAAAAATGAAGAGGAAGAGTATAGTCTGTATGAAGCACTGAAATTCTTGATGCTTAACACAGCGATTGAATTATACAATGATGATAAAAGTGGAAGGAGAGTTCCTGTCTTCTCATGGTTACTGTTTGCACGGGATACGTCTAGCAACCCTTGTCAGTTAATGCATAATCACTTGAATCATATTGGTCACAGTGGAGGCCTTGAACAAGTAAGGCGAGATTGTTTTTACAGTGTTATTTTCCTGTTTTGGAGGTTTTTGTTTCACGTGGTGTAAGAAATCATTCAGATTTTGTCTGGTCTTTTATTTGGAAAAATTGAGTAGAACTGCATGCCTGTAGTAAGGGTCTGTAAAGGCCTTCCTTTTAGACATTAATTTTTCTTGTGTGGCAGGTGACACTTAGGTAGCATCATTCTTTGGAAGTATGGTATTCTTTTAATAGAAGCATAGTCTCTTAATCCTTAGCTTTTATCATGATATTTTTTAAAAAGCTAATACTCAAATTATAAAGAGAAGATAATGTGTAGTACATATACTGATTGAATTCTGATAACCTAATGACAGTTACTGCCTTGTATGTTGCAGAAACGATATGTATATCACAAGCCCCAAAACAATATAGTGGTTAATGAGCTGAATAGTCTGAAAGATTTTAGAACATCCATTTAAAAAGTCCCATTGAATATGTTACAAGTGTGGGACTGCAGTTAAATTCTCTACTTGATTATAGACACTAGAAAGATGGAAGCATTTATTTACGTTTTGTTTGTGTTTATTCTTGACTTGGTGACTTAACGGGATGAATACTGATACAAGAGAACATCTTTCTGACCTNTCTACTTGATTATAGACACTAGAAAGATGGAAGCATTTATTTATGTTTTGTTTGTGTTTATTAGCTTAAAAATCTGATGACTCTAATATAGATCAGATGGGTTGCTGGTACTGTTAAATTAGCTGATTACTTGGTGACTTTTTTGCTGCCTAGTTTAGTCAAAAAGTAACGTTGCATATTTTTGTGCTGACTAGATTTATTTATTTCGGTGCTATTCTTTGGAAGCTGTTATTTACAACAGGATTTGCTTGCCACTGTAGTAGACAAGATAGAAGACTTTCCAGCTTCTTTCTCTGAATTCCTTCTGATATCAGCAGGTTTTGTAAAGGCTTTCAGTCCACTTTTTACTTGGCTAGAGAGTTCAGAGTGCCCTCTAAGAGAGAAAGGATCAGTGCCTGATACCCATTCTTGACTTGGTGGCTTAACGGGATGAATACTGATACAAGAGAACATCTTTCTGACCTCGTGGCAGTAGGGGAGTGTGGGATTCTCTGTATGAAGTAGCTTTTCTTTAGGGCTATTATCCTGCTATGCTGTTGTTGGCTCTGAAAAGCTCCATGTTAAAGGCATGGTGTCATAGAGGTATTTGTGCAGCAAATTAAGAATGGCTTGAATGATTGAGATGCTGAATGAGAGATGCTCATGTATATGCATTCTCATTTACTTTTCATGTTTTATTTTCTTTTAAAAACTGCATCTGATAGGAATTAGTTTAGTATTTTTATGAGAAATATCTTGTAAAAGGTATGTTTAATTTTACGTATCATATTTCTGTTTTTCTCCAATGTAGGTGGAAATGTTTCTCCTTGCTTATGCTCTGCAGTATACCATCCAAGTGTATCGATTATATAAACATAGTACTGATGAATTCATCACGCTTTATCCCAATGACCCAGAGGAGGACTGGCCTGTGGTGACTCTCATAACTGAAGATGACAGACATTATAATATTCCAGTCAGAATGTGCCAAGAGACTATGCTGTAAACAAGTGATTTTTGCCAGACAAACCTGTGCTGCTTATTGAGGTTTCCAGTGCCGTTTTGAAACGGGATGATGATGAAATCTGTGTTATTAAATCTACAACAACTTGAAATCCATGTTGTAGAAGTTTACATCTGAACTAAAATATCAAATAGGTACTAGCTTAAAGAGTAACAATTTTGCAAGTATGGCTTTTGTTGCCCATAAAAAACCCCAAAATAAAACCAAAAAACTTCTGCAATCCTTTTTTTGAAGGCCTTACTCTGAATAGGAATGCAAAAACTATAGATGTACTTCTTTTAAGAAGATAGGTGAGGCTTTGTAGTAAGACATGAGCTGACCTTCTGCTCCCCAAAATAATGAGATAATGATGAACGGAAATTTCTGGAAAAGTAAGGTGGTGGTGTCCTGACTGATATTTGTATTGCTGCTTAGAAGCAATTTGTACAAATCTTGGGTCTCGGAAAGCAATATAATTCTCTTGCAGTTGGAATTTAATGCCTGCCATGGTTTATGCTACATGAGAGATGTTATTAAAGTTTTCTAATGCTTTGGGTTTTTTTTTCTGACATTAGTATGTCTTATTTACAAGCCAGTCATCTGTTATGCTGAAAATAAAGAGCTCTTCCCCTTTCAGCCCCTTGGGAGGATCATGGCAGAGAGACTTGCTAGGGAGTATAGAAGTTGTTTTGAATTTGTGACCTACTAACAAACCTACACAAAATTCCCTCTTCAGTTGTGATAGCTGGTTTGAGATAACCACGTGCCCACTGACTTCCATGTCTGTTCGTATTACTGTTCCTGTAATGTTAATCCTCGCTGGCAGCTGCTGTGGAGAACATCAGGATTTTAATTTGTCCAGCGAGTACAGTAGATGGAAGTAAACTTCTGGTGCAACTTCTCTACTCTTGGGAGGAGTATGTGGGAGGTTCTGTTTCTGCTTAGAATTATTCATTATGCTTTAAATTGAAGGAATACAGAATATATCAGATGCTGGGAGTGCTGACATACCTTAAAAAATAAGTTCATAATAAAGGCTTCACCTTTAGCTTAAAGTGGGAAGTATGCCCTACAGGTGTCTCTTGGAACAAGAGCATGAAAGTTGATTTAAATGAAATACTGGTCATACATAGATCACTTGGCTTCTCTTGGAAGGCCTTATTATATAAAAGGGATAAGATTATAAAAACTACTTTTCATTCAAATATTCTGGAGGAAATGACATGCAAAACTTCCAATACTGTTTTGTTCTACTTAAAATTAATTTCTTTGTTAACTGTTATTGTGAAAGAAAATTACGCAATGAGGATGCGTATTCACTATGTTCTGAAATGTGGTTTAGACACATCTTAATGAGGTCTGTCATGTCCTCAGTGTTATGTTTATCATGTTGTCTTTGCCTTTTAAAACAACTAGTTTGATCTCTTACTGAAAACTTCTGGGAGCTACAAGAGAATAAAAATAAATCAATTCATCTGGCAGTATTTTTTTTTGTTTTGTGCCGTTTTCTCCCTAGCTTTTTATTTTTGATTTTTTAATTTTGAAATTCTTGTTCAAGTTAATTACTTCTTGAAAGCTGCAAAGTGTGGTAATGAATGTAAAACAAGTAATTGTTGGCTTGCTGCTTCCACATGGGCAGCAAAAAAATTTCCCTGAACTACTGTTATCCAAGTATTGCTGAAGGGGAAAGAAAAATAAATTAACCTTTGCAACTCACTGAACTCCGATAGCAAAATTTGTAGTTGTGATTTAAATAAATGAAATTATTTACATCTTGATGTCTTCTAATAGTGATATATTCTTGTGATTAAAACTTCACACCTCTTTGCAAAAGATGGCTTTGTCATACATTGAGCCACTGCTCTAAGTGTATGACAACGGCCTCTAAAGCAGAGGTTTTTTAAGGGCTGAGTTTGCAGCCATTAGGGATGTAAACAGTTCGCATAATTGGCTTGTATGCTGAACTGAGAAGTGCAGGACTGGGCACGAGGTACACATGTACACCTTCAGTCATGTGTTGTTCCTGCAGACATTGACCAACAAACAGTAGAAAGTCTGCTGTTGCCTTGTATTTTCCATCACGATTTTGGAGATAAGCAATGAGTCTGTACTGTGGTGTGCAGTAGTTTGATTTAACTTAAATTTTAAATATAAAATTGACAGCTGACAACTTTTCATTTAGATTTACACAATGGATGAATACTGCTTTTCTGTTGAAAATTCTACTGAATAAACTGAAAGAGTCAATAAAATAAATGAAATGGAAGTGAGGGGTGGAAGAGGAATAGAGGTCAAATCAATTCTGGCTCCGCGCCCTGATGTCTGTGAGTCTTACACGTGAATAAATGTGTAATAGCTGCTGTACTTCAAGATCAACGTACTAAAAGAAGCAGATGCTTTACTTTGTTGGGTGCTGTCCTGGTTTTTAATACTGTAATATGTGAGTTCCTAGGAGTTGGTAGGGATGATGAAATTTCACTCTGGCTGTTGTAATTAGTGGGGTTTTTTTTGTGCAAGAAATACTTCATTCACTTTAGGCCCATCTTTAGCATTATTGTTATGTCAAACTTCTGCCCTTTATGCTTTTTGGAGAAGGAGGCACACATTCTTGGTGTTCTTCAAAACCTTGTTAGCATACTTTCAGGTATTTGATGGAAACATCCTGCTTTCTGTCTTAGTGCTTTGACTCGGGCTATCTGATTGCTTTTTAAAAAGCATTTAAGTATGTATTTTTCACTAAACACAGTTGCGGTCTACGCAAAGCTTTTATTTTGCTTTTCTTTGGTCTCCAAGTAAGAAAGATGTTGCAAAGCTAATGGATACTTATCCTTCAGCTTCCTCTCTGTTGGTGGAGTGTACAGCAGATGTTCTTTGTGTGAAGGAAAGCAGAGGTTCGGGTAAAAGGGGGAGAACATGGCATCATACTGTGTGGGAATAGCTGGCTGTGGGTAGACAGATGCACTGAGCTGGAGCTGCAGCAGGCAAGGTAGCAAAGCTGAGGCTGGGTAGGGCTCCGACTGGCCTGATGGTGTCCTCTGGGAGCTCACCCCAGAACCTGGCTGCCCCAGGGAGGAGCAGGCGTGTTTGGTTCAGGACTGTAATTTTATTCAGATAGCCGAGTCAGAGCTTGACCCAATCTTGGCCAAGTTTATTTTTGTGTGACAGTGACGGCCCTGTCATCAAAAACTAGTGAAGGAGGGTGAGGAGCAAGGTGGGAACTTGTACCTCACCAGAATGGCGGGCATAGTCACAGATCCCATTTTAGATGTTAAAGGAAGCAGGGAGAGGGAGCTCTTGCCCTGTCTATCAAGAGCAGGGCTCCATTTGTGATCTCATGTCCCTAACATTTAATAGTGTCCAATGTGCAGCCCCTGCATCTTGGTGTCTTCTGGACATAATTGCTGTTTGTTCTCCCAGTACGCTAGCTGGCAGGGTAGGACTGAGAATGTTTGAAGATGGCCAAATGCACTTTATGAATGCTGCCTTTTTTGGTAACGGTGGAAGACGACAGGCGGCACGTTCTAGAAGCTTGCTGCTAGGTGAATAATTGCACTATGACATCGACTGATGTGCTTGAAGCCAGAGAAATTCAAAGAATATTTCCATTTATAAATTTCTTGAGGAGGAGAACCTCAACCTCTGAGAAATGGAAAGGAAACGTTATTAATTCTATGGAGTTAAAAGTGAAATAGGGAAGGCTTACTATGGTAGAGGTCTCTCAAGAAAGGTGGCTCTCTAGTGTCCCTTTTCCCCAGAGCGCTCATTTTCTTCATAGGTGCTGATGAGTTGCTCTTATTTCTGGCCACGACTTCTATTCAAGTCAGCGGGATGCCAAAAAAACACCCTGAGATGTACTGAGCCACTGAAGAGTGAGTCTGTACTGACTAAAAATTGGTTTATGAGAGCTGTCAGGTGAGTAGCGTGGCATGCTGAGGAAGCTGCAGCACATCGAGTGTGCTCACCAGCTGCCTCTTCCAGAGGATTGTTTCCCCGGTTTGCCCCTTCTTGGGTGGTTTTTTTAGAAACCTGCCCACCACGTCTTTGATGTGATATACTTCCTTTGGGCTATCACAACAGGCAGCTGCTGCAGGGACCATAGCGGGGAGCCTCTGCACGAGCTCGTCAGCATCAAGCTCTCCGTCTGATAATCAAGACCAGTCAGCCCAATGATTTTTCTTTTTTTTTTTAATTGAGGGGAAAAAAATGATACCTTGCTTTATACAAACAATGTTATGTGGAAGGTACAATCACTTTTTTTTTTTTCCCCTCTTGCTTTTCTAGAATCGGATAATTCTGCAAGTGTTTGTNTGATTTTTCTTTTTTTTTTTTTTTTAATTGAGGGGAAAAAAATGATGCCTTGCTTTATACAAACAACGTTATGTGGAAGGTACAATCACTTTTTTTTTTTTTCCCCTCTTGCTTTTCTAGAATCGGATAATTCTGCAAGTGTTTGTGGCTTGTTGGGATGGGACAGAATTTAGACACTGCCCTTGTTCCACCTGGCGTGCACCCACCCATCTTTTATTTTTTATTTTTTGAAAAAGAAAAGCTGCTAGAATAATCACGAAACTAGTATCATCCTTCTCAAACAATCGTGTTGTGTTTCGTGTGTGTGTTTTTGTGAGCGTGTTTGCCGGCAGGTGTCACTGCAGGCCCGGGGCGGGGAGCACAGAGGGACAACTGCTGGTGGCAGTGGGAGACCTTCCTTCCCTAGTCACCGCCGGGGGTTCTGCCGACTTGTTCCTCCACCTTCATACTCCAGCCAACGCGACATGCATTTACGATCCATAAACACCCATCATACCCAGTAAATGCAGTATGGCCAAAATGCTTTTCCTTCCGATGTAGGGATCTCAAAAGGTCATGGTTTGCCAGCACCAGCTGACCTTTACAGACTCGTGTGAAGGGATACATCAGTTAAACATAATAGCGCGCAGGTAGATGAAAGACATTTTGAAGATGTGTGGAACACTGTGAAATGAAGTGGTAAGAGACTTGAGATTTTTGTATTTCTTCAATTTTTTAATCTTTTTTGAGTATCAAATAGTTCCTCTGTTTAGGTGCTGAATAAGAATCTGCTAGCAGGGTTGAAATTTGCAGCAAGCCCTCTCTTTGGTTGCTGAACTACCTGGTTTTGTTTATGTATTCATCCAAACCTTCAGATGATGTATTGATGTGTTTGAGTCTTCACAGCCAGACTAATTTCGGTAAGAATTAGAGGTTTAGCTGAGACATGCTGTGTGATTCTGAGCAGTGTTTCTGGGATAGTGTACTCTCTTAACACAAACACAAGCCTATAAAGTGTCAAGAATAGCGTATTTTGAGAAACGGTGCAGTTGGATTCTCAAATTTTCCAAATTTCTCAGATTTTCTTTAAAAATGTATAAATTTATTAGTTTACAACTATGTTTGCAGGTGTGCAGAGCGTATTTTATTTTTACTGCCTTTATTATAGAGGGCAAAAAAATAGTTCTAGCCATACACATTTTATAAAGATTTAAAGTGCTTAGAAAAACAGAATAAACATGATAACAATCCTCTGTTACTGCTTATACTGTTGTTCCTGAATTGGAGAAATGACAAAAATTATTTCTAGCTGAGAGGAATATACTCAGTGTAAAACAGCACATCCATAGATTAATGGATGTAACTGTAACAGGCTGTATCTTGAGAGGTGGAGCACTGGCTGGACTGCTACTCTCTTCGTGTTTTGGAATGTTTTCTGCATCATAAGAGTTGTTTTTTGCATTTTTAGCATGAAAGGGTAAGAGAACTAATAAATTATATTGAGCAAGGAAGATGTACAGTCTGCAGATTTATGGGCCATGAGAAAACAGCAGCCGTTTCACTCAAATCACTGAAACTCTTTCTAGAGCCCCCTTCTTTGAGTGGATTTTTTTTTTTTTTTTTAAGTATTGTGTAACATTTTGGCCATTGTTTTACAGTAGAAGATCGGGGTGTTTTGCTTAAAGAGCGGTTCTGTAGAGCTGAAAGTAACCGCTTGCGTGAGAGCCTGCTTCTTGCCACTTTGCCGGCAGGTTCATCTCTTCTTGCCAAAGTTGATTTTCTGTGCCAGGGCGTACCGAACTGCATCGAGAGGGCACTTGCATTTTGGAGGACTGCATTCCTTTCAGCAAGCCGGCAAGAAGGAGTTAACAGCAGCTTCTGTTCCCTCACCTGAGCTTGTCTTTTGAATTTATATTGTTGAGGGGGGCAGAAGAACCAATAATAAAATTTCTCTGGGGTGATCGTCGAGCTGCTTGGCTAATAGGGTGGAAAAAAAAGAGGGAAGGGGATTTTTACAATTAAAACAATAAGAAAACCCCCAAACTTCAGGGAGTTAACAGTTTATTTCCCTTGCAGGGTGGCAGGCCGTGCTGTCTCCTGCTGTGTGTCTCACTCTCGTCTTCCATCCAGGCCGCCTAAGAAAGTCCCCAGGAAACACCCAGCTGGAGCATTGCTGGCCTCCTGCACCTCCTGCACCTCCTGCAGGTATTGCCACAGGGGGCTGGCGCGTGGTGTTTATGTACTAGCTTTTAGTACCTAATATTAATGTCACTTTTAGACTATCAAGTGGTTCCGTGGTGTTCATTTACTGATGAGCCCTCTGTAGAGCTCTTTCCTCGCACAGACATGCTGGGTTTTGTCTCATCAAACTTACGCTCAAACAAAAACCTCTTTTAATTTACCAAATAACTGAGGGCCTTTTTAAAGGTAGTAGGTGACTGGAAACATTATTTAAACAAAAAAAAAAAGTTAAGTTAGAGCAATGCTTAGGGCTGTTTAAAGCAAATCTGTGATGGTTTCTACAATTGCCTGGTTTGTAAGACACCCAGATGAAAAGTCCTGGTGTTAGTACAGCGCCCCATCACCCCACCCCATGGATGCTCCATTCCGATGTGTCTGCCTTCCCAGCGAGAAGACGGAAAACAGCAATGGAGATCTTTGCTCATGGAAAATTCAAAGGAAATAATGGTGTAAAACTTCATTTGTGGAACTAAGATAAAAGGTGTAAGAGCTGCAGTTGTGAAGGTGGTCCTGTTGTACCATGGGGGCTAGGTTGTCATTGGTGGGGCTTGCCACCAAAACACCTGGTTCTTCCAAGAAATGCTGCACTGGATGGCGTGTGAATTAACTACCCGCTTGCGGCAGGTGGCCTTGGCACGAAGCAATCCATTTTGGCTGTAGGTTTGGGAGCACTGGCTCCAGTTGCTGGGACAATGCTCTTCTGCTCCTGAGAGACGGGAAGACACTGCACCTCTGAAGTCACCTAGAGGAAGAAGGCTCACTTTTTCACAGCTGCAGAACAGCCTGTGTACGGAGTTAATTACTTCTTGACTTTCTTCTGGGTATCTCCTTCAGCAGCCACTTCTAGGCTTTGGTTTTCCTCCCTGCAGGTGTCTCTGCTGTGTGGTAGGGACTGGGAGAGTGTTCCCCGTGGTCGCCTGAACCTCACCTCAGAGGTGCTGTTTCAGACAAGCCCGGCCAAGAGATGACAGTGGTGCTTGTGCTCACTTTGTGCTGTAACTCTCTTAGTTTTGGGATTCTTCACCTGTCTGTGGTAATGGGCCCTTTTCTGTTCCTCTTCCTCCAGCAGCACGTACACTGTAGACCTCTGGCAGAGTCACGTTCTCCCACCCCTCCCTCCCTCCCCTCGTTATTGATTATTAGATACAAAAGCAAATACTGTGCAGCACCATCTGCAAGTGGGAGGGTTTCTGTGGTTGAGGACTCTCTTGTCCGAGGTCTGTGTGTGTCCTTTGGAGAAATAAACTGGATTATATTTCAGCACACCTCAGCGAGGGAAGAACTAATTGTCCTCCTTAATGATGGAGGAACAGTCAGAGGAGGGTCTGCTGATGGGAGAGGAGGAGGGAGGGAGAGGAGACTTTCAAGACTGCAAGCAAAGGAGGCGAATTAATAATGCTATTTACCATCACACTGCATGTCTTACTTTTTCCCTGCTTACAATCTGACCCTTTCTTGCTTAGGGAGAGAGAAATAAAGCTGATACGGTCCCTGAAAGAGAAAGCTTAGTTTGAGAAAACCAAACTCACTGCATGTGACTCCGTTCATGCTTTTTTGGCCGTGCTCAATCTGCTCAAAACGCAGCACTGTGGCAGTAATCCTCATACCTGTTTTCAAACGGGCTCCGGCCTTCCGAGCCGTGGGGACGTTGTCTCGCTTGCCCCTGCCCTCGTGAGCGGGTGCGGAGAACTGTCAGGCAGAAAGGCGGTGTCTTTTTTGGACCCCTATCGGAACCCTATTTTTTTTTTTCTTTTTCTGTTGTTTTTTATCATGGCCTCCTGCCAGGCCAGCGCTCTCGGCAGGGAGAGTTGGACAAGGTCAGGCCATGGGAAGGCAGCGGCAGGCGCCGGCAGCTAACGGTTGTGCGCTTGTGAGTGGCGAAGGGAGTTATCGTTTGCTGATTTAGGTGCCCTAATTATATTTCTCAGCCTCACTTGGTGTTACTGGTCTCGGGCAGGAATGTGACCAGAGGTGAGCCGATCCTTTCTCCAGCCACGGGGACAGCAGTGGGTGGCTGTAGAGCGGGAAGGGGGAGGTGGGCATGGCAAGAGCTGTGGCCAGTTCAGGGGTCTCCAAAGGCCCCCTGCATCGCCCCTGTGCCACGGGCCAGGAGAAAGAGAGCTGCTGTTCCCAGTCCCATCACAGGGACAGCGCAGCACACCCCGTGGAGGCCAGGGGACCCCCGACGCCTGCACTGCAGGGGGGATGTGGCTGCAGGTGCCGGGGGACGAGAGGGTGACTGGGGAGCCCCAAGGAGAGGAGACAAGACGAGGCGGGCTGGAATTGAAGGTCTGACAAGGCGTGGGGGACCCTGAGGCAGGCCAGGCTTCAGGGACACAGGGTGCTTGAGATGGCAGGCTGCCTAAAATTGAAAATAGAAAACAGTGTGTGAGGCAGTCGTTTTGAAGGCTGGAGAAGCTGGGCTTCTCTCTGAGGGCATCGTCTGGATCTCTGCTGTGGGCCAGCATGAGGAGAGCTGAGGCAGCAGGAGTCCTGGGGGGGGGGTCGGTCACAGTGTGAGCAAAGCCCTACCATCGTACCCCTCCAAGACCTTTTTAAAAACAGTGGCTGCTCAACTGTTGCACCAGGAGAGACATTTAAGGCTGTGGTCCCATAGTCAGCCTTCTTGCTGGCTGTGGGTGGCTCAGATTCGGTCATTGGGCAGTACCCAAGGGGCACGTTGTTCAAAATCAAACACTAAACATTTTTGGTTAAGGAATGTTTTCACAGCTTCTTAAGAACAGCTTTGGTGGCTTGCCAGATGGATGGATGAACCATCTTCTCATGACATTTGAGTTTGCCCTGGCCTGATGAGAATAATGCTCTCCTTTTAAGTACTAAGCGTCTATTTAACAGAAATGATAAAAGTTTTAGATTTGCTGTGGAAAAAGTATTCTGACTGTGGTGTTTCCATATCAACACCACTTGGAGGCTTAGTAGAAATAAAGAGCTTGCCTTGCATCATTTTATGGATACCCTTGGATTTCATTAACTTCAAGTTAAGACCTTGCAGTTGGCAGCATCATGCTCATAATCCAAAACCAATTTGCTTGTTGGATTAATTTCTCACCAGGAGGCATATTTTGCTTGTTCCAAATGAGAAGAGCACTTTAGAGCATGTCAGATTATCAGAATTAATAAAACAGAAGCAATCAGAATCATGAATCATATGCAAACTGTTAGAACTTTACTTAAAGTAATTAGAATATGAAAGCTATTGGACAATATTGGAGCACAGATCCCCCCCCAAAGAAAGCATAGACCATTCTTTTTAACAATGCAAAAACATACATCTCTGTTAAATACATAAACAGCACTCAATTTTAACGCGACATGTATTTTTATACTTTTGACCTTAGCAGTCGTTTAAAAATGTACAAAGTTTTTACCTTCATTGGTTGCTTTAGAGTTTAAAGAAAACCCACGTTTAAAGCAAAACAAAATGGTCATTAAAAAAACAAACCGGTAGCTTTAGCACTTGTACAAATTACAGAAAGCAACGTTTATTTTGAGAGAAATCAATTGGAATTCTACAAGTATGACAGAAAATGATGCATGAGGTAACATTTCATTTAAGATCTAAGATCCCTGTACTGTAGTCCCAAACGGTGCTCTGGCTTGACACCTACAGTTCTTGCAAAATTGACTTGTTTAAGTAGTCGAGGATGGCTATTAGGCACACTGCTTTGCATAAAGACAGCTTTATCCTGAAGGAAAGAACCTGAATATGATACTGAAAAATATTCTGAAAGAAATGAAAAACAAGCGATACCTCTCAGGTGAAATATGCATTTGCCCAGTCCTCAGATTTACCTTCAGACTACAGAAATGAACTGAAAAAATGGGGCTTTTTCTCTACAGAAGGGTGTTAGAGAATTGAGCTTCATCCCAATGCAGCTGCAGCATGCCCTAAAGGGTGGTCAGCTACTGCTCTTGCCTCTTGCAGTGTTGTAAGCCTGCTGAGAACAGAACAAGATGTTGTCCTGCAGAATACGTGGTCTGAGGGTCGGGTGGAGAAAAGACAAGGCCCCCCAGCATACTTTCCTCTCTTTCCCAAGCAAGAGTAGACTTTGTGCTGCCCTTTTTTAGGTTGCTGCTTCTGGATACTACTCCACACTCCCAATTTTAAAAGTTTTTCCATGAAACTGAAAACAAGTCAATTTTAGAGAACCCAAAGGCACATTTAAAACATGCAAATACAAATTCAGATTTTTTAGGCATTTCTGCGGCGCTGTTCCCTGCAGTATCCAAGCATCTTTCACCAGCATTAGTAAATTGTATCTTTATAGCACCTCTCTGAGATTGGAGAACCTGCTACCCTTGCAGTATTACTCTACAAATGGCGCAGTCTTACCTCACACGATGTGGTCAAAGCTATCTTGAACCTCTGTTCAGAAACTGTGTCTCCTTTGAGAGACTTTCCAGGGGTTACCTCTACACAATTTGGTTCTCCTCCATGATTTCCTGCTGTGAAGACCAACTAGTCCTCGTCTCCTGCCCTGCCCTTTAGGTTTTGCTTAACCTTTGTAGCTTCTTTCTAGAGTGACCTTGTGGCTGGCCCTGCTCAAGTATGCAAAGATGGAGAGAGCAGGATGCGTGAAGCTTGCTTCTTTCTCCATTGCAAAAGGCGTGGCAAAATTTGCTGTCTTTTGTGCTCCTAGCACTGTAAGGTTTGGTTTTATCTTGTCAGTAGTATCTAGTAACACTGCCCAATAACCTTTAAAGGTCAGTGAACCTTTCACTAAAGATGATAAATGAAGGGGTTGCAGCTCGCTCTGCCCCCCAGTATGGTCCTTGCAGGGTAATGCAGTGTTGGGTGCTTGCAAAAGCCACTTCAACTCATTCATTTGCAGCCAGCTTTGCCTCCCTCTCCACATACACACACTCACTCCTCCATACTCACTCGCTCGTGCATGCTCCTCCTTAGGCATGCCCAGAAGCTTTCTGTCTGACACAGATGAAGTAAGGCCTTCTCAACGCTTGGGAACGCTGCTAGGCTGTGCTGCCCAAGCGCCACCAAACACATTTCACCCATTCCACCCCGCAGAGTCGAGTCCTCGGTCTCCAGTTTGGATTTCTGTGGCCTGTGATAGTAACGTGCTTTGCCAGTGTTGCAGAACAAATCGTACAAGCAGCACAGGGGGCTCCGACACTCCCAACTTCAAGTCCACCAGCAACAGGCAACATCTATTTTTTTCTCCTCTTCCGAACAGCCAGCTCCGGGCAGGGTCGCTGCCGCCAGCTCATGCCCAACAGTGGAGTGACGAGCCATCAAACCACATCTTTCTAAAGGAGCTGTGTGCCTCCTGCCTCAAGCCATCCTCCCTCTCAGCACAGAAGAGCTCTGGGGTCCTACAGCCATGCCTGTGCCTCCTACCACAAATGCTCCACTGGCTCCTGGCTTCAAGAAACAAAGGGGGGAGGCAGCAACACTGAGAGCTGATCTAAAATAATGGAGCAGTGAAAGCAATGATGTTCTGAAAAATCAAAACCCAACGTGCTCTAAGCTTGATTGCCTTTATGACGGTAGTGGGGGTTTCTGCCCTGTTTAATAACATGGGTTGAATTTCGCATCTTGTGCGTTCGTTTTTTAAAAATATACAAGGTATTGCAGGAAGATTTTTATTAAGCCTAATGTAAGTGAAGTGCACTTTGAAGTACATTATTTAAAGAGTGATTAGATTTATTTTAAAAACCTTGTTGATGGTAATAAGTAAGGGTATGCCATCTACAAAAATGCCTATGTACCTTCAAGTTTTTTTGGAGGTTTTGCTTTTGCAATTTTGTGGTGCCTGCAAACTCTGAGGGTAAAATCAGTTGATCTACGTAACAGTAAACTTACTGCCGGTAGCCTTTCAATTATTTCATTATCACTTAGGAAGGATTTTTTGTTTATCGTAATAGGACACAAAAGCAGAGTTACATTAGTGCTGCTTTGGTGAACAAACTACAAAGTTGAGCAATGCATGTTAGTTCCAGGCTCTGCTGTTTTCTGCATGTGTATATACACTTTACTTTCCACCCAGGCAATATTCGCATTAAAAGTCAATGCAATTAACATTTTTTTTTCATTTCTGCAATTTTTCCTTTGTTTTTCTGTTGTGTTTTTGCCAAATTATGGATAAAGCTGTTGTGCCAATTTTAAAAGACATCCTTTCCTAAGAGGGGATTTATATACTCTTATTTGTAGATAGGCCAAGCTGGTTTATTACGTAAATGTAAGTATTTACTTTGCATTACCTTGATTACAAAGGGGAGCTTTTTTTTTAATGCTGAATGATGCACATGAAGAGAGATGGGAGGAAGCAGGTAATAGATGCAATTGCTTGCTGCTTTCAGGCGGTTTTGCTTAGAGAGTTAATTGGAAAAGTGCAGTACAGTACTCAAATATTTCATCTGCAGATACAATAGCTTATTTTTGCTTTGCCCCCCTTGTGGGCTCCCAGAGGGTGGGAGGGTACTTTACAGCTGGCTCTGCAACATGAGAGTTTTGTCATCAGCAAAAGGAGTCTGTGCAGCTCAGATTTTTGCTTAGATGAGCCATAGTAGGCACTGTGTCTCAACCCTGAACTGAAAGCCTAAAAAAGCCACAGCAAAAGTCCCTTAAGATGAAGGGACTTCTCCAGGTTCCTGATTGAATCAGAGAACAATTTGGGTCAGAAGGGGGCTGCAGGCAGTCATCTTACCTAGCTTTCCCCACCCCCACCCCCCTCCGGCTCAGAGCAGGGCCACCTTAGACATCTGATCAGGCTGCACATGTCCAACTGACTTTTAAACTTAATTGATTGTCCCTGTTAATCAGGATCTCCAACTCATTAAGTTATACAGTTGTGAAATACATGAAGTCTTGTGTTTCCCAGTGCTTCAAACTATTCTACGCTGCTGTGGGGATGCAGTGCTAACTTTGCTGGAAAAGTTTGGGTTGTGGTCTTATGGATCATTACAAAGTCACAAGGTGGCTGGAGTTAAGTGATGAACTTGAATTAATTCTTTTAATTCTTGATTTTAAATAAAGACACCCCCCAATTCCTTCTACTTCTTGGCTCTCCTTTTCAGCTTAGCAAATGAAAAGTAAAAAACAGTCTGTCAAAGAGTTTTGTTGAAAGCTACTTTTTAATCGCGGCATTACTCGACATTTAGTCAGCATGACGATTGCATTTTCCTTCTCAAAATGCCAACAGACAAAATAAGCCTAGCAGGAGACTTCAGAATAAAATAAGGAAATGTCTGAAGAAAATGACAGAAAATAGTGATGAGGTAAAACTAATAAATTGATTTGAGCAGTGACAAGGCTTGGTAATACTAAGGAGAACTTTCCCCTCGGAGTTACAAAGACAAAAGAGCACCTAAAAATATACCACAAATCTTCTGTTTTACTGAAATAGAGTGCATATCTTGATTATGAAAAGCTGAGACTGAAGCTCACTTTCTAACCGTACAATTAATTCGCACAAGCTGCCGCCAAAACGCCCTTCTGTGTGAGCGTGCGCTCCAAGTCCAGCTTAAAGCTCGGCCTCTCTGCCCCCGTCTTTTGTCTTTGACCTTTTTTTTCTTCAGAAGGTGCCAATTACCGAGAAGTCTGGCAATGGTTTTGCTGAGGGGAGCATCTACGCACCCACAATTGAACTTGGCTCTCCCAAGCACATCTAGGCGAGGTGTCCGTGCTGGAGCAGAGAGCCAGGACTCCGCTTGGACCAAGTTTGCTGCTAAGCTGACAATTCCGCCTCGTTTCATCAGGCTGTCAGGCTGCCATTGAATACAGTGTGTTTGCAGGGCACAGAAGAAATTTGGAGCTCCTCTTCCCGCCAGGGCTCTGCCACAATTTCCCCCTCAGCCTGCTCTGCACTGCAGCCCTTCCCTCTGTTGCAGCTTGCTCCCTTCAAAAAAATACGGTGTTCTGCACTTGAATTCTATTAAAAAAGCAAATATGAACAAGGGAAGGGAATCCTAACATTTTATGGTTAAGTTGGTATTTGGGAGATGCCAATTTGATATCAAAATTGTGATAATTTTGTCTTTTATTGAAGTAATGTTTATGTGATGTTTCCCCAAGGCAGTCCTGCCAGTTACTCAGCCAGCTATGCAGTGCCTCCTCTTTGCATGTTCTGAAACCTGCATGCTGACTTATTTCTGCTTGAATACTCTTCTAAGATGTTTCATACTCCTCCCTAGGACGGCTCCTCGGAAATACTTAAGAGTGGTGTCTCATGGCCGCATTGCTCTTCACCCTCCCGTCCCCCTCCAGTGCCGCTGAAAGGGTGATGGCGACAGCCACAGCGCCGGTGTTTTCTGCTCTCAGTTTCTCTCACCTCCAGGCCATGCTGTTGTCTTCAGGCTGGATATACAATACCCACAAGCTTTTCAACATTTCCCCTTTCTCCCTCATTCCACCTTACTGACCTAAACCCATGCTTTAGCTTACTGGCATAAGGTCTGCTGAACGGGTGTTTTATTTACTCTTTTACATAGCTATAAATTGCAATTTTTTTAAAATGGCTTAGCATTAGTCCCGCATTAAGATCATGCTTAGGCTTGAATCCTTGTTCCAATGAACTGTATACATTCTGAAATAAAAATGTCTGTACAACACTCCCATATACACACCCATACATATATACACATACCTACGCATGGCTTTCCAACACACTAATGGCCACTGCAGCTTTACTCAGGCAATACCCAGCTGCGCTCAAACCTGTGCTGACAATGCCACAACCACAAAATCCCAGTGACAGACAGAGCCGATACCGCCGCCTCACCATCCCCTGCACCGTCCCGCATGTCGCCGAGGATGCCGGCGGCAGGACCAGGCCCGAGATGCTGGAGCCGCAGGACGCCCCGTCCCCGTTGCCACCTTGCAGCCCAACGCACAACTATGCCAGGCGACTCCGGGCACCCGGGCCTGAAAGCATCCTTTCTCCCTGCTTTTTAAGCACGAGGCGCCGTCCCACAAAAGAAGGCGCTCTTGCCTTCAAAAGGTTTCTGTTCACACATCGTGGCCTGCCCTGAATCGGCTGCATTCATCAGCTCGCCCTCTGTCTCGGGCTGCTCCCTCCCTGGATGCAGATTCGGCAAAACATGGAGCAAGAGCCAGATATAAATCTCTCCCGCTCAAAGGAAATATTTAGCAGCAAAATGAGTAGAACACAAAAGACTTCTCTGTTACTCACCCAAGCCTCTCACTCAGGGTGGCTCTATCTAACAAGCAGGCAACCGAGTGCTCCTGCCGGGAACGGCTGTGCCGGGGGGACGGGGAGCGGGGCTGCCCCACGCTGGGGAACCCGCTGGTGTGCACACACGGCCTCAAGCACTGGCTGGGAAATGCTGAGCCCTTCTCCATCAGGTCCACTGCTTGGTAAG
>RSEF01000002.1:86071279-86092209 GCA_003993805.1 Himantopus leucocephalus
TTTAATCAGTTCTCCGAGAGCTGGGACTACCTGGCAAATAAATCTAGAACGGGAATTTGTCCATAATTAAATAATCATCTCCACAACTTAGAAAAATATACTTTTACTAAATAAGGTTTAAATTAACTGATCTATGGATATAGCACGGAGGATAACGGTTTCCAGACTCTGGCATGATTAAATCTGAAAGAACCCAAGCTACTACACACCGGTAACAAACGCTGCCCCGCAGCCAAACACAGAAGAGCACAGAAATAAAAGCTGCTCTTGCAGCCATCATCGGTGGCACCCAAACCCTCTCCGGTTCGGTCACCTCTTATATAGGTTGCGTTTCCACCCGATACAAGTCACCCACCCGCCCTCACGTGCTGTCATTTACGGCCCACTCCAGCCACGCAGCGCCTGCCGCCGTCGCAAAGCTCAGCACAGCGCTTGCTGACTGATGTGAGCAGCTCCCCACTTCCACGCAACTCTTGCCTTGAGAGCTAACGTATGATCAAGGTCCCTAATTAACAACTTGGAGGACCATCAGTACTCGAGCTTCACCATATGGATTTTCATCTACTGCATAGGTAAATATATTACAGCAAAACATACATATGTGTGTGTGTATATATATGTACATATATATACATACACACATGTGTGTGTGAGTATGTGTACATCTCTATAAAAAATTTCATGGAGCTATGTGTAGTAATGCCATATACCATGGTCTCCTGCATACGTGATCTGATTTTTTTAAAAATATATAGGCACCAGAAATAAGTATATAGAGCAACCTTTAAAAATTAAAGTCAAATCAGTGGACAAGAACTTTGGTAAAGCTTGTCAATATTTATTTTTTTTTAAATTCAAATACAGTCAAAGTCTATCAGTTGCCATCACCCTCTTCACAAGAGGAAAGTGCATGTTTGTTTTTCTAAAGAAAATTATATGTAAGGTGGGGCTTAACGATTCAAGAAAATTCTGAATTAAATGTTTACATTTTTCAAAAATTACTATCTTTCTGATGGAATGAAAGCTAAATAGAGTTCTTGTCCTGTGTGTATTTTATTTATCGTATGCATATATATATAAATATATATATGTATGTCTCTGTTTATGTACCTGTGTGTGTATATACACATCCACACACTTTTAACATGAGAGAGGAACCTGTTTTTCTCCACTTTGTACGTGGAGACTTACACATTCCTCCCTGTCTTGTACCCTGTGCAGTATAAGCTCTAGTGATGAGGCCAAACAAAAAGATATAGTTCACCATAGTATATTAGGTTATGTAGCAAAGTCATTTTTCAAGCAAGTAAAATAAAGCTCTGTATTCCAAACTTCTTTTCCTTTACATTTCTCATAAAGAAAAGGAAGGAAAAGGAAAGAGGGGAAGGCGTAGGATTATGGCAGTAGCATTGAGTCAGTGGCACGCGTGCGTGTGCGTGTGCGGGCGTGCAAGCGCATGCACGCACACATGCACACACAAGTGCACAGAGAGCAGGGCTTTGGTTGACAAATGCAGATTGTCCAGAGGAGGTGGATGCATAAGTAAGGAAGACTCTGCAGTGATGCAATTGTATCTTTTGTGTTTGCATGGAGTGAGAAAACAAATTCAATTGGAGGGGGGGAAAAAAAAAGCAAAGACCTCTTTTTAGGTCCCTCATCAGTGAGAGCATACTCAGTATGCTAGAGAATTTATCTGAAACCTTTTAAATCAAGGCCTCTTTATTACAAAAATAAAAACGAACAAACAAAAAAGTATGAGAGACGACAAGATGCTGAAGTGTCACTCCAATCGTCCCTGCAGAGAACAATTGCATCCCATTTATTATTCATTCTCTTCTCTCATTTCTACGATGTCTGTCATTTCCTCTGTGTGAGGCATGTCAGTCATTGCAGAGTCTTCACCTTCTGTAGCTGCTTCATTCTCATTCCGCTTCTTTTTCTAGATTGAAACAAGCATTCAGAAACTGATCAGTAAGTTGGGCATGAACACAGTCCTACAAACTTTGGGCACTGGGAGAAGCGAGGTGCAAACAAAGTTTTTTTTTTTTTTTAGTATGTTATTAAGAGCCAGAATATTTGTGTCACTTTCATGGCTCATCACTAATAAGTTGTCTTAACTTAGAAGGTTCCCATAACCTTCCTGGGGCTCAGCTTTCTCCTTTCTAATGTAAATGCAATAATAGAGGCATTTCTTATGCTAAGCAACATCCAAAACAGGCTTCAGCATGACTGGAGGGAAGACAGCGTCTGGAACTNAGCATGACTGGAGGGAAGACAGCGTCTGGAACTTTTTACATCACTGACTTTTTATTAAAAAAAAAAAAAAACAAACAGAAAAGCAAACAAAATCTGAGAGAAGATAAGCTGCTCTAGAGGGAAAGAGAGAGAGAGGTGGCAACCTAATTTCTCAAATGTCAAACTTCAGGAATTTTACAAGATGTGAGCATTCTGGCTTTTCTTGGTATTGCTGATCCACTGTGATCCCCTACTCCACCAGGGCCAAGGAATATAAGAGTATTTTTGGCTAGCAGGAGCAGGAGGGCAATCAAGAGTCCTATGATTCATCCAGGATGTCCTGGATTAGTAAAGCGAAGAAGCATTCAGCCCCACTACAAAACAAGTAGAAGCATCTGTTCCTTATTATCCGTTTCTCAGCAGGCTGACTAGTTTTACAGAAAACACTTGTACAGCTGACAAAAAATCCCCCACAGGTATTATTGATTCAGCTGAGTTGGGCATATCAGAGTTTCAAAATTTCAGAGGTGTCTACACAACACTTGATTTGCAGCTCTCAAACGCTGCCCGCTTATTACCACTGTAGGTGAAAACAAGTTGGTGTATACAGCTACTGGTTGGCTCTGTCACTGCCGCATTGGTTGTTGAGACGATGCTGTCAGTTACGTACTAATTGTGGTAAGGGAATAAATTACGTTGGCACAGTTATTCCTACTACTACCTGCACTCATCACTGCAAAAAGTTAAGCACCGTGTCCCTGGCCAGAAACGCTCTAGGAGCTACTACTGTAACTAAGAAACAATGAGGAGGTTCATCCAAACAGATATATGTTGTGAAACCACAGGCCAAGAACAGCCATTTCAGAGTCTACAGGTTTCACTCACTGGTGCTCAAGAAAAGCACGACAGATTAATTGTGACCGAGATCGGGGTCTTCTATTTACTTATGAACCTTGTACATTTTGGTCTATTGCTGTAGCCTGCACTGTTAAAATGTGTCAAAACTGGTTTTAGTCTGTTCCAACACAAGGCTTTTAAGTATTCCATCTTCCATACTTTTTTGCTAAAAACAGAAGTGGTAGGCATCTTCGCTTGGCCTTTAGTAAGAAATCTAATTAAAAAAAAAAAAAGTAAACGTGTAGATTATATATTCTGCTCCCATCCACAGAGTCCTTCTGCACCATGGAACGATGTACACACCATGCTGTTTCTGCTTGGAGTCGATCCTGCTGCCCTACCTAGTGACTAGAACACGTAACTGGAAGGGCACAACATACAGGTACTGCAGTGTACCCAGTCACCAAGCCAATAGTTATCTTATGTTTGACTTCATTTAGTGGAATATTCTTTGAAATCCATGTACTGCTCTGTATATGCAGGACTGTACTGTGTGAAATATGGAAAAGTATGCCTATGAGAAATCGTTGCCTGTTTAAGTATTTGTAAGCTCTTATCCTCCACTGCTGCAGGAGCATATCTTGCTTTAAGTCAGATAGCAAAAAAAAAAAAAGCACTGTACTTTTTGTCCATTTCCAACAGAGCTGGTTTTATAAAGAAATAAAAGTATACATATACATACACATGTACATGTACATAGGAACGACTCATCCAAGCTTATTACATGTATAGGTACATGTTGTAAGCTTGGATGAGTCGTTCCTATGTCTACATAAAGAAGCTATGTTGTACTATAGTAGCAGATCTACAGTGCAAAACAGGTGGTGGCAAGGAGATGATATCTATGATACACGTTTTGAGTCCCATGGCCTGAATGCCCACTAGCAGTTGAAGGGGACCTTTTGATTTTATTTCAACCCAAAGAATTCCCAAGCTGCACTCTTGAAACTGCATGTGGAAGCAAACCAAATTCAGTAAATGGGGAGGCTGGGGCGTTACATTTCAAAAGCATACTCTCAGTCTGAACTAAAAGCCACTATATTCATCAACTGCTTTCACCAGATCCCGCAGAACCTAATTCCTACCTGTTTCCGATAGACGTAACAGGCTGCTATTGCAACCATGGTGGATTCTCCTACAAAACCAGCTAGAAGGGATCCTACTCCAAGCGTGGCTCCATGAACTCTGTGGGCGGCATAAAAAGAAAGTAGTCATGGTTGTGTGAGAATGCATGATTCATAATTAAATTTCCACTGACATATAGAATCAAGCTGTTGTTAGAAATAATTTCCTTCAAAGACATAACACACTGGCAAAGAAAATAACTGGTATTTTAAAGGACTTTTGTTTCTTAATGGCTTCACTGTTTAGTAAAAGAAACACATTCTGAATCAAATTATGGACTAAGAGTGCTGTAGAATAGATTATTTAACTTATAAACAAGATATTCTTCCATTAGCTTTCTTAACAGTGCGTTTAATAGAATGGAAATAAATTCCCCTTAGGACACATTTTCACCTCTCTGGCATTTGCATATTTTTTCAAAAGGGTCATCATTATGATGCCTGCCTAGAGCAAAGTCACACTTGTAAATTTGTAGATGTTTCTTTTCCAGATATTGACATTATTTAGGCTTTATATTACACTTAGTATTCGGGGAAAATGTTCTGAGATATGCAAATTCAGCTATCAAGTGACAGGAAACAGGAATGAAGAGGAAAGCAAACCCATCAGCTCTGTGGAGAAGAGAATGATTTACCCCAAGTAAGGCAGCACAATGAGACTAGCGATGAGGACGATAATCCGCAGCACTGAGCTGGGTGCCAACACAAATGTCTTCTTTAGAGTCATCAGCCAACCAGTCAAGTGCGCTCTGACAGTCACTGTTCATAAACAGGGGAAGGGGGAGGGGGATGGGGAGAGAGGGAGGCAAAAGTAGTAAAAAAATATCAGTCATCTCATATGAAGATTTTTCATGCAGAGAGCACTGCTCAGAAATAACCATGGTGAAACTTGTTTCTGGTAACTTTGTACACTGGGAAACCCTAGTAGAAACGAAGCAGATCTTGTGTCCAAATTGCTTTAATATACTGATTTTTGGAAAAAGAAAAAAAAGCCAGTTATGGACAGCAATCCTTCCCAAGAGCTGTTCTCTTATAACCGATTTATTAGATGGTCCATTCCATTTTCTTCATTAAAAAAAACTATCCCCTTCCCTAAAGAAATCATGCCAAGGAAAATTTTCTATCTAGCTGCTGCGTGGCATATGGTGTAACAGCCAGACCACAAAAAAAAGATAGCTACATGTACCTATTCTTATATTTGGAGTTTACCTTTATAACAAAACTTTCTCGTCATAGAAGCAGAAAACACTACATGATGCAGCATTTGATTACGGAAGTTAGACATTTTTTGAGGGTAAACATTTTGATTACTGCTGTCAAGCCTGTCTCTGTCTTGAACAGGGGCATTAACTTGTATTCTATGTTGTTTACGCTCTGATGATACTTGAAAGCGCCACTGAGTCTGGCAGCAGAAGAGGAGACTAATGGAGGTGATGTTACTGTGGAGCTGGGCCTAGATGCTGTTCCAAACAGTTTATTTCAGTCTTGGCATGCGTGTATCACTACTGCCATTCATGTGTGTGTTCTTGGTCAGCTACAACAGCCAGAATTCAGACTTTTGACAATCAGAAACCTGCCTAATGACAGACTGCTCTTACTGCAACATTTGTATCTTGACTACTCATGTAAATAGTCTTGGTCTACACCAGCTTCAACAAAAACCGTGTTACTTATAATAGGCATGCATTTAGCCACTCTTGTATATACAGCCATGTCAGGCTCTATGACCACACCTCAAGGCTGGTTTGGTTTTAAGGTTACAGATCGTTATTTTCTTATTTTTTACCTGGAACTGGAAAGAAGGAGAAGATGCGCAAAGGAACAACACACAGCTCTGCAAAAGCGAAGTCTACTCCAATTATGTCAACTAAAATCTTCTCTGACACGTTTGGCGTCCAAAACATCACAAAACAGAGCTAGGAAAACAGAATTAAGAAATGTTTATATTTCAGAAGGGAAGCACAACAAAAGACAGAACCTCCTGGTCTAAAAGATTTGTTTACTCCACTGATGGGTATTTTTGATATTAAATGAAGGAAGAAGATGGATACAAAGTAATAAAAACAAATTTGCTTTTCTACAGTGTTCAGAGATCTGTAGCATGCAACTATCAAGGTTTTCATCATCACTAAGACAGGTGTATTTTATGATTAATCACTTTATTTAACCGTTCTCCTATGTTTTGGCCTCTCTGCACATAGACTGAGGAAAGAAAATAACAAAACTTACATGTTAAGCAATAGTCCTGACTCAACAGTTTATGAAGCAGTCAGAAATAACACAGGCATGCAAATCTAACAGAATATTTGCTGGACTTGGATTCTACCAATCCAAATGTTACGGTTCAGCCTGACTGTAACCAAGAAGAAATTGGAGGGGAGGTTTTAAAAGATTCTGCAGAGAGCCACCCCAACCATCAACAACTCTTGTCTTTGACTTGAGGATGCCAAACGCTCCAAAAGTCACGACCGACTTTATTGATCTTAATAGGAGGGAAAACAGATAAAAAATATTGCAAAGAAATAACCACCAGCAAAACATAAACAGAATCAGAATGATTTTCCTTTACTTTGAGAAATGTATTCAAAGCAATGTTTTTGCCACAATTGAAAGACATTTTCAAATATTTAAATGCAGTCAGACTCTAGTGTACATACAGTATATTTATGCTCAGCTTGCGTTCAAATACACAGAGTACACAAGTGTACATAAGACAAGCATGTCGACTTCAGAAGCGATTCCTACTCTTCAGGCTCCTCACATACTAAGACTGATGCATATAGAAAGTATTTCTATGCTGTCCGCAAATGGGTACTTGAAAGGTCTAATTGCTACAAAAACAGTAAGACATTTGGTTTTTACAGTACTTGCTCTGTTAAGGCACCCACATTCCTAAACAGACTATCAAATGTTATAGTAACTAAATATTTGAAGTACTCCAAGACCCAGAGATCTCACCTAAATCTAAGATTAGGGGCTTAAACATGCTGCTGATACTAGTACTGTTAGTATGTAATATGCCCGATACCAAGGCAAAGGTGTTCAATACAGTCCTGCACACACGGTGCCCTCAGGCCACAAATATGCCAGGTCTTGTTATTTTAAAGAGTGTGCTATTTAGTCCATACATGAATGGAAAACTTCCATAAAAAGCCCAAAACAAATGGTACAGAAGTAGTACATGCTCTTTAATTTTTTTGGTCAGTCCTGAGGCAGGGCTTCAGGCTGGGCTGTGGGAACTCTTAGCAGCCGGCAGGTCCAGATTTGGTTCAAGGCACTCACTGAAGAACAGTGCTGACAGCCCTTACAGGACTTTTTCTGTAAGAAGGGGTACCTGACATCCTTTCAAGTGTAATTACTTTGTTATTTAATTTGGTTTTGCAATTAAAAAAGTTATTTCTTCCTGTTATTCCCGCAGAAAAGCAGATGTTAAGGAAGCAAGCTGACTGAACAGGGCAAAACTTGGAACCTTAAATGCTCTGGTACTCCTCTCTCAGTTTACAAACCAGTGTACCAGGTAAATTATGCACACTGGCTGTACAATCTGATGGGTCTGTAAGACTCTATAACCACTCTCTTATAATTTAGCCTACAAGTTAGCATCATAGGTTCTAGCTCTTCTCTTATTATCCAGTTGTCACATCCCTACACCTTCAGATGGCTTTTAAATTTAGTCTTTGAAGTCCTACTACCTCCAAGGCAGCTGGGATTTCACTCTCATTCTTTGCTTGTGCGCCAGAGATTGTCCTTTCTGTTTAGTCTACGAGTCCCCAGAGCACAGAAGTTTCCCAAAGTCCTTGACCGAATGGCCCGTGGGACGTCTCATGTTCTGACAGCCTGTGCGGTGAACAAAATATTTCACCTTCCTGCAGAAAGGCTCATCCTCTGTTTCTTCCCCACTTCTTATGGTAGAATCTACTATTTATTTTTCACAATTGAATGTTTTACTGGACTAATTTGATGGTGTCTTGTGGTATATCTCCATCACCTATACAGAGATTAGTAAGTGGAGGAAGGTAAGAGCAGAAGACAGCAGAAGAACTGAGCATGGAGTTTTTTCTGCTTTAGCCAACGCTTCTCTCTCCCTGCCAAACTACTTGTACAGGGTACAACTGAAGCAGAGGGGACAATCCAGGGCAGAGAAGGTTGTGTGGTTGAGAATCCAATTATTTACAAGTAACTGTACAGCGACAGAGCAAATTCTTTCATTGTGGCAGACATCATTAGGCAGATTGCAGTGATTTTTACTCTTCCTGCAAATGACCTGTAAAGCAACCATACAGGGTGTATTTTGTCAAATCTTTCTTTAAAGTCCAATAAACAAAATAAGATGCAAAGATGTCCACTCTTCAATTATAATTTGCTGTTTTCATGAAAGCAAAGGCCTTTACGCTGCTTGTACTGCACAATGCCATTAGTATCCTGCTGAGCAGTGTAGTTACTGCTGCTGCAAGATTCCATACATTTATGCTAACAGCAGTCTGCCCACTGCTAGCAAAAGGCAAATACAGCAGTCTTTCTTTCTTCAACAGCCACTTGAAAGAGTATTCTAACACAGTTAGATAGACAAGCAAATAAGTGACCAAAAGCTTTGTTTTCAATCCTGCTCTCTTTGAAGTTAAACTTTGTTTCTGGCCTTAATAAGAACAGACTCAATCTCCATCCAGCTCCTACGTGAGGAAGGTCAGTTTGCAAATCAGGGGTAATGACTTATACCCAGGTGGTATGCAGTCATTCCTCCTCAGCTGTTGCAAACTGCAGTGTTCCCCCGCTCCCCTGATCAGCAGAGAGTCAGTGCTGATAAATGGCTTCAAAGAGCACTTCTTATATAGCAGCTGGTGGGCACAGACAGCAGTGACTGCTAAGCTCAAGAATAAGCAGCTTGAGGAGGTGAGGCATGGCAGCAGCAGGACCTTCTATTTCTGTCTCAGCATGTTTCCCTCTTTTGGTTGTAATATTGATAACTAGTTTCATTTTGCAAAGAGATTCCTCTCTGTCATCTTATGAGCAGGTGACGTTGTCATTGCCCACAGGGGACAAAGCTGCAGGAAAAGAAATTAATGCTTTGCATCGTGCAAGCCCTCTGCGATTTAACTTTCAGAGCACTTGCGACTTGGGAAGTTTCCTTATTATTTCAAAGCCAAGTTCAAAATGTAGTAGAAAGAAATAGGCTCTACTTCAGGAAAACAGTAACACTAAACCTGCAAAGGCGAGAAGGTATCTCGGCTAGCGATTCTATCACAGATGAGGTATACTGAAAGTGGGATGAAGTCTTAGCTTTTTTGTGATGCTGAGCGGTTTGTGTAATGTTTGTGATTACCTTGGTAAAGGGTGAGGACTGAGCAGAAAGGAGGCTGGAGAAGATGGCAACAATAAAAAATTATGCAAGTAGTCCAGTGAAACAGGGAGTGTGGCACACACAATTAGAGACGGGATCTACTCAGGAAAGATTCTAGGAAATAGAAATGCCTATAGTATGTCTCCTATCTTTCTTTTCATTAAAAGGAAGTTTGTTTCTCCCTCCCCCTTACGTCTTTCTGTGTGTGTGTGCAAGGTTAAAAATAGAATAAATAGGCTTGGGTAGGGTTACAGTTATACCTTCATTTAATCTAATCAAGAGGTGAAGATGAAACAGTAAAAGCTTCCACACAGGCTAGCAACACGCATGTATAATGGCATTGCAGCTTCAGGTTGCAATTGCAGTTGGCTGCAATGGCTCTATACAGTAATGAATATTGTACTTGGCAACTCTGCTGAGGCTGAAGTGTTTTAATGCTTTGGGAGTAAGGATTTTGCATGTGGAATTCTAGCAACAGAGTTGATTTGATTTTCTGTTATCTTATGGTATGAGTGCAGCATGATATTAAAGGATAGTTTTGTTAAAGTCTTTGATCATTTAAACGGAACTTCAACTGAGCAGTGACGAGCGATTTAAAAATACAGGAAAATTGAAGATATAAACAGGAGAGTGGAACACTACAGAGAATCCGCAGGCCTGAATAAAGACAGTAGTCTATTATGGTGGCGTTATCTCTCTATAAAGAACAGTAGCCTAAGCATTTCTGGAAGCATTTTAAATAATTTGAACTGGTAACTGGGTAACATGTCTTTAACTGATGTACAGTAGTAACATTTGAAGGACTTTATTAAATATGTCACTAACTTACAGCAGCATAAGAAACTCAGTACAGCTGTACTAGATCAGACCAAAGCACTAGCTAGATTAGTGCCGTCCCTCTGCTAATGGTCACTGGGGGTTTGCCTGAGGAAAGGGCACAAAGAGCAGGGCAAGTGCAGAGTAAGAGATGCCCTCCCCTGCCTGCATGGTCTGAGCTGCTGGCAGGAGTTCAAAAACTGTGGTGCACCTTCATCCCATGCAGCGTTAAGTTGTGCATATAAAATACCTGATATTAATGTTCTTATTTTTTTTTTAATTTTTGCAATCCAGTTTTGCACTAAAAAAAGTAAAAAAACTCTCTCACTTGTGGCTCAGACACTCTCGGTAAGTAGGTGTGCTTATTTTCATGTGGAACCTTGTTATTCTCAGCTAGCAAATTCAATGTCTAGGCATATTAAAAGGTTAGACATCAAAAACTTTTGCTGTCGACAAGCCTGAGAGAATGGCAGGGAAAGTACCAAACTGCTAGCGCTCAGTCAAACTTCTCTTTAATTTCTTTTCTTAAGTACACTTCATGCATATGACTTTCACAAATGATTGTGAGAAAAGACTGTTCATGAGAGTTTGTTTCAGATGCTGCGTGTCCGAGTTTGAATGCCAGTAGTTCTTGAAAACTAACAGTCTTTTCATAGGCTCTGCATCTCCTGGAAGCTGTTTCCATTTATTCTGGTTGCTGACAGGGATTACTAAACCTCAGAGACCCACTACATAATGCATTACAATACATTATGCTAACAAAGGCTATTGTCATGTGTATAGTAATCTGCAGGGTACTAGACTGATTTGCTTTTAGGCACTTGCAGAAAGCTGCCTGTCTTTTGGGACATTCATTGATAAATATAAGGCACAAAAGAGTATTCCAGTGAGCTATGAACAACAGTGCAGCATTTCTAGGCCTCAGTGCAGTCTCCAGTTAGAAGAAATACTGCCTGATGACAAAGATGTGATATGGCTCTATGTTCCTCAGAAAGAAGTTACGGAATACAAAATGGATGTTTATTAAAAATGGGTTAGACATACACCAGCCTGGAATGAGACTGGAATAACAGATCTTGCCAGGGGGGAGGGTAACAGTAACCTTTTAAAGGTTCTTCTGTGATGATATGCAGTTCATATTTATCTCCTGCAAAACAACTCTCAGCAGATGTTTCCTATCATTTACTGAACTTGCTATATTTGCAGATGTATGGCTGTCCAAGAGAGGTGTTTTGTCCTCAAAATATTGTTCTATGTATGTATTGAGGATTGCATCCTATCTAGTTTAACCCATGCCTTGTTCATGACTTGTCTATGCCCATTTATGCTATGTGGTGCCCAGTGAGGGCAGAGGAAATTTACTTGACACCTTATTACACATCTCAGTTTTGAAGTGCACCTCAGATCTTTGGGACAGTATCAGTTAAGTTTATCACTTCTATTAATATGGAAGAATGATTTGCCAAACATCTCCATGGCCTCCCTCTTTCTCACATAAGCAGAACTTCCATAATTCTTTCTCCTTTCAGAGCTTGTATCACACTTACAAGATGAGCTAATCTCGCAGATATGTTTCTAAGTCAAAACAATCTTGTTCTAACTTGCATCAGCGTGAAAAACTGAATTTGACTTGTCTGTTCAACATTCTATTTTGCAAGATGTTGGAAAAGATACATTTGTTGAACTTGTTAGTGCTGTTCTTATGGCTATTCCAAATCCATACCTTCATTGACCTTGAAAATTTAGTTCTCCAAATGACTCTGTAGTACTGGGGCTTGTCACTCAAAAACTTAGTCTAGTATCTTAATGTTAAAGGAAACTGCACTTCTCTCCTGTATTTTTATGAAGAATAAAAGTAACAACAGTTTTGAACTGCTAACTACTAGTACTGAAACTACAGAACTGGTTATTAGTCACACCCCTTCTCAGACTACAGGCGGAGTGTGTTTCCATGTTATATGTAGCTGTGCAACAGAATACAAATTCCTAATACCTCCTGAAGCACTCATTCCACTGTGCAGTCTCTCAAGTAGTTGAGCAACACGGAAAGTGTTCAACAGGGTTCTTACGAAGGAAGGAGATCCAACTACTCATTGATTTACACAAATAAAGGATTTTGTGTTTTACTGTGGACCAAGAAATCAAGAAGTCTAGGTTTTATCATAAAGACATTATTCCCTGTTGATAGGAAATCATATGTGAGTTTAACATGAAAATAATCAAGTGAAAAACTTGTTGCCTTTAAAGACTCAGGGTCTTTTTTTATTAGTGGTTTTGTTTTGTTTTTTTAAGCACACTGCTATAAACAATCATGAAGTTCTTTGGAAGCTGCGAAGGAATTGCTGGGCATGGTATGACACTAGAGGCCAGCATCACTGGCTTGCTGTGGAAGCTTACTGCATACCATAGCCTGGCCTGCACCAGAATGAACCTGCAGAATCCTGTCCTACTTTTGCTGTAAATCATGGCAGAGAGAGGTCTTAGCACAGCTACCCCAGTTTTGGCAGTCTTAAGGAGTTTTTGACATACAGCTTTTGAGACAAAAAAAAATAAATTTTGAGCAGCCTAAATGGAGGCATTGAAGGTTCCCACAGTCTGACACTCTCTTAGGATATCATGATGACATGCTCACGCGTCCTGTAATTCTGAAGTGGGCAGAAAGTGGGTCCTTTTCTTCTGTGGGAAATGTAAGGTTTTTCAAGACCAGACTGGCCAAAGCCCCAGGGAACCTGCCTTGACCTCACTGCTGACCCTGCTCTGAGCCAGAGGCTGGACCTGATGAACTCCTGAGTCCCTTCCAACCTGAATAATCCTGTGATCCTATGAAGCAAAAAGCCCTGGTTCTGTGTGCAGTAAAAATGTCAGACCACAGTCGTATTTGAAAGCAGTTTATCGTAATGCTGATGACTTGAATCACAAGGACATTCTCTTCTAGCAATTATCCCTCAGGCGCACACAAGTCAGTATAGATTTCTCTGAACTTTGTGTTCTGTGAAGGGTGGTGTAAAGCTGAAAACAGCTGTTATAAAATTTGTCAGGCAGCAGGGCAAGCAAGAGAAACCTGAGCCTGCCTGCAGGAAAACTCCCTAACTTCACATCTTCTCCTGAAATAATTGGTTTCTACAGATCTAAGTCTCCCCACGCCTCCCTCAGCTTTCCTTCTAGTTCAGAGTTACAGTGCACAAAGTTCTTCAGAAATAAAGCTAGGTCCAGCAGCTGTGGAATACGCTGACTCTCTGACAGCATTAACATGATGCCACATCTGCTTTCTCACCAACTGCTGCTGAAAATACTTAAGTGGTATTTTTCAGGCTGGTTTTGGTCACTACATTGCTTAAGCTAGTCAGTATATCACCCCATTGAATTATACTGCTTTAACTTTTAGAGAAAGCAGCATATTTTACTGAGTACAGCCTCACTTTAAAAAAGCTTGAATAAACCAAAGCTGGGAGATTCCTAGTCTCTCTGTGAAAACTGTCGACTTCACAACTTAGACATTTTCTTCTATCCTGAGTCTTCTGCAGCCCTTCCTACTTGCTATTGCAATTACAGAGTTTGAGCAGAAACACACTCTAGTGACAATTTTTGACCCTTCCTCTTCTGCTTGCTCCAGCCACTCATGCAGAATAGACCCTTTGTGCGAAACCTGAACAATCATGAAGGAGACATCAGTCTCCACCTCACTGCAGCAAACAGAAGTCCTTTGTTCTGGGACAAAGGGTCAGTGCGGTACCATGGATGGGACAAGGCCCTTGTGAAGATTTTATAAAGTCAGCCTCTGGTGGTCCAGCATCTTCCTGAGCAGGCAGGAATGCTTCCACTCGTGTCTGAAATAATTTTTACTGAAGTGGGAACTAAACCTGACCTTGAAAAGGTAAAAAGCTTCTTGAGCAATTGTCTGCCAATATGTCATTTTCCAATTGTTACTTTTGAGCCAGCAGCCTGAAGTTTAAAAAACAGTATCTGGGAGTTAAGAGATGTGCAAAATCAAAGCAATGAAAACAAACTCATCCACTGGAATGGTGGTATTATTCTAAAAGTTGTCCTTGGCATCCATATAATGTATGACTGTAAAGTATAAAGAATATGGATTTAGTCTGAAAAGTTAACGCTGTTTTTTTGAATGTGAATATCCTAGCTAGGACTTGTGAAGTCAATACAATGAGGCTGTAATGAAGCCATTGATGAAATAAGAGTGGGGACTGTGGGGGAAATCTGTCCCTCTTTTTCTGTTTCCCTTCTTTGTATACTCATGACAGACAATGACACTGAATTCAGTCACCCAGGGAATTCCAGATACTCGCACTGTCGGCGGCTGGCTTTGTGTTCTCTTGAGACAGACCAGTTCCTTGCCACGACATTTCTTCCTGTGGATTTTACTGCCTCTCAGTCCTATTATCCCATGACTCTATACAGCCCAGTTGTAACCTTTCACAATAAAGCAATGCAGAAATGTAAAATAAAGACAGCCAATAAAAGATAGGAAAACATGAACGAACCTTGAACACAAATCCAGTGGCCTCTGCAATGTCTTAAACTTTTGATTGCTTTTTGACCTGTGACACTGAATGTCAGGTATATACGGTGGCAGCAGAACATGGTTCCCATGCACGTTTCCCTTCATTCATCTTTAAACTTGGGAGGAAACACTGCATGGAAAGCTAAATAACACTATACAGCACTTTGGTTCTGAAGAAAAAGCAGTTTGTGCTGTTTCTTACAGCCAATTGCTAGCCATGCCTAAGCTCTTCTTTGTTACAAAAAGGTATTCTTGAAAGCAAGCAATAAATACGAGGAATGGAGGGATACACTGCAGTAGCTACTGTGAGTCTGAAGCCCTTCAGCACTACACAGGGGGAATTATTTATTTTCACAAGCAGAAAAGGAGATATTCAGGGAAAATCTCCTGTTGAGAAGAGCTGTAAGCATGACCTTGGACATGGGAGGATGAACTACTGCTTTAATCTGGATGAACTGGACAATTTACTATAAAGTACAGTTGCTTTAAATGTAGTGGAAGGGGAATGAGGATAGGCAGTATTAATCTATGATTTGATATTGTGTGTTGCATTGAAAAATATCAATTATTATTCAAACTCTAAAGTTCCATAGCCGGACTTAACTTCCTTAAAAAAACAAACAAAAAACCACACAAAAATCATACAACCTTGGTTAGCTTTAGAAAACTGCAAAGGCTTGCCCTCGTTAATGTATTAGCACAAGCCACTTTAAGAAAGTTGGCTCTTAAATAATCTTCCATTTATAAATTCTAATGCAGTGTCTGGTATCTGATATGCTGGAACTACAAGGCTGCAAAACTTCAGCTCATGTACCTGGCCATGTTTGTTAAAACACTAGCACATCAAAAACTGACAAGCATTATTGCCATCAGAAGTCATGTTACCTTTTTGATCCAGAATTCAAATTTTTGATTTCTACAGAGTAACTTAGCCTGTGCAATGTTATAGTTTGAGCACATGAACACTGATAAGCTCACAGATTTCATTATTTACATGAAAGAAAACATCATGATGAATCCCACTTTCCGTGGTGTGGCTAAGCTGTTTCCTCCAGTAAGGCAGAAATGCTACAGTAGCCAAATCCTCAAGACAGAAGAGATTAATGAGGTTTAAAACTGGGTGTCATATTGCAGGAAAGATGTACAGTATTGGAAAGGCCAAGGAAGTTAAAGTACGGCTTCTCCTTTTCAGACCCTGATGCTATTCCTTCAACCATGAGTCACAAATTCATGAAAAAATGAGGCTTTGTTAATTTCAGTCCATTTGTAACTACTTGTTCAGCTGCTGGGCTCTCCTACACCATCACCACACAAAGACTACATCTTTGTTTCTCTCTTTAGCATTAAATACTTTCATATTTCATGCCCCCCCCCCCNCCCCCCCCCCCCCCCCCTTCTTTCCCGCCCGCTTTCCCAGTTCCCAGCTTGGCCCTGATGGACCATCTTCTGAATGTCTGCTAACAGTCATCTATATGAGAATTGAGATGGGCGAGAAGGTTTCAGCATTGCATGCTGGTCAGGAGTAAAGCACAGAGAGGAACGCCTAAATTAAGGACTTCAGAAATCACCACTTTGTTCTGAAATGCTTTCTTTGGCTTGTGAACTAAGAACCAGCGTTAACAGCCTGGAATGTATATAGCTATCAATGCTGTAAGAGCTGTAATAACCAGGTGATTTTCTCAGGTAGCAACCCACTCTCAATACTCAGAGAACTGTGGCATCAGTCACAAGGAAACAGAAACAGTATCCCTTGATTTTTCTTGCTCCCCTTTCCAGCATCTGAATCACTTGAAACCATGGGGATTAGGCAGCAGATACTTGGATGAAGGGCTTTTAAGTGAGAGTGAAGGAGGAATAATGAAGTAAAAGCCCTGACAGTGTCTTGCATTGGTCACAACTTGCAAATCACTTTCCTCTAGGTTGATCTTTACCAAACTTAATAAAGTATGCGCACAGAAACCTTCTCACTCTGTTTGCTAAAATGCATGAGGGTGAGGGCATAAACTCTAGTATTCCTATATTTTCTTGGTAGCTGACACTCTAATACTGATTTTACAGTAGTAGTGGTAACTGACCTTACTTTCTTTAAGAAAGGGGGAAAAAAATAACTACATTTTTGTGAAAGTATGTTTACATATACTGCTTGTGGCAAATTCCGTTTTAAAAAACTTTGCACACCCTCTGGATACAGCGAAGCTGCCTGAGGCATCTAAAAATTAAAGCTAATCTCCTGTCAAGTCCTGAATGCAATTTATGGTCTCTCAGTCTTGAAATAAGACCCTTCAGGTGTTTGGTCTCCAAAAATGGAAACAAAGTGAAGCGCACGATACTTTTTAAGGTATTGCAACTCATTAAGAGCATTCATGGTGGCTAAATGTCAGCCTGTGTGGGACTCCAGAAAGCAACCAACTGACAGGCAGCAAGAGATGCCTACTGCATGGAGCTGCCTTGCAGTTATACCACGCTACGGACACTTCTGCCTTTGAAAGGTTTCATCAGTGAAACAGCAACATGTTCCCTGGCGTTTCTCAATATGAAAGCCTAATTCATATGACCCTGAATGCAAGCTAAGGATGCCTAGTAGGACAGAAGTCTCCTAGAGAGGAGATCCAAAGAATTCTTTAACTTCTGTCCTTTACCAACAGTTGCTTTATGTCTCATTGTTTAGCAGGACAGCATAGCTGAAAACATCAAATATTCCTCTGCCTTATGTATGCAAGAGCTTTACTCAGGATACTTCACCATGTGGAAAATGAACTTACAGGTAAATGCGGAAAGTGATATGAAATGGCATATTTATTAAACTAGACATTGAAAATTTGAGATCAAATGGGACTATTTGAAAACTGGATAGTCTTTGGTGACCCTCATGGGAAAAATCAGCTGCAGCACAGATAGCTGGGAAATAACAAAATTTGCTGAGTTCAACTGGAAATTAAACAACTATTGAGTAAAAAATGTTTGGTAGATGCATAGCATCAGCGTGGGAATACATCAATAAACCAATGCTGTTTCTACAATATACTGAATTGGCATGAATATTCTGTCTTCACTCACGTGGACTCCGCCAGTGCCTACACTTCACTGGCTGGTGAAGCCTTGCTGATCAACAGGACAGGAGAGTCGGCAGATGGTACCCACTTGGCACTTGGCCGTTCCTAGTTTGGCATAACCAAATCCAAAGCAGAGCGCAAAAGCTTGGGCATCTGGAGTTGCCTTTTATACAGAGGAGGCTGCTCAGCCTGAATGAAACAAAGCTGCTTCTCTTCCACAGTGACTGGCTCTAGCTCTTACAGAATTAAGAAATAAATAGAACGCAGCAACTACTGAGTCCTGTATTCTGTACTTTAATGCTTTTATATAGGGAATTTTCCCTGCTACACTGGCTTCCTTGTTCTCGACCGGGGTTTTCTTCTTATCATCTCCTAGGTGCTTGATGATTAATTATAGATAACCAAGCAGACGATGACTGGAGACTCGGCAAATGATGGGATGTCTTGCAGTAAACTGTCATCAAATGGGACAGAGACTATCCTCCTCCCCTTTTCAGGCTGAAACTGAATTATCCCATCGCAGGAACCCAGCAAAAGAAACCCTGTCACTCTGTAGCCCTCTCTGCTGTTTTACGTCTGTGACGGGATCCCTCTATTGAATCTTGCAAGATCAGTTAAAAAGCCTATGGTCCCCAGCAGCCTGTCCCACTTTTCTGCACATGGTTGGGGGGAAATAAGAGATCAATAGGCGAACATGTTAAATGCTGCAGCTTAAAACTTCTGATCATTGTAATACAAAAAACTCCACTTACAATTATACATAACTACACTCTGAATATTCTTATATACTTATCAGACACATATTTATAATTCCATACACTATACGTTAGTATAAAGGATGAATAGAACGGCCAACTGATGGTAGCTTATGCTTCTGTGCTACAAGATGTAAGCACTGACACAATGCCTGTGTGCTGCTCTTCCTAAGGGGCTGATAACGTCCAGCAAATGAAAAAAACAGACAGTTGCCAATAGTGAGTCCTTAAACTACAGATGCTTATCAGCAGGAGCCCCTAGAAATCAATAGGTGTTTTTTCCCCTGTCAAAAGGATAAGTTCAGATATGAATATAAATATTATATTCTATTTACAAAAAAATGTAACATTTTATTATAGAATATGAAAAATGGACTAACATATAATATAGAAAGTAATACTGTAAATATAAGAAACATTTTAAAGCTATCATTAGACTCCTCAATTATGGACAGCCTTGACTGTAAACCAAGTGACATTTTGACATGTATTGACACACACTTATTCAACTCCCAGGCCCAAATATATAAGCCAGTAAACTGACCAGCTGTTTGCTCCTAAGGATATTAAATTTAAACTTTCACCGAGATTTTAATCTAATGCAGGTTACCTGGCATTTGAATTTGATTACCACAACTGATGCATATCAATTTGTTCAGCTTAAGAGCTGGAGCCTTCACTTTAAATGAAACTTCATGTCAATGTTTGGGTTTTTTTCTATTTTAAAAAAGGAGATGTACAGTTTTTACTAGTTTGTCTGTGGTTTGTAACACTAAATCTGAAATTTGTAAGCCTTGCATAAATGACACACACACACACAAGTGTAAATGTGAAAGCTTTCCCTCTGTTCTATCTTTCAGTCTCCTTTTGAGATAGAAAGGAATGAAAAATCACAGGGCAAACTCGAACATCTGGATTTTGTTTCTTAAGCAGTGCCTGCTAATTAAATCTAAGATGATAGCATTCTACACAATTAGCTTCTCCCCTTAATCAGGCTGTTTATTAATGAAAACTGCTACTTTCCCTGTTTGTCCATAACTATGTGTCCATTTTAAAAAAGAGCAAAGCAGCATTGAAATTCCTTTTATGATAGCACTGGTGCTATTATACTTAAAGATGGAAAGAGCTTTGATCTGTTTCTAATAGAACACATGTTAAAACTGAGGAGTACTGTGCAGCTCTCTTGCTGTACATTAACTTGGTGACAGACGGATGAACATGGCATGGTGTGCACAGCGTGTCACCCTTGGCACCTTGAGCCTGTCTTATTGGTAAAGGGAAAACCTGTTGTAATACATAGAGCACTCAAGAATATGAAGATACAACCGGCCACGTGTCTTGCTGACACTTTAATTAACAGGAACCACGCAGCTAACTGGAGTGGGTGTTTGGAAACGTATCCCAGAAGCACTGTGTCTGTCCCAGCTGAGTCTGTCCCAAGTTGAAGAGGAAGCTGAACTGAATAGCACAGTTCACTAACTACTGCTGTAAGAACTGATTGCTCTTTCTTTAAAAACAAACAGGTAAGTACAGACTATTCTGGGTCATTTTTAGTGATGGTGAGCTAGGGAGCTTTCACAGTGGTCTCTGAGAAATGGCTTCCTCTGATCAGCATCCTGCATGCTCCTCATGCAGTGATCTTGCTTCAGCCACACAGAGCTGGATTTGGTTTTAGCCCAATGGCAGCGACCTAAGCGAGGGTGCTCACAGCTCTTGTTAAGTAAGACATCACTTGCCTTCCAAGCTGACTCTGAGACATGAACAGATGCCACCGCTCCCAGTCCCCTCAGAGAGTTCTATGTCCCACTTTCCCTAGTGCTGCTTGCACAACTCAGGGCACCCAACTTCACCACCTTGCACCCCTCACAGGGTTTGCACACAGACGTGTGTGAGGGCATGGCTGTGACTGCCACGTGGAGTGGGCAGCAACAAGTGCCCTCCCAAAGGAGCCCTCCGCTCATCACTTTCATATAGCAAGCACTAACTAACATGAAATCAGCCTGGGAAGCCTTGCAGCTCAAAGGCAAATGACCAAATGCTAATCAGGTGGCTGCCAGCAGCTAACATTAGCCAGGGAAGTAGATCTTACCTGACTGCAAGTTCTGTGTCATCACAGAAGCCTTAAGGAAGAGCTAAACTGGGAAATGGGGACAGAATAAAAAAAAAAAAAAAAAAAAAAAAAAAAAAAAAAAA
>RSEF01000002.1:86092309-86144784 GCA_003993805.1 Himantopus leucocephalus
GGCATGTAGTGATAGAACAAGGGGTAATGGCTTCAAACTGGAAAAGGGGAGACTTAGAATAGATATTAGGAAGAAATTTTTCACTATGATGGTGGTAAGGCACTGGAACACGTTGACCAGGGAAGTTGCGGATGCCCCATCCCTGGAAGTGTTCAAGGCCAGGTTGGATGGGGCTTTGAACAACCTGGTCTAGTGGAAGGTGTCCCTGCCCATGGTAGGGGAGTTGGAACTAGATGATCTTTAAGGTCTCTCCCAACCCAAACCACTCTCTGATTCTATGAAAATTTCTTCCTGAACGTCAGCCCCTTGCAATGTTTCCCAGCACAGACAAGGCTTTAGATCCGTCAGTGTCAGCACTGTCTCCAAAATGGCTCTTTTTAGTTCATTTTGAGAGTAAACAAAACCAACATGCATGAAAGTAGCCCCAGCATGGAAAAACAGCACCATCCAAGGCGGCAAGGAACAGCTACTGCAGTTTCGACACATGCTGCCTTTCCCAATGCTCACAGCAGATGAAGGATGCCCAGGGACAGGCTGCCATCCCACTGCACATGAGACAAATGCGGTTTTTCATTTTCCTGATGTGCTGGTTACCGGAAGTTTTGTTCATTAAAAAAAAAAGAGAAAAAAAGAAAAGCAGATCTCTGATATCTCCTTGCATGTGGAGGCTGACTTGAAATGAAAAGTAGTGAGAATTAAATAAAATGACTGTAGCCCTTAAGATATCTAGCCTGAGTTAATGATAGCTGATTTTCTTAGTACTCCAGTACTATGATCACGCAGCTTCCTCCAGATAAAAGCAACAGAGCTTCATAAGAAAAGACAACTCACCTTTCTTGAACTGCTAGTGCTTTTAGCATTATTAAGCAGAGGAGATAATTTTCTGGTTGAGATGAAAGCCAGAGTTGAACAAAGGTTTCTTACCGTTAAGGACAATGCCATGCAAACAAAAGTGAACTTCTTTATATGTGTCGCTGTGACGGTGCTGTTGGTGTTCACCAATTTATTGCTGGGGTTATTCTAGGGTGAGAGAAAGAGATAACGAGCATTAGCTTGGCTCCAGACTACTGGGAGGCTGACGGCACCAGGGTCATGTGTTGGACCTGACTGTCTGTGCGCGTGCAAGTCTGTCTTTGCTTATTTGCTTTTTAACCTAGAGCTTTCTGAGTACTTTGTAACATCACAGAACATTTTCCGCTTAAACTGACAGCAACTGCTCCTATGGTCACTGAGGGCTGAGTGATCTCCCTACTTTTCCAAGGAGTAAGTCCTATTTAACAAATTCAGCTTTGAAAAAGGGTGGTAGCTCTTTCTAAGGAAACTCTACATGATTTTTTTTTACCTTAGTTTGAAGTTTGTAGCATGTTTTCACAGGAAAAATAGGATTCTATTCCTTTTTACCACAGAGCGGTACCAAATCCATACACCAATGCAAGCACCCTTACTGATCCAATTAGACAAGTAAGTAATATAAACAAAGTTCCTGGAACAGCTGGCTCTGTTAATGCAGTTTAATGAAGAGAACATAATTACGACTATTAGATGTTCCACCTTGAACATGGGCTCTGTACTCACATGGCAGCAAAGTTTTATTTAAAGTAACAACATAAACCCTCTTCCAAATGTCTAATATAGCAAATGAAGCTGAAGATTTAAAATTGCCCTTGGGGAACACATAAAAACAAACTAAATGGTCTGTGAAAGGTGAGGATGGGATATCAAAAGCAGGGCACCATTTGGAGCCCTGTAGCAATAGGCTATTGGGTCATCTATTGCACTCACCCTGGGGCTGTTTAAGAAATAGAGGTATGTGCCCATGCTGATAAAAACTGTACCGTGAGATGTAGCACAATGTTTATTCATCCTTGATGTAACTCAGGTAGAACAGCAGTAACTGTCACATGGTCAGCCTCCTAAAGGAGGTTGAAGTTACTCGCAAAAGAAATAGGAACTTACGCAAACACATCTTGGAAATGGACAAACTGAACGTGAGCTCTGTGAAGGGTACACCACACACATTCAAGCAGGTGATGGAATTTTGCAATTTAAAGCTTTCGTGGTGATCAGTGCAGGGATGGCACCTGCACAGCCCCATACTCCTGCTTAAATATCTCCTTGGGTGCATGAGGATGCATGTAGGCAACCCAGACCCTAAAGCAGGAAGCTACTCCAACGCCTGCCCTTTTTGGGAACAGTTTAGGAAAACTCTCCGTAAACATTTTTTTCATGCATCTATTCTTATTTCTAGTGTTTCTGAAGAAATACTTTGTTAATTGTTAGTTTTGATATACGTGAGGATAGGCCTTGCTTACATCATTCATCAGTTTTTAAATGAACTCTGCTGCATGGCTCAAGTTTCTAACACGGCTAAAATAACAGAGAGGAAAGAAAGCACACCCAAATCCAGTCATCCAAAAGGGCTGTGAAGAAAAAGGGCTCTTGTTGATTCCTACCTCGCTGCTCTGCCCTTGCTGTACTCTGCCCTTTGCTCTAACTCTTGACCACGCACTCTTTACTCCTATCTCTTGCACACAGTTTAGTTCTTGGATCAAAATACTATGCAGATTATGGTGCAAAAAGAGTATCCACTCCCATCTATTAATCAGATAAATAGTGTTCACAAGTCCTTTGACAGTCGGTGGTGGTGTTCTGAATCAGATGGCAGGCACAGTCCATTAAGAGTAAGGGCATTATCACTGCATAAAACAGCAAATGGGGCACAGAACTAGGATATGCCTGTTTTCTTTCAGCAAATCAGTAGTAACCCTTAACCTGAGTGTAACTGCTAGGCCATGAGCTTCCTCTGGACATAGAGTCTCATAGAAGACTTAACCAGGACTCTGCTTCTCTCTTACAAACATGAACAGAAGTAATGATTTCCCTGTGAAGACAAGCATCTGACTTCTCCAGTAGAGCCAGTGAAGAGGGGCATACTTTCTGGATCCCAAACCCCATCAGCCAGTTAAGGCAATGCAGTGTGCTTCTGATGGCCATCAGCGTTGCCAGCCTTCTGAGTAACTGACAAAAGAAAATGGGAGTTCGCATGTATGCAAACTGTTTCAGCATCTGAAAATCACAACAGAGGCTTTACAGAGCCCAGAAATAAAAAGTGCTTCTATCTGGACTCTTCTGACAAAGCCTTAGCTTAAGGAGACAAAGCTTTTGGAAGGCATGGTGACACGTGAATGACGTGTGACTGAGGGTAAAGCAATCCTCACAGCAATCTAAAGAAACCCACTGTGGGTTTCAGGTTTGGTATTTATTGTCTGAAAGGTACGGTGGAGGCATTTGCACACATAGTTGCCAGGATGAGATACCCTTTATACTGCTGCTACCTCACTTAGCACATTTTATGCCAAATTACTCTTAAAAAATGCAACTAATATCCCTATTATATACTTTTTTTGGCAATTAAATAAACTGTACCTATCTGTGCCTTACCCTAGATTTTTCTTCCTCACATTTGTTCCACAAGAGCTCTATGAGAAGCCTTTAAACTGAAATAAACAAACAGACAAATCATGGTCTAATCCTGTCACCACTGAAGTTGTCAGCACATCTTCCACCAGTGAAATGAGACCTGAATTTAGGAGCCTTAATTGCTGTTAATTTTGCTTGGCAATAGTGCATTTGATTGTAGCTCCTAACAGATGAAGTTATCAGCCCTTGCGTTTCCTGTCCTAAACCATTTTGATCTTCCAGTTTATTGGTTCTGCATCTGGAGTTCCTTTTCAGCAGCATGACCTCCCAGAAAGCCTGCATATTGTATTTTATTTGACAGGTCAATTTAGCTGTACACAGGCAGGTTAGGAAGTTATGACTAATTTGACTTTTCTTTGGTTTGTTTTTAAATTCTCCTTGGAAATACAGTGGATCATATCAAACAGGACTTGCTTCAGCTAAGTACATCCCTGAGCAAGCAAACATTTTTTTCATCAGTATTTGGAACCAGAAAGTTCAGTTACTAATTGGTAAATAAAGGGAAGGAGACGATCTGGCATTTGAATTAGTGTCGCAGGACATGACTGTTTTTCGCACAACATATGGGCTAGTGAATATCAGTTCTAAAACAGAGCAAAAAAAGAGTCTAAACAAAATTAATTTGCTTATATATTTACTCTGTGCTCAGTTCCAGGAGCAGCCCTTGCATTCTTAAGTAATTACATAATTTGCCAACAAAAATCTTCATAGTCTTGGTCAACTAAGTCAATACTTCTAAAATAATGTATGTTTTCTATGTTACTGTCAGTCTATGAAACAACCCTTGCTAAATATTAACATAAGCAAATGAACCCAAACCCACTTGAGAGATACAGCAGAATCTGGTGCAGAGACACGAGCTTGCTCACTCACTGATGGACACTGAGGAATCATTTCATTAGCTAATTAGCTACATCATAGTGAGTAAGTGAGGATATTTTTAATCCTTAAAAATACAGCACCTATCTATTCAAAAGGTAGCTTAATACCTTGTAACACAGAGATAAGGTTAAAATAATAAATCAGAGAACAGCTTGAAGCCACCAAAACCCAATTCATTTTAATGGGGGATTTTAAGAAAACCTTATCAGTGGGACAAGGAACAATAGGCATCAAAAGCAAAAGTAAAGAGAAGGAAAAGAATAGATGGCCATTAATATAGCCCTATTTAATCTTTGGTTGGTTTATTTTTTAAAGAATATGTTACACTTGATTATGGAGCCATGAACTAACTTTCTTCATAGTTGTTTGGCCAAAATTCCTCTGACATCACTGAAGCCAACCCTAAATTTAAATGTTGTAACAGAGAGAAAGAGGAGGACCGTGGATGTGAAACCACACAAAAGGTATTTATTACACCCCTAACGTGGGCACTCACCTTGTCAAAAGCAGGGTATACTGCTCTGATCTCTGTCAGCCAGCCATACGGCATGTGTCCCACAGGATACGTAGCTGTCAGAATCGCCACCGCCTATGAAAAGAGGTAGGGAAAAATGAACTTCAGTTCTTTGAACAGAACAGTTAAACTAACCATTTCCCACCAATATCACCGCATTGATTTTGACGCGGTGAGAAACCAGGCAGGCGACTGGAAGCTCTTTGTTTCAGGAAGACCATCAGAGTGGCCATCATTTGGTCCGGTATTTTAAACTTAGGAAATCTTCTGTGCCGTGAAGCTATGTTACTTAGCTTTGTTGTTTCACCATCACTCTGATATTTTGGGATAATAGTTAACCTGAGCTGGTGCGTGCCCCTCAGCCAGCTGAATACCTCCCTCCCACATTGTTCCTGAGTTATTTTACCTACAGACACATGAGTAGCAAAAAGTCTTACAGCTCACGGTAGCTTTGGATCATATTTTGTAATTTTAATTTATATACATTTTCATTGGTTATTCATAAGTAAAACAGTTTTAAGTAAGACAGGCTACAAAACAGTAGGGTTCAGTGGCTGACTGACTTTGGACATCAAACTGACTGCTCTGGGGCAGGAGGCACTTATGAGACAAAAAAAAAAGCTCTCCCCACTTCGGTCATCATCAATGAAAACCAGACAAAAATAATTCCAGATGACCATTTTTATCATGAGAAACAATTCACTGCCTGCAATTTCAAACTAGGCCCTTCTGCACTTTCACAAGTACAGTCCAAGAGGTACATCAAAGACATAACCACCCCCCTACATATTAATGTTATGAAAGATTTTGCTGATGTTTCTGATTTCTGAAGAAAAAGTCCAAATACATGTACTTCATGTCTTTCATGTAGGAAGGATGTTTAGGGAGCTCTTCCTGTAGCTGCTTGGAAATCTACTGTCACCCCAAGTTTTCTAGTCCTCGGATCCAAAGTGTGCATCTGTACTGAGAACTGCCCACCTCTCTTAATTCCAGAAATCAAAGTGTTTGACTGCCTTTTGTTTGCGGGTTCAGATCTGTTATGATTCACCTAAATTCAGATTAATTTTACATCTGGCAATGGCAGTGTTATGAAAGACCTTTTTTAACTACTGCAGTCTGTGTTTCATTCCTGAACATTCATTGTACATTTTCTTGGTTATCTGAGCTCATTTTCCCTGTTATAAATGTAACTGCTGTCTTTGCTTGGTTAAAAGATCTATACAAACGCAGGACCACACAGCAAGCTACTTTGTTTCCTGTGCTGTTTAAAAATAGGGGGGAAAGTAGTGGTATCCACAGGAAGGAAGAGAGTGAGATAGATTGTTCTCTGCTAATAATAGCTTTAATAATGTTTAATGTACCTTGCAAAAGGAATTGGTTCAAGGAAAACAAACTGGAATTTTAAGACAGTATCCTTTTTAATTGCAACCCCCCCTACCCCTATTGTATTTTTGGCAGAATTTCCATCTGTATGAAACCTAACTAGGCTAAATCAAATGAGGAATATAAAAGATATTTTGCTTATTTTCATGATGACATCCAAAAAGACTGCAAAGACACAGTAACTGTTAAAGATAACAATATTTCACTACCGCATTTTGTATGCTAGATTTCACTTGGATTAAATTATTGAAGTTTTTAGCAGTGATTTTTCTTCCAGTATTTTTCCTCAATTGCTGGGATCCCAAAATATGTGCATGAAAGCTTTCCTAAACATCTAGACCCTGTATTTGATAAAGGAAAAAGCCCCCCATCAAATCCAACACCAAAAAGGTACCCCAATCACCGTAACTGTGCTGGCAGTCCAAACAGAAGCAGTGGGAGTCGGCCAATGCAAGTGGACTTGCTGTCCTCATGAACGTGCTACAGCCTACCCCTTCACAGGGACATCCTGGGCACATTGAAAGTCGCTGACATTAATGAACAGGGTACCTTTAAAACTTCTGTGTATACTGATGCTCCAGACACTGATGTTATCTATCTGTGTTGCCAGCACCTCCCTTTTCAGAGGCAATTATTTCAGAAATCAGAGAAAGTCGAAATGTGACCATTACTGTTTGTGTGAAAAGGCCGGCAAACCACCAGCTACAACATGTCTTTGCAGTAATCCTAATAGCAACAAAATGCAATAGACTAGCCATGAAATGTGATGCATCTAAAATCAAAAGTCACCAAGAAATGCAAAACTGATCTCTGCTAACCTGCTCCAGCTCCCCTCGTACTGAGACTGCTACTAATGCATAGCCCAATCCCTGATTTACACATGTAGAAGCATTAATGTTTCCTAAATTCTTTCTCCACAGCTGTTTATTTGCAGTCACTGGCAACTCCTGAGCAAGTGAAATAAGCAGTATTGCATATGACAAATGAGCAGTGCTGAGAGAATGTTTGTTAGGTATCAGCTGTTTGAATTTTCCTTTCCATTTAGTATCCTACAGCTTTGTTTTTCCTATAGAAAAAAACATGACAGATGTGTCATGTCAATAACTATGCGGATATAGACATTCTCCCACCAAAACTGGCAGCAAAGATCCCTCAACACTTCTTAACAGTAGGTCAGCTCATGGTAGGCATTAGTGAAGGCTCCGCATTACAATCAGAAGTCTGGCTAGGAGACTATCAGAGTAATCTGAAATTCCTCAAGAGAAACAGGGTGCATTTCATATCCCAACCAGGAGATAGATTTTTCTAATGCGCTTCCTTATGCCTCTACCCTATTCTGTGTGATGCGCTGACTGCTAACAGTAGAATTGTTGCACACTGGTTTGCCTGCCTATAAATATATATGATGTGAAACAGCAAAACATGGGACTATGGACAACTTTCCTAAAATCTCTGGGATCTGAATGCTCCAGAGCCTATGTACCTACATGTAGAGAATGAAAACCTGGGACACAGGAACTGTTCAGCGAAAAAATTCTACTGGCCTTATGAGGGTGAGGTCCCACTAGGCCTGGCAGAAACACTCATGGTAAGAGTCCAAGCAGTCTTCTTTTCAAGGATAAAGAGAGCACTCAACAGAAATGTACTCAGGACAACTTTTTTTTCTTGCCAGCATGGCTGAGAAGAAAAACACGAAGGCAACTCTATGGAAATGGTCATTTGCAGTAATGGGGAGCACTGACTTTCTTACCTCTGTGGCTGAAGAACTGCCACCTAGGTCCCGGGAGACAAAAAGGTTGACAATGGGCCTACTTATTCGCTGAGTTGCCAAAATTAATGCCAAAGGCCACCAGAAACTCAGCATCTTCCTTATTGTAGCCTCTCCCTGCAACACATAGGGGAAAAAAAACCAAAACAAAGAAGTGGCTTTGGAAAGAAACACACAGAGCTGAACCAAAAGCACAGAGAAAGGATTTTTGGTTTTCCCACCCACTGTCAGTTTGGCATATTCATTTCAGTAGTTTTCAATAGCTGGAGCCTAAAATGTTTTCACCCATGTTAGCAATACTGATTCCAAAGAAGCTGTGCCATGGATCGCCATAAATGCATCTATAAATGCATAATTTGTTCTGGCTACCAGACAAAGATATGTCAATATGAATATGACATTTCAGGAAAAAAGAGGAATTTTGAGACCTTCTTCCCTGTGAAATAAGGTGTCCACTTAGTTCATTCTGTGCTGTCTTACAGCACTAGAAGGAGGGAGCTCAGTACAGAGGTGGTCCGTAGACAGCACATCAATACCACCTGAAGCGTCGCCCCATGCGCACTGTTGCTGGAATAGTTTCTACATAGTCTCTCTAAGTGAATTTATTTTTCCCCCGCAGGACAGAGAGAGGAGGCCCTTCATGCACAGTGGTTTAATACAGTATTATAACACAAACAGGAAGTTTAAAATTATTGAATTCAAAGAAAGCACAAAGTATTAAGACGTACCCCCATTTCAGGCCCGCTTCTGTCAGGAATGACATCATGTATGTTCCTGTAGTAGCCAAGGCATAACGTGGTACATCGGACAAGTGCTCCCATGTATAAGGACAAGATTGGGATCAGGAGAGGCTCCCTGCACTCCAAGTGACTGTGAAGCAAAATGGCTACAAAAACAACCTGTGGGGCAAACAAATTAATGATTAGTAATTTGTCTGTCTGATTCTTCAGGGCCAACATATCTCCTGCCTGACTCCAAGCCAGTCCATCTGAACCAACCACCATGCATGACTACAGTTTCTGACTTGGAGCTTGTGGCATTTAGGAACTTTAGTCAGGAACCCCCTGCATTCGGTCATACAAATGAGAAGAACAAGAGTTAACATCATACAGAAGCTCTGTTAAAGAGTACTTGAAGGTATGGGCTGGTGTCAGACTAGGAGCCATAAATAGGAGAAGGTTAGCATGGAAGTCTGGCAAGGTCTGGCAGCAAGCATGTGGCTGAGTGTCACCCTGCCCAGGAGAATGTGCTATTCTGACACACACTGAGGCTGGAGACGTGCTTCTAGGGTCAGCTTCTAAACCCTACTTCTTTTTTTTTGGGGGGGGAGGGCGAGGGGGCAGTGGCAATTAAAAATCCAGATGTTTTGAAGTATTCACTTCAGCATTTAGAAGCAGGAAGTCTTATGTCATCCTAATTTTCTACCTTTTTGAGTGAAATTTCAGTATTTCATCATTTTCTCTTCAGCTATCTGAGTGCCACATTGATGTAGCTGAAATGGAAATTTTTAGGCTAATGAACAGCTCATAATTCAGTCTCATAATTCAGTCTCATAAGATTAAATGCACAATCCAGAAAATGCAAAGGAATTGATTAATGTGATATTATTCGCTTCTGTTAAGTACAGAGCACAGTGCCTGTTAAATTCCAAATGTCTCTGGATGGCGGGGCACAACTGGGAAGGAAACTGTGTTTCGTTCTGTGAACAGCAGAATCAAGGACAACCCTGCTGGGTCATGCTGGCATTCAAGTGAGCTATAAGAAATAGAAAGCACATCATTCAGGGGCAGGTTCTCTCCTTCACTGCTAGAGCTCAAGAAATACTTAAGAAAAATCACACTGTGCAAATGTTTATTAGGCAGGCCACGTTGTTTATGAAGGTTTGAAAAACTGCTCTTTTGAACCTTACGAAAGAATTGTTTTTCAGTAAACAGAAGGAAAGTCGGTCACAAAAAGTGTGTATGTGAAGCTACCCAAGGAGAATTATCTACTGCCTGCGCGCCTATTGCTTGTGTAAGGAGAAAATGTAGGTGTAGCGAATTCCGGGGTGTTGAGAATCACCACTTTTTGTCTACCGGATTTGCTCTTGCTCTGTTCAATATTTCGTTGAGAGAAGATGACAGGTGTCTTATTCTTCACAACCCTGGCACCCCACTCACCAACCGTTGTGGAAAGGGCATGTGTACCATCGCCAAAATAAGAATTTGTTTCTGTATTTAGCTGTATATCACCTGACACGCATCTAGGGTCAGCAAACTTTGTAGGTCACATCAGAACAAGAGCAGATCCAGAGAGTTAAGGTCATTTACAGTAATTGGTATTATCTTCAAGGATTTAGTGCAGTACTGTAGAGGGGCAGACCTGCCAAACATAGAATAGCAGCTGACTGAATGGTTCAACTTGGTTTATGGTTCGCTCATATTTAGTGGGAGGAAAATGCTATGGAAAATTTAACTAAGTGCTGTTGACTCTATATTTCCTTTGATGTTGTACTGTTATTATCCTCTTTCTTACCCAGTCATTACACCATTCAGCTGGTAATGGAGCAGTACAGCAACTGTTTTACAGGTGCCGGGACTCTCCATTTCGTAATATTTTTATACGTGCTTTAAAAAGAGGGCTGTGTATTGGTTCTCAAATGATACAACTCTGGCCACCACCAATGTGTATGAATGTTGTTTTTTAAGTGTGTCTAGTACAAAGCAACAGGATATTTGACACCTCCCTCACAAATGAAAGTTCAAACAACAGTTGATCTTCTCTGCATCACCCAGGGGCTATCACCACAGATGCCTTCTGCTGCAGTTCTGAGCCTTCACCTTGTGGACCAGGAACAAGAACAGTGCCACACTGGCACTCAGAAGACAGATTACACTACTGCATTTCACTAGATCAGACAGCATGTGCAAAACCGACAGGTGAACTGGAGAATCAAGCCTTCACTTCCTCAGCTACAAGCCCCACTCAGGATTTCAGTGCAACTGTGCGAAGTGTGGGGGAGAATGCACGTGGGGGAGAAGGGTCTCTTCCAAAGCACTCTGTCAGCCTCAGGATCGGTAGCAGCCATCGGTCTCTTTGCCTGCCTTTCTTTTTCCCAGATGTACACATGTATATATAACTTGTTTCTCAGCCATTCTGAAACAGGGCTGTGGAGGTGCTGGAAGCCATGGCCCTAGCCCAAACAATCCTGGTTCCCTTCTCCTGACATTGCTTTGGGACTGACTTGATCCAGTCAAGCGAGACCAGCCTAAACCACAACTGTCAGCAAACAGCCTGCACACGATGGGAAAACAACCAGAGAAGAGCACACAAGATTACTTCCTCTGGTGTGCTGTTTGCACTAGTGAGAGAAGACGGTGTCTGTACAAAAGAGTCCCTGCTTAGGAAAGCATCTAGTCCATAACACAACAGAAACAGTGACTGCTAAGAGGAGTCATTACCTGAGCTATGACATCTGAGATGGAGGCACATCCCACTAGGAAACTGTACTTGTGTTTCAGCAGAATCCCAGCATGGGTCCATGCCTGAAAAAAAGGCAGAGAAGAGTTTGGGAAGTGATTATGATATTTGTGAAAGACTTCATGTCCCAGAATGCTGTTTGCTGGTCATTACGTTGTACACAAACAAGTTATAGAGCTCTTTTCCAGCAGCAGTACCTGCTGTGAACCTGGGCAAATGTTAAGCCAGTAATACAGAGAAAGCACTGCTGCATTCAGTTCCTCATAATGCCAGGGACGGCAGGGAGAATGGGAATAATTTAACAGACTGTACAGAAATTTCTGAGCAGATCTAATAAGAAACTGCCCCTTCTTCATAAAACAGATGCTGCACAGGATAGATTATCATACGAAACAATCTGAGGGAAAAAACGTTCCTTCTCATTCATCAATTGGACGCATCTCTGAAGTGTAATAATCATTGGCCCACTATACCGAGTCCTGTCTGGAAAAGAAAACTGAATGATCCAACTTCCTGTTACTGTCAGCTACTGTTTCAAGCAGACAAAGTGGTAGAGAAAGCGGTGGAGGCATGCCATGAGAAGGTTACCAGTTTTACACAGAAGTGGAGGCATTAAAGACAGCTGCCATATTTTTATGTTGTGCGGGCCACAAGCAGTAAGTCAGGTGATCTGGGAAGCAGCCGCCCACCACATGCGTGGCTCTCTTGCCCAAGAATTTGAGATATACTGCACTTAGATGTGCTTGCAAAAATTGGTAAGAAATATCTTTTCAACAAATTTACTTTGAGAAAATATTGAGCTTATTCATTCTGAGCTCTGCAGGTGATCTGGGAATGCAAGGCAAATCCAGCTCTTTCACTACAAATTGGAATGAGAGGACACAGACAAATGGTGCAGCTCATCGCAAGATGACCAGTGCTTTCCAGCATGCGCATACTCTAACAAGGCAGCTGAGGTTTTTTTACATTTGTCATGATCTCTGGATGTTCAAAGTCCACCCAGATGCTTTAACCAGGCAGCAGCAGATGATGTGTCCAGGTATATCCAGAGCTATTGCTTGCAAAGGAAACACCTTCCTTCTGCACACCTCCAGTTTCCCATCAGGTCTAAAGTCACAAAAAACCCCCAACCCCAAAACCCATTCATATTAAAATTCAGTTCCGAATCAGGCACTCACCATGGCATCCATAAAAGGGAAGGCAGCAAGATAAAGGAAGGCCCTCCGCGTTTTACTTCCCACTGATTCATCCACATGGTGCAGCTTATTAATAATGTAATACCCCAAATCGCTATATGCTGTAGAGACAGAAGAATAGGAACGAATAATAAAGGTTACCTATGCACTCTGGGTAAGATACTCAGAAGCACCTGAAAGACTGTGACGTCTAGGAGCGCAGACATGCATCGACTTAGCAAACAGCTGCAGGGGCTTCAGGATATTACAGCCTCACCAGCTGCTGTTTATGAGTAAGGAGTGCTCTCATGGTTCTTTTTCAAGTAACCTTTGGCAGAGGAGTGATAACAAATGGCTGGGTTGGGAGGTGCGTATAGTAAGTGTCACATCTGTTTCCTAAATGAACACACCGCTACTCCAGAAAATCTACTGCTCTTTCATCAACTCAAGACTCTGTTCGAAAAGCTGTTTTCACCAGGTATTGTGTATTTCATGGGCTGTAGTACCTTATAAATGCTGAAACCATCTAAGGCCACTACATTCTCATGACCTTACCTGTAAACCTGCCCAAAGCTGTAAAAGGATACTACGAACTGCGAAGACGTGCAACAAATCACACTCATTATGCCTCTCCCTTTCTCCGCCTAATGATCACCTCTGCTGGGACCTGTCAGGGCACTGTGCGGTTCACTGTACAGTCTCTGGGCAGCCTTGACCAGCCTTAGTTTCCTTCTTTATCTAGAGCCGGCATCTCAGGAGCCACAAGTCAGAAAAGAGCACTGCTGGGAATCAGGGGCTTGCCACTTCCGATCGCCAGTATGTTGTTTTGCCATCCTGTTTCAACCCTAGGCGGGAATTTTTAGTGTTGGGCAACATGCCTCTTGCCAGGTCTGTCTTCCCAAGGTGTTGGGTTGAAGAGAGCACAAGTGCAGGGACTCGCCACAGGTCTCTCTAAAGAACTGCTACATCTCTGTTATTACCCATGTTATCCAGTTGTTTTAATAAACCCAGAGTCCTCCCCGTGACCGGGAATAACGAAGAGCTACCTATGACTGGAGTCTCTGAGCTATGGGGACTTAAATAAAATGCACAGTTAAATAATCCAAATAGCTTTTAACCTTTCATAAACCATGTTCTAGACCTGCATATTATTATGTAGTTTCCTCTATATGCTGGTAATAGCTGTTAAAAGAATGATTAGGTTGTAAAGTCAACTTCCCAACACAAGTAACAGCAGAATTACTTGTGCCTGGGGAATCTTACCTCAGTTCTCTTCCACTTGTGTCTTTTCTAAGATAATTATTTCAAATGTGAGCATCTATCTGATTTTCCATTTATAACAACTCTATTATAATTGTAAAGACCTTCATAGAGGGTGTTTCAGGAAAGTTATCCTTTTCATGCACGTAGGTCACATAATCAGATTGACAATTGCTAACACTAGTTTTTCAATTCAATCTTTTTAGCCTAAAACTAACTCTTGCAACTCATAAACAGTGTTTGGAAGCAATTAAAGAGGAGTCATTGTTTTCTGATGGCTTAGGGATACAGCGGTTAAATGGTTAACAGGACTGAAAAGCCTTTTTAAGTCTGAACAAGACAGAGTAAACAAGCTAGTAAAAAAGGTGGTATGACAGCACTGGGAACAGGCATGAGCCTCATTCCAGATAACCAGGACTGCCCAAAAGATGCTAAAATGTTAAAAACTCTCATTCCCTATGCTGGTCCCTATCTATATGTCTTTCATCCAAGCTATGAGAGACTTGCAGCCTCTTGTCCACCCAGTAATCTCCAAGTTGCTTAGCTATCCTCCTGAGGCACTCCCAGCCTTGTTTCCCTTTGAACGGGATTATGGAAAATCTTTGAAACAGGATTCCAACCTCTCCTGAGCCCAGGGAGGCCAGTTTAGTTCTTTAAGTGTTTATGTGCTTCTTGCAGTCCAGTCGCACATCAAGCACAGCCTCTTTTTATTTTTGCATGAATATCCATACGCCAATTTTTGCTCAGTATTTTGAAAACTCTGTTATGCATGGATTTTTGTGTGTTAAGTCCTTGTGCAAAGCCGCTTTTACAGCAGGGCAGTACACGGATGCTTCTGAATTGACTTATTTGAATGAAGCAGAAGAAGTTTGGAAGGCACGTGAGGCAAGCCGCCTGTGAGGGTCAGATTCACTGAGCTGTCTCTTTGGTCCCACTGAAGTTGCTTTACACTTCTGCACAAAAACTTAAAAACTGCCGCAGGAAACACGGGAGTATAGTTCCCCATGCGGGGACTGACAGAATCAGAGTCCAGGTGCTGAGGAACCTGCTCCTGTGGAGGGCCCTCCACCAGCAGTGCAGTGCTGGGAAGATAGCATGCCGCAGAAGCCACCCTCAGTGCTCTCCATGCACTTCACCCGCTGGACCTCTCCTGCTTTAAAGGAAACTTTTAAACTCTTTAGAAAGTGAGTAATAAGTAATTTTTTTTGGCTCTAAAAGCCACTGAGATGTTTAAAATTTTTTTTCTTTAAGTTTACTGTCACAGAAAAATGAGAGAACCAGAGGGTACAGAGGCTGAACTACTCTCACTTGTAAGAACAGACAGTTCACCACAGGGTTGTAGTTGATTGGCAGGACAATCTCAAGGGACCTATACCACCACAGCCCACAGCACCACATTTTTAGGATTTCTAGGGATAACAGTGCTGTGCTCTGTAAGTTATAAGATTCTTTTTTCTCCCCCTTGCCCCTCCCAAAAGTCTAATTGTACTTTTTAAGTGATCTTGATTTTAAAATCATAATGGCTAAACTTAAAAGATAGTTTTAAAACAGTCAACTATTTTCTTCCCCATGTCAGTGAAAGCACACAATCACTTTTGCTGATGTCAATGAATGTTTCCATCCTCAGAAAGAAGGACTCAGCAAGCTGAGATTACTGACAAATATATAGGCATACGTTTCTGAGCTATGAATAAAGCAATTGCTGATGCAATTAGAACTTAACCTTGGCCAACCTTACAAACTTATTACAAAGCATGGTACAAAATTAATAACAGAGCTGAAGAGTATTACATGAAGCTAAAGCAGATGGCTCTTCCCATTCCTTGCATCATTTCAACCAAAACAGAGAAGTCCAACTCCAAGACAAACTGCCTGTTTGCTCTCCTCTAATACTTCATTTATTTTGATATGTCTATGGATTAGTTTTGCTACAGCATTTAAGCAAGAATTCTTGCTTTTTTCTTTTCCAGTTGAGTTTAAGACCCAGAAGCTTAGGGAATGACACTGAAATACTGCATACCTAATTGGATCTCCACTTCCCTACACCGATTTCTCTATCTAACAAGCTGATTGCCAACACATAAACTTGAGACATTTTTGAAATAACAGAAAACACTCTTAATGGTGCCAGCAGTCTCAAACAAATAGTTGTACTGTAGCAATTTTGGAACTGTCTACTACCCAGCATGTTGTACTCACATCATAAAGAAAACAAAAAGAAACTCTCTTAGGAAGTGATAGCATTTACTTCCAGACACAGAGCTACATATGTCAATATTAGCTTTAGTGGAGGAAAAAAAATAAAAAAAATGTTTTTGGGTTAAAGTGTGTTCTTTTTAGATGCATTCCATTTTCATACTTTGCTGCCAGTTTTAAAAATGAACTTGGAGACTTGAGAAGTATAAATCTGTTCTGCTGCTTGTCAGAAAGATGGCTCACATGGCCAAAACTGGTGCTGGTGAGGATTTTGTTCAGCTAAGTGATTTGGGCAGATAAGAAAACGCCAATCTGAAAAAAACCCCAAACCCCCAAATCCCCCAAAACCTGAATGGCAAATCTTCATTTGGAGATGGCATAGGGTACATAGATTTCTTTATGTCTTTGATTAGCCTGACTAAAAGCAGAAGCAAAAGTCTGTGTCCCCCTTGTAAAAGCCCAGATGATCAAAGTGTTTTAGGCTTTGTGATTTTTTTGCTCATAGTAATAAATGAATTAAAAAAAAAAAACAGCTTAGGAGCATCTTAATGCAGACTGATTACTGCAATCATCTTTTTCTGTGCTCAGTTCTAGTTTCAAAATTGCATTGGTTGATTTTCCCAAATCTATCAATGACCAATGGTCTCCGAAATATCTTTAGGTAGGACAACATCTCCTAAGTCTCAAAATTAGCCTGTTTGAACTTAAAAAACAATCATTGCTATCCTAAAATCCACAAATGCTTTGGTCATAGGCTTTCTTCATTCTTCCTTTGCCCTGAATACCTTGCTGATAAGAAACTGCCCCACTTAGGGACCCACTTAGTATGGAGGGCTCACCAGCAGCACCATGAAATGCATTATGTTAGCATAATGTTATATAAATGAATTCTCTCGTCTGTCAAACTGCCAATTTTGTAAGAAGTCAAAAATATGTACAGACAGGCTTAACATTTTGAATCCTTTCCCTTACAGCCCAAAATTCCCACCAAAAGCCAATCTCTGAAATAACAAGACGCTTTAGACCCTGGCTACGTAGCAAACTGCCCACCAGCAAACCCTAACTGGTGGCAGTCGCTACGCCCAAAATAGCACAAGGGAAGGAAGGCAGCATACTATCTTCTATTTCCAGATCAGAACTGAAACAGCAAATGCAGGAATACTGTACTGACCAAGGTTTGCAGCAGCATTATAAGTGGGATGAGAATATGGTTTCAAATCCCTTTGGTCAAGTCAACTCGTTTCTTCGTTCTTACTGTGACCTGTACAGGGGAGGGATAGGAACTGTTGGTGAGGACTTTGCGGATGTTCATGGGAATGTGGTGAGGTGATAACTTAGGGACCCCGAGCTTGCAACTGTGAGTTCCAGTGGTTTGGCTCAGCCAGTCACTCCCACAGAGGATTGCGTTAGCCCCTGTGGGGGAGCAGTAGTGGGGAGCTGGTGCTGAAGCAATGAAGCATGAGTCAGGTGGGTGAAACGGTCTGTTTTGATATTTTAAATGCGTAGAGGCTGCTGTTTGTGAGGACCTGTGTGTGCAGACTGCAAATAGTCTCTATCACAGTTGGAAATGTGGTGATTCATTGTGGTCACTGTGTTTCTACCACCACTTGTTTTCTTCCTTCTGACTTTTGGTACTCCTCCTTATTTCATAGGGCTTTTTGTTCCCTGTTCCTTCCTGGGCTTTGACAGTCCACGGCAGACAGTCATGTCATCTTCCTTAGCCCCATACACATGGCATGTGGAAGAAATTCAGTCCCCTGAGTGCTATTTGTTTCTGTTTTTCATCTGTCGAGCATCAGTAACCTGTATTTTTGTCTCCTGTAGATAGTCTGTGATAGGCTTGCAGCTGCCGGGGAGTAGCTGCAGGTCCTAGGAGGCTGCCTGTCTGCCACTGGACTCCTTCTCTTCCTCCTGCTAGGCAGGTCGTGCATCTGTGGGTCAGAGAAAAATAATCAGGATTTGAAACATGTTCAAAGGAAACTTGGAACATAAAACTTGGCGACATCACCCAGGCAATTGGTGCTAGAATCTGACTAACTCCATTCTCTCAGGCGCTCTGCCAGTCTCTGCTGTGGCCTTTGCATATTTTCAGGCATAGACAAGTTAAAATACTAAAAAATATTTTGCAGTCTGCCACCATAAGCAGCTGAAAGATTGTGTGAGGCCCTTTAATTCAGGACTTTAAAGCATGGTAAGTACAGCCTTCTCTCTTCTTTTTTCCCCAATATCTGCAGAGAGGACATTTTGGAGGTTCTGAACTCAGCTGGGCTCTATTTCCAGGCAAAGGCAAGAAACTTATCTGGCATGCTTTTCAAATGGCTGCCCCAAACAACTCCCTTCAATAAAAAGTCCCACATGGAAAATCCAGCTACATATTTCACCTGGAAATTTGATAGTTGTACTTTAAATTTTCTTAACATCTATCATAGCTTAAAATAAAATGTTGGATGACTAGAAAATATTTCTTTATCCAGCTGGCAAAGCCAGAAACTTTGACCAGCACTGGCAGGAAAACAAGCGAGCAACTAGAACAGCAGCTCTGGGGGCTGAAGAAACATTCCAGGCAAAGAAATATGAGAGCCAAACGTACAAATGGCCCAAAGTTTATAATACTGACTCAATAAAACAGCCTCAACTGTAAACATATTGAAGAAGGGAAGAATAGATACTGGGGAATTAAATTCACTTGAATGCATGGATTCAGCTTATAAAATCAGCCACAGCTTATCCCTGGCACAAAGCTGCCATGGCTAGTGAGCCGCTACTGTAAGCACTTACTACAACTGTAACAGAATAAAGGCAAACAGCATAGGGCTGCCGTATCAGTGGTGGAATAAAAGACACGATGGTCAAACGAGCTGGAGTGCTTGGGAGGCACATAAAGCTGGTGAATATAGCTGGCAGCCTGTTAAAAGGGTAAGAGCAGGGGGCATTTGTGTTTACCAGGTGGCTCTTGTACCTACTCGGGCAGGAACTACGTGCTGACCAGCAGCATGTGCTGCTCTTGAGATACTAACAGCCTGATAATGAATGGTGCCTCACTTCCAGGCCACTCCGTAATTTCACGGCAATTCTGCATATTGCCATCACACTCACGTTTCCCATCTTTCTGCAATGGAATGACCCTCTACTGCTGGTCATCCAGCTCAGTCCTACTGCCTGTCAACCAACACAGGTCTCCATAGGCTGTTGCATTACCTCCCTCCTCCCACCCCTTAGAGCTCCCAGCTTTTAGGATTGTACCTGTTGAATGCAATGCGCTCTCTGCTTCTTCCTCCAGCGTCTCCTAGTCCTTGTTGCTGAGGTCCAGAGGCTTCAGCTCTGTGGAATGAGCCAGACGGTGCAGGGAATCTGGTGCAGTTCTTGAAGGGGATGAAGTTAAAATCTTCCGGGTCACATGCCTTTTTATTGTTGTAGTACCGGCTGATGCTTGGGTTGATACAACATTTCTCCAGGCTCTTGGGAACTGGCAAATCCTGTGTCTGCCTTACTTTATATCTTCAGTTCATATCTGCTTGAGTATTTTCTTTGCATCAGAGTAAACTCAGGGAGCTGGTCTCAGTTTGGCATAAAGTGTTCTTCTAGTAACTGCTGCTTCTCTTACAGATTAATTCAACAGAAGTGGATGATGACTAGTGCTAGTAGAGACTAATACCTGATATTTCCATGAGGATGCTGGCACCTCCTTGCTTAGAGTTTTGTACTGTGAGATACGTAGCAAAGGGATAGGTACAGAGGGAGTACACCAACAATGCCACTGAGTTCTGACAAACAGACCTACCAAGCACACCTTGAAGTCCTGCTAAACCCATTTGGGCAGATACTGCTAGTTGATTGTCACTACCTAACAGTCAGACTGAGCGATCAGCTTCATGCAACCTGTCAACCTTGCCAAAGTTTTGCCTACATACCTGACTGAAAGAGATCAGCAGCACTTTGAGCCACCCAGCAGGCAACCCCTGGAGGTGGAATCTGTCACTTAACAGCCTATTTAAAAAGTAATAAAAATTGCATGGATGGGCATGACACCAGCTTAAGAGATTTAATCTCTTTTGCATCTCCTGTTGCACTTACAAATGAAATCTTAAGCCCACGGATTCCTCAGTTTGAAGAACAAGCAAGGGAAGCAAATTAAAAGACACATTAATTAGACAAGAAGTGACCTTACCTATTAAGGTATGAAATACAGCAGCTACAGCGCCAGCCACAACCATGCACAAAACTGCTTTGGTCCTGTCTCGCTTGCTGTTCACAAACACCAGGCCTACATTTTTGAAGTCACTCATCGGACCCGTGAAGAACTTCATCAGGGAGTATGCCAGCCCATAGCTGGCCAGCATTTCCACAGCATCTTCCTTGACAGCAGCGATGCCCCTATTCAAGGCCTGTTGACACACAGAAAGAGAAAATAATGTAGCACATGTGGAAGTGTATCAAAAACAATATTCTGCAGCTGGTTTCTGAAGGAACAAGCAAGTTCAGCTCTCATTGTTTTCACCCCAAGTTGGACCTGATATCTCTGGGTTCAGCAGCAGTAACTTTTGGCTTGTGACATAGACAACTTCATCATTTGATATGGCCAGTAAGTTCAAGTCAAGTAGACTTGAAGATAAACTGTATTGTAGGAACTAAGGTAAATACCTATTTCTAAAGTATATAATGGAACTCCTGCTATACTAGAAGTCAGTCTCCTTCCTTTTTAGAGTAATTGTATGACCAGATAATAATAAGGGATAATACAAGAATATTTAAATGCCACTTTGAGGCCTTAGCCCTGAACTGAACAAAGCACAGTCCTTGTAGGCCATCTGTACAGGTAAAAACTCTGACATTATTATATGCTGAAATTTCAGGAGCTCGAACTTTTTTTCAGGGTAATGAGCTTTTTACTACATCCCATGCAACTGTTGTGAATAGCTGATACTATCCTATCATGTTTATTATGAAACTGGGCCAAACATGCACACGACTAAACATATCTGTTCTCCTTTCACGTATTTCACAAGGTCTAATCCTATATTCATTTACATCTCCGTGTAGCATCTTTAAAAAGAATGTAGCACATGTATTTCAAGACATATTAAGGTTCAACTAACTCACTAATCCATTCTAGGTCCGTATTTAGGAAATGAATAACTGAGAATTAGATGGATTATTTTTTATAACTAAGGTGAACCATAGAAAAACGTGTAACTGCTTCAGATTCCAGCTTGCACCAAAATGCTTCTAAAATATTGAATAGAAATGACAGAATGATAAATTTTATCTGCAGTATGACAGAATCAATCATCTGATATACTCAGCAAACTGTTAAAACACGATTTGATTCAAAAAGCATAAAGGATGAAATACGTTTTGTTTTCACAAGTATTTAGCTCCTATGGGTTACAGCTGATGTGTGCTGACAGGGCCATGGCAATGAGGCCAACCAGGCACATCTCTCCAACCCACCCTCCAAATCTCAGTCTATCCACTTATGCAGCAGTTCTATTACTGCTTTTTCTGAACGAACAAACCAGGCAGAGTATCATCAGATAATCGTGGTGAAGTCCTTCCATTTCAAATGTAAGCAGAGTCTTTTTGTTGCAGCCTTTTTTTCCCCTTCAAAGACCATCTAAGCAAGCAACTCCCATTGACTTAAAAAGAACCCCCATCCCCATAGCAGAAATGTATATTTTTCCTATTGCTCTTTTCCATTCTTTCTCTGGGATGTGCTTAATTTTTGAAACGAAAGCTGCACTGTCAACATAGCAAAAAAGCTGTAGAAAATACCAACTTCTCCATCCTTGATATCTGTTATATCTCTCTCTCGCAACGTGCTCTGACCTGAACACCTGAGGCTCCAAATGTTTTAATCTGTCTTGCTCCAGTTTGTCCCCTCCTGAAAATACCATGTGTTAGATATGGAATATCTGCAGCTGCTATACACAACCTTTTCTGGGGTATAGATAATTCCACCTATTGCATCGATAAGAGTTCAAATTAAATTTAATCTGCAGATGCCAAAACCACTAGTAAGTGCCTAAAACTGTACTCAAACAATTTGTGGAAAAGGCTGTGGCCACTGGAAGGAATAGTCAAGTTCAGCTGTCTTTTGTGATGATACTTGTGATGATGTTCTAAGTGATATCAAGGTGTATACAGAGTTATAATATTTTCATTTAAACTTCCTAAAGATGCTAAATCTCCCTGTTGCTGTTGTCAGTAATAGGCAAATAGCCTTAGATTATGCCATACAGAGGGTTCCTTGATCATGGTTTTCCCCCCCTCTTTTCTTTTGTCAACAGTGAAGTATTTCTGGCAGCTTCAAATTACAGAGAAACAGCTAACCAACTTCAGGTAGTCTGGTTTAAAACCTTCTTGTCACGTGTAAACAGCTGAACTGTTGCCAGCACAGTTTCACAAGCACAAGAGCTTCCTTCCTGGTTTGCACAACTACTGAATACTAGAGTCTGTGGAGGATGGTAACCCACTTCTGACAAGGTCCCTGGGATACACGTGGCTTTAAGAAATCACATTCTGTCAAGAGGCACGGCACTATGATGCCTCTACAGACAGACAATCTTTGCCAAGCCAGTGAAACTAGCTCTGTGTGACTTTGGCCCCAGGGTAACTAAGTTTTCCACCTAAGTAGAACAGACAGAAAGAAAGACTTAGGCTCTCCTCTTTCTTTCCTTCTCTGGTTTTACAGGCTGAGTTTTGATCTCTTTTGTGTGAACAAATGACAGCCACGTAGATATTTCTGAGTAATTTTCCCCAGCGACACACTGTGTCAGGTGTGTCAGGTAAACTGGCAAAATCCAAAAGGGACTTTTCTAAGAGGCATGTTGCCATTAATATGTACTCCTGTGGAACGGTTGGCTGACATGATGAAATACTCTAAAGGCTAGCCATGAAAAAGCAATCCTCCTAAATGCTTCTTTGGAAAGATCCTTAGGAAATGAACAGTCAATTGGGCTGTGTACAGATGGTTTAGCTTCTGTAGCTTTCTTCTTTTTCACTGTAAGATGACAACGCAAAAGGTTCTTCATCCTCAACTTCTAAACGCTATATGAGAACTTGTGTAGCTTTTCTACCTCATGTACCTTAAAACAGTTTTGGTATTGAAGCTGCTGATGTCATATTTGATATCCTTAAATCCACAAGAAATCCCAGATACCTGATAAAACTGCTTTGGGTGCAATATGAAAGACACAGGCACTTGATCTTTCACGGCGTGCCAGCCATGCAGCTGGTAATCTTCCAGTCTAATTTCCTATTAGATTTCCAATTAAATGTCTCATAAAGGAAGAAAAATGTAAACCAGGGCAAGGTCTCCATTTTTTTTATCTGACTCAATTTTGTAGACATTTTGTGTGAACAAAAATCAGTAACAAAATTTCATCAGTAGCGTCTGTATTCCATATTTCTTTCACACACAACAGAGCATATCTCTACAAAGATTTGTGTAGCTTGTCAACAAAATCACACAGAACTACGTAGTAGTAGTAATAATAATCATCATCAAAATACTTAATGTAAGAAGTTAGCTTGATCATAATATTTCAGATGTCATCCTACTTTCAGATTACTTATTCACACCAAACTTGAAGGGAGAACTAGGAAATCCAGATGCTAGAAGAAAGACTATTGGTGATGGCACCGTCTCCTGAGTTTTAATGAATAGCTAACCTAATATGGTAGCAGGTGAAAATGCCACTGTAAATTGCTATTCATCAAACCTGATTAAAACAAAGCCGCCGACATTGCTGGCCCTTCCTTTAGAAATAACAGAAAAAAGCACAAAGTACTTCCAGGCTGAGCACGACCTGGTAGGTACATGAACAGGTTAGTTGAAGTAAATCATATTCCTAAAACACTTCTTAAAAAGGCCGGCAAAATCCCAAGATCTACAGCTGCTTCTATGCAAGGTCTTCTATAACATTATGTTATCACTAGAAAGATGAAATCTTTGCCAGAGAACCCGGTAACAACCCCTTGAGCCCTTCTTTATGAGTAACTGTCTGCTGTCTCTAATGTTCACTAAAATCAGAGAGGACTGGCATTTTTAAATTCCCACCCAAAAGATTCAAGTCAGAGGAAAACCAAATAATACACTTAATGACATTTCCAACCGGTAACCACATCTTTACAATTCGGTACTGCAGCTGGCTTTATACTCTTAGAAGGAACATATGAGACCTTTATCAAATTTCTAGGACATGCATAATGGATGAATCCAACCAACTTTTGCATGCAAAGGCAGTGATTTAAGAAGCAACAGTTGTAAGAAAAATGTCGAGGGTCTTGTCCTATTTTGCATGAGGTTTTAGCACTATTCACTAACATTGGCAGAAAAGGTTTGGTTCCAATCTACAGCTACACAGCTCTGTTGCCAAAAATTCAAAGTCCGTCTGTTAAGCTGGTTCTATAGAGTTTGACCGTTTCTCACATGATCCTCCTCTCCCAGAGGCTACTGGATGACTGATGTTTTATTTTGTATTGGATTAGACATATAAAAGCATAAAAAAATCCACTGAGAAAGCCACACCTATTGTATATGTTTTCTTCTGCTTTTAAAAAAGTTTTATTACCTATGTACTGCATACAATTTCAATAGTCTGTATCTAACTAGAAGGGCACATGTTCTACTTCATTTGAAATTAACTATTGACTCTGCGGGCAATACTTGACCAGTGCGTGTGTTTCAAATAAGAGCAAGTAAAATCCAAGAAATGTAATTCTTGTCAGTCCTCAATTTTGCTTATCCTGGGAAAGCAGACTGTGACCTAGTGGAAGCTGGCACGTTCCTAGAGCTTGTCTGAAGCTGGGATACTGCCTGATATATTTTCAAGTACGTTCTAGCTAGTTATATACCTAAGGGTGACATCAAAAACCCGCTCAATTTGACAGTAACGTGGCCAACTGTATGTTCGGTTCAGTGAACATTTGTAAGATGTTCCCCCTCGCCCTACATCTTTCTTCCTACCTGCCCTCCCCTAAGAAAATGGAAGAGAGCCGAAGTATCCAGTTAAAGAGCGAGCTGACGTAGGGGACAGTCTTTCTCCTGTGTCAAATAATCTCTCTCCTGATGATTGTTGGCTGAGTTTTCATTTACTAAATCCTGTCACATCGAAATCTTCAGTATCAAATGTACCAGCTGGCTCTGGCTGTTCTGCCTCCCCTGTCACCGCTGCGGGAACTGCACTGCCAGAGGGACCCCCGACAGATGCGATGCTCTGTAAGCACGGTATAATCAGACCACTGCGTTGGTGCTACCTGAGCATTATCCCACCTGCACCTCTGCTTCTGGCTGGGTTTCTCATAAAGGCAGGAGCCACTGGTGGGCAACTTGAGGCAAATAGCTAGTGCTCTGACACAGGTCTGTGTAAGACTTCCATGGATGTAGACACAGAAGAGGGAGAAAATGGGGTAAAAATAGCATGCACACGTTTACCCTGGCACAAAAGGGTTGCCCGAATGTAGTGTATGAAGAGATAGCCCTGAAGGGGTAGAGGGAATCTGACCTTGTAGCTTGAAAATGATGACTGAGGAGTGTTCATTGTTTTGGGCCTTTTTTTTTTGTTTTGTTTGGGGTTGTTTTGCAACGCTTTTACCCCAATTCAGTACCTCTAATTTTGAGTCAGCGTCTGTTGTAGATCATGAGTCAGATGACTGAAATGCCATCTGAGGTCAATTCCTATTAGCCCCCTAATTAAAATACTTGACTTCCCCCCTGCCCCCTTACTAACGCTGGCCGTAAGAGAGCCCCCTCAGGCTTTCCCTGTCCACAACGCTGCAAGCACTGCCATCAGTTCAACACACTGAAATAACCCCAGTCCCCAGCAAGAGATGACAGCCCCAAAACCAGTCTGAAGGAAGAAGAGACACCCGTCCCGAGAGAGGGACACCTAGACACCCCTGTGGTATGTGGCCTCTCTCTGGAGGGGCCATCCTTGGAAAAGCATTAGGACTGCCCTGAAAACGAGAGCTGAAGTTCTTCTGTCTCTTGCTGCTCGCTTTCTAATTCAAAATAAACTGGAAATGCAGGGCAGGTGTCATGGCTCTATCTTAAAAAAATGTTAGTGTAGCAAAATTTCAATCAAGTTTCCTCTGTCTGCTTAAGTAAGGAGAACGTGGCCTAGAAGAAAGCCCATGATGCCCTCTGAAACAAGAGCCAAGCCACAAAGACTAGAATGCAATCAGCAGCGTTTTTTTTTTCCCCATTCACCCTCCTGAGCAGCAATGAAAAGCAAGAATGACCACTTTTGCAAGATTCCTACTCTTACCTGAAATGCCTGCTACTCTGCGACCGTGATCGGGCTCCCCGTTTCACTTGTCGACACGATCCACTCACTAAAGTGTGAGAGGGAAAGTGTGTCCTGGGAGGAGTTTAAATAAAGACTCTAAATCCAAATAACATCATTTTTAGAGCACTCACTGCTTTCACTCGACCTGGGATACATCAGGGAACAGCACTTTTTACTGGCACAGCCAGGAGGCATAGGAATAATTAGGGCAGCAGCAGCAACAGTGAAGTTGGTGAAAACGGGAAATCCTTCCCACTGCAAGAACTAAGGCAGTGGAGGACGTGCTGGGGAGCTGGAAGAGTAGCTACGGCACACTACCCTTGGGCACCTACTGCCTGCGAGTAGATTCATGCACAACCACCAGCACAACAGGACAGAGAATAATACAAAAACCTACAGGGGGGCTGCAGAAGATAATGGTGCAGGACCATGGGAGAGAAACCAGACTCAGTGAAGCCAAAACGTGCCTCATTTAAAACGACATTTGACAAAGTGCCAGAATATTTACAACAGGGAGCGATGTTGGAGGGGTGAATCAGTTGCTCCAGATGGTCGTCTCCCCAGGGGACACGGAGAACACTGATCCCGAAGCCAAGAGAGCTATGAGCCATGATGGTGGGAAGCCCGTCAGGATGTATTCCCCAGGTAGTGTCTATTGAACAGGAATGGCTGACACCTGTATGAAGGAGATCTAAACCACTGCCATTTCCACTGAGGGCTGTGGAGAAACCTATTCCCTGAGGTGAGACCACAACCATGAACTTTTCCTGGCCTTTTTTAGGCAGGCAGTGCCTGTAGAGGCACAGGACAGAAACAAAACCAACAGGCCAGAGATACTCCCCTGAATTATGACTTCCCTGGTATCCTCTGGCTGATGCTAATCAGTTGTTCAAAATGTATTTAAGGAGAAACTCGCACGGGAATGCTTTGGTCTCAAAGCAGTATGTGAGCTTTTCATTCAGGTTTCCCTGGGAGCTCATCCACAAAGGTAAGAAGCATTTGTGATTATGTTACAGAAGTACGGCTAACTCCAGGCTGAGTTTATTTATCTTCAGATCTTCTTCGTGTGGAGGCCAGAGACTCATTTTCTCTCAAAAGCTATTTCTGTTTCTAAGCCTATGAGTATAGACAAATAAAATTGAGACATAAATTGAGACACATAAAACTAGGAGAAGGTCGGCTCCCTGTCTCATCAAAATGCCCAGTGGAATAGCTATAATTTCTTTACCAAATTCCATTTTGATTACTTTAAAGTGGTAGAAAGCACTGAGGAGGACACAAATGCATATCACATGTACCTACGCACACAGACTATTTGCCTTAACACAAGTGATACACTATCTGCACCAGTGCTCCTTCTTCTGTTTTTAATTTCTCACAGAAACAGGCTCTTCCTCACATTATACCCCCAAAGTAAAAAGTAAGCTGATTTACTATCAGTTGCATATTTCATAAAATCACATTTTCTCATGTTTATAAATTAAATCTCTGCAAGGACTGTTATAAGACTTGTTTGTATGCACACAGCAAATTTAATCTACACAGGTCGCATACCTGTCAGTGTCTCACAACTCTGGCATATTGCGTTTTTATTAGCATTATCTCAGTCTCTGCTGAAATACCCCTTGCATCTCACTCCTCCTGAAATGGAGATTGCCACATTCTCCATGATCACACCTTCTCACTGAGCTCCAAAGTGCACAGACAGGCTCAGGTTGGAAGGGGCCCTTGGGGGCCAGCTGAGAGCGCTGCCCCAGGCTGAACATCTGGGAGATGTTGTAGAGGAGACCCCACACCTTCCCTGGGCAACCACCCTGAGAGGCCACCCTTACCCTTAACCTTAACACGTAACCAGAACTGGCATCTGAAGAACCATGGCCATCTCCGTTGCACATTAAAACACGTTCTCCGGCCAGCGAAGACCATGCTGCTAGCATTGGCCTGAATCTCCATTTCTCACATTGCCCCTTCCTTTCCTGAAGGATCTTTTGCTTCATTGCTCTGTACCACCTCTCCTTGCTTCTCCAAAGATCTGCTCTGTTCCCCTTCTTGCTTTCACCAATGATCTTGTCCTTGACAATAACTCACCTCTATTTTCACCTCATGGCAAGAAATTATTTAACTCCACTTGCCTTCCAATTTTCACCCTTCCTGTTCTGGTGTTATTGGCTTTTTCATAGATATAACTTACAGTGGAACAGTATTTTTCAATAATTTAGATGTTGTATTTGTTTTTTGTGTATTTCTAAGTTCATGCTAGGTTCTTGCTTTCTCATTTTTTCACACATTATAAGTAGTTCTCTTAAGTGGTACTTTTTCACATAAGGTCACCTGACACTCCCAATTACAAGATCCTGTATCTAGGCTAAGTCTGTTTTTCCCCCTTGAAAAAATCAGCCTAGGCAAAGACCCAAATTGGAAAAAAAATAATAATCCAAGCAAATACTTTTGTCAATTGCAAGAATAGGGAAAATTAATGAAGTTTGTCCCTGGCTTTGTAAATTTTTTAACTATTTTCCTTAAACTTTTAATGTTAAAAAAAATCTTAATGCATGCAGCATTTGGTGAAAACTTCTGATATTTGGCAGAGGCTATCAAAAGTGCCTTTAAAACAGACAAAACTTGGCCAAGCATCTGCAAAGTATGAGTTGTGCAGGTCCAGTAGAACTTGTTAAAATACTTTAACTGCACAGAAATCTTGTCTATATTTCAGCTGTGCCGAGTGTGCTCCTGGGCATTAAGCTTTGAGCAGTGAAAGTGAAGCACCACACAACAGAGACCATATAGGTTCAAGTCCTTAAGGTACCATGAGACAAGGAAACACTACCTCTATCATTAGCTCAAAGCAAAAGGGAAAGCATTTCTCTTTCCACGGACTGAAGCTGCAGTACCCCACTAAGACTTCATTCTCTCAGGAATTGTGAGGTCGTTTATTCTCCCATCTTGGCTTTTGTGGCAAGCACCCTGGAGGCCAGATCTGTAAAATTTACTTTTATGGGTTCAGCTCTCTTATTTCTGTACACTTTCCACTCTTTGTTAGTGATTAAGATCCCGTGTCCTCCTACTTGGAAGACAAATAATTTGCATTTCCTCTCAATTCCCTCTCCATGTGGAATTTAAGGGATGTAATAATTCTACCCAGCAAACTCTGCAAGAGCAAACAATCAAATTCAAGGCTGTCAATACTGCAGCAAAATATTTTAGTATCATCGCATATACTATCCTACAACTTGATGGCTGCACCAGAGATTACCCTACTACTGCTATCGTTTACGGAGTTACTAATTTTGCCACAGCCAGGACTGGTAGTCAGCTGGGAGGGGGGGGTTACTTTGTCAGAGTATGGCCATGCAAATGGGTATTTTGGGGTTTGGTGTAACAAAGCAGTGGAAGCCTCCCAAGATGAATGTCCTGCGAGAGGAACCTTCTGCTAAATCAGCCGCTGACCCCTTTGGGAAATAAACCCTTGAGACAGTTCAGTGACAGATATCCAGGCTGTTTTAATTGCAGAAGATGGTGAAGTTCAGCCTCAGTGACAATGTGAAGGATGGGACCAAAATGGTTTCAGATAATGGTGCTGTGAGGAAAGACACTCACTGTGCAAAAAGAGTTTTTTTCCTTAAATCACTCTTAGATGTGACTAAAGCGCAAGTTAGTTACTCAAAAGTTAAAAATGTCAGAATGAGGGGGGACTACCCTTCGTTGTCTGCCCCTTGCTCCCTCCCCCAGGGTAGTTCAAATTCATCAGTAACCAGCACCAGACCAAAGTAAGCATAGCTTGCAAACTGCAACCCCTCTCTTGTCAGTGGGGCTCCCCTNTTTTGTTGTCTGCCCCTTGCTCCCTCCCGCACTCCCTCCCTCCCCCAGGGTAGTTCAAATTCATCGGTAACCAGCACCAGACCAAAGTAAGCGTAGCTTGCAAACTGCAACCCCTCTCTTGTCAGTGGGGCTCCCCTAGTCATTCAGAGCTCTCTGGAAGCATCATCACATACGTCTGCTAGGCCAAATACGTAAAGCAACCAAGTCTCTGCCATTTAACGAACGTTACTTGTACATGAGGAAAGGCTAAAGCAAACTGAAGCAAGTGTCTGCAGATTTTGTTCATTCTGCTTGGGTAAATGTTCTCTCTCACTGCAGACAGGAGAGGTAAGGAGCCTGCTGAGCAAATGCACAAAATTCTTGACTCGTCATATAGCTGGGCTTAGAAAGAAGAAAGGCAAATAATTGCAGTTTGGTCTTTCATCCTCCTCAGTACTGCACTATGTCAAAAAAAAAAAAGAAAGAACAATCTATAAAGTACATGTCAAAGCTACTATGATTACGAAAAATACACGTGACCATCAAATAAGGCTTCCGTGCCTGACTTGGGAAGTGGGAGCTTGCCCAGCTGTCCCTGAATGTGTAGTACAGCCCTACCTTTATGTGTACTTAGTGCACTATGCAATTATCTGCTGTCCATTAGCTTACTCTTAAAGCATTTACCTCCCCATGTGGCCCAGCACCGACTTGTTACTTATGTTCTAGGGCATTGCCCAACTTCAGCGGAGCAGAACATATTTGAGGTCTGTGATTTCCATCAGCTGTTGTGTCAGGAGCAGGGAGCACGGCTGGTTAAGGTCTGTCATTAAGCAGCTGTTCCCTCCAGCGTGTGGCCGGCTAGGCAAAGCACCGTTTGGGCTACACAAAGCAGAGTTTGTTAGGTGTGAGTGCCTGCAATGGCAAGTGTAGAGCTGCCAGATTAGCTCATGTCTTAACTGCTTAGGAGCGACAAATAGAGGGCACCCAGATCACCAGCCGAAATACAAACTTGGTGTTTCCGCTGCTGGAAACACCCATCATAAACAAAGTCCATAACATCGGTAAGAAAACCCTTCATTTGTATCTGGTTTTCTTTCCCTTCCATTCTTTTTCTTTGTACCAGCTTTATTAGGATGAGATTAAAGTTATTCAGTCGAACTGGAAACAAACTGTGGATAGTGACAGTGATTTTCTTTCTCTAGGGCTGGTGAATTTATTGCAAAGCATGCTTTGAAGCAGTTCCAGTTATTACAGCACTTTCCAATACTCCAATACCTGCAGAAAGCAACGGTCTCACACTAAACCAGTAATTCTGCCTGTAGAATTTGACCTAATGTATCTGTTTAAAATAGATGGGAAGTGGGTGGTAAAGACGTGGGAATGGAGGAAGACAGAAAGGAGAACGGGCAGACTTTCTCTAAAGTAAATTTTTACTCTCAGAAAATCTAATCTTCTATGTGCCCAGCCTAAGTTTTGAGAACCTTGAACTTCTCTCCCAGTTCTTGCAGGTGGTGTTGACAGGATTGCCTAACATTTCCTTTTAAAAATAGCTCGACTGGTTCTCTCAGTATCCAGTGACCTGAAGTCAACAAGTCAACTCACAATGAAATTATTGCACATGGGTTTTTCCAGGCGGTGGGTGTACGGAGCACAGATAACTAAGAAGTTTCTCTTGAAAGCATGAACTCTTTTTGAAACCCCCTGTCTTTCACAAGGAGAAGCATAGTAATATTTCTACACAAGGAAGGCTGAAAATACCCTCTCATACCTAGAAGAGCGGGAGGCCATGGGAGAGAATCTGATTGCTGTTGCTTATGTGATCTCATGGCAGCTGGGAGCCCAACTGCTGCTCCTATAGTAAATGGCTTTCCATGATAACGGAAATACAGGTGAAATACCAATTAATGTGAAATGCAATCAGACTAGATATGCTCTGTCCTTACTGGATTCGACAATAAAGGGGAGAACTGGAACGTATCAATGCTTCAAACTTTTCTTCTGTATCTTTTGGGAACATGTAAGTTATGGAGGGAGACAAAAAAAGCATTCTTCCTGAATATACTGGGACACACCCTCGAGCCTGGGGTTGACTGGAGTAACTTGGCAATAATTAATGCTGTTACATCTTCACCAAATCCTTGGCTAATGCTTCTACTCAGAATTCCTTAACCAGTACCTAGGCAGCCTTCTCCTTGTGGAAGAAGAGACTTGGAAGCACCTATGGAGTTGTAGCAAGCCTTGTAACTTTTATTTCTATGTGTCTGGCAGGCGTGCATCTTAACCAAAAGTGCAGCCACAAGTGACTTTATGAGTGTTCTTGATTATGCCAAATATGTGGTATAATTTGATGCTTTATCTAATTGCAGAGGTGTCTACCCCGGGTTCACAAAATCCAAATTAAAAAAACACATGTATTTTTAAATCTCTTCCAGCTGAAGCAGTGATCAGACACACAGTGAATGGGTTCCTCCACTAACTGAGGTACTGGAAATGGTGCTACAGTAACTCTTAAATGGGTTCTGCCGTCTAACAGCATCTCTACAGACACTTTCAGCAACAGAGCACCCGCCCTCACGAGACACTTGATATATAAGCTTAATGCTCTCTTAGCCTTGTGTCTACACCAAACCCCCATTTAAAACTATCTTTGACATCCTTTCACATTCTTGCATTCCTTATGACCTGATGCAATGATCCCTTCTTATTAAACATTATTCTTTCAATAGCAATGAACATTTTTCTACTAGCCCACTCCCTCTAATTCCTTGACTTGAATTGCATAGTTAAAACTTATTAGCTCATTTTCCTTTGCTTTATACAAGCACAAGACCCTGACTTGTTAAGTTCAGTAAAAACACTGAGGGATTCCCAGAAGCTTAAGTGAAACTGATGCTGAAACATTGTAGTGCAACAGGTAATTTTGCCTAGTAGGTTCTCTGTCTGAGTCACTGGTTTTAAACAATGGATTTCCTTACTCCTGGATTTCAAAAGCGGTGAGAAACACAATGAAGATAGACTATCTACCATTCTCCCACAGTAGTACTCTACATTGTGCAGAGGTTTCACCAGAAGAGCCACCCACCGCAGCCCCCTCACCCCTAGACCAGTTTTGTTCTGCTTTCTGAGTCATTTAACACCCGATTTCCACAAAGTCAGAGGAGATGCAATCTTTTTTCCATCTTCTCCATACCTTTTTTTTTTGTCCTGTTGCTGATGTGCAAGGAAGCACGCAGGATGTAAAGCATTAATTCAGCACAGCTAAAATTTACCTCTNCACACCAGTTTTGTTCTGCTTTCTGAGTCATTTAACACCCAATTTCCACAAAGTCAGAGGACATGCAATCTTTTTTCTATCTTCTCCATACCTTTTTTTTTGTCCTGTTGCTGATGTGCAAGGAAGCATGCAGGATGTAAAGCATTAATTCAGCACAGCTAAAATTTACCTCTGAGCTGCTTTAATATGAAATACGAAATTGGCTTCGCATGGGCATCCTGCCAAGACTCTTACCAAGAGGGAGAGAGTCGCGTTGAGTGTCACACTATTGCCGTTGTGGGGATCGAAAAATTGAGCTGGTTTGCTTTGATAGCGTAGTATGGCCTATCAGCTAGTCTTGTTCAGTGAATACTTCACTATGCTTCTCTGTCTACAAGAACAATAGATTGCAATTTATCCTCTGCTGAAATCTTCAATGCCAGAGGACAAAATACAATACAAGGTACAAGGCTGAAAAAAACCAGAAGAAAAAAAGACCCTCATTTGCAAAGCCCTGGATGCACAGNTAAGAACAATAGACTGCAATTTATCCTTTGCTGAAATCTTCAATGCCAGAGGACAAAATACGATACAAGGTACAAGGCTGAAAAAAACAGAAGAAAAAAAGACCCTCATTTGCAAAGCCCTGGATGCACAGGTAATAAAAGGACCAACATTACTATGGGCAAGTTGATAGTCTCTGTAACCAGCTGTATTTTGCCTTAACAAAACTTGAAAACTTGGAGGGCAGGGGACACAAACCCAAACACAGTATTTTTCTATGATAATCTACCCAAACTACCTGCATTCTGTCTGACTGTACTGACAACTCTGGTAGGGCTTAGCAATAAAGCTGGAAACAAAGGACTCGTTTCAGCTCAGCTTCGGTTTCTGAAACTGTGGGTGTAAATAGCTTACGTTGTATTTTCAGGTCCTCAGAGAAGCGTAGCACAAGAAACTCTAATGGCTTCATCCTTGAGGCTTAACAACAGGATTTTAAACCCGTCTTGCACACATATCCTATCCTCATTCATCTGTTCATTTAGAAGCACTGTTTTTCTACCTGAACTGTTTTTCAAAAATAAAATCCACAGTGGATACTTCTTTTTTAAAGCATGTTCAGGCTTAGCAGGGCAGTCAGGCTAAAGTGTTAAGTGCTCCCAAAACAGCTTCTGAAAACATGAAGATGCTAAGGCCACCAGCTTGGACCGCGATGGGCATACCATCCTGGGGTAAATAGAATGCTGAAGCTCTTGTAGGTGTGGTGCATAACACTAGAATACAAACATTGCAGACGCATGCATGAAGCCAACAGCACCCAGCGATCCTGGCAGAACTCTGTTATTTTACTTGCATGGTAAAAAAACTGAAATGAGGATAGCTACAGCCACTGTGGAACACTTCCGGGAAGTGCGTGCCAGGAAGGCACAAAGACTACTGAGCCTCCAGGTACAGGTCAGGAAAAAAACAGTCTATGCTGGTCTTGACAAATAAATTCTTTCGGACATCAGGGAAATGAGATCCTGGAACAGACCTCATAGAGCGGTAGTGGGAGCAAACACTTTGAAGCAGTCAACTCTGGCTGATGTCTTACAACAAAAACCGGAAGGTATGCTTGCAAAGAAAATGAAAATTTCTTTGAGATAATGCTGTGTTATGGTTTTAATTGCTACTCCCTCTGGTCATGCTCCTGCTGATAATCTAATATGTTTGTTCTGAGCAGGCTAGAATAAGAACCTTGTTCATACTAGTCACAGGTCTCAAAGGAAAATTTATAACTGGAGCTAAACCCTGGTTATATTCTGCTGGAATGCAGGAAATGCTCTAGCTTAGGAACTGCAGTCTAAGAGCTATAGGAGTATTGCGGGATGGTCCTCCAAAGCACTATCATTTGGAAGCGGTGATCCTAAAGAGACAAATATTCAAAACTAGAACTGTAAAAGTATAGTTCTCTACTCCAGGTATTTAAAGACTTCAGCGATGCTACACAGCACATATCTTTTCTAAACTCTATTAGAAACTCTTTGTCCCAAAAAGTCAAAACCATGGCTGTGATAAGAGCGAAGTGAAAGCAGGTGTTATGACAGCTCTCTTGAATAGTCTAGCCTGAAGGTTAGATGATCCGAAAAAAGCCTTTCCCTCAGGTTACCCCAAATTTACTGCAGGCAGTGAATTTCCCAAAATTGGTTACTCTACTGTGATGACAGCATAGGGCAGGATTCTTAACCCCCAGTGAGCTCTGGAGCCCAATCCCCAGGAAAATACACCTCTACGCCTGTTGCTGCTGGGTAACATACAAATCCCAGTGGGTTTCAGCAGCAGATTCAGCTTTCTTTACGTCATCGTGCACTTTACCAAAGAGCAGTAGATGGTGTGACAGAAAACAGCTTCTTACTGCTGCCCACCCTCAGACGCTTCAGACCTTCTTCACTCTTTCCTCCTTTCACCCTCTCCCTCCTCGACTGCATTCCTGGCAGCTCTCGCTTGGGCGTGGGGCAGGTACGTACGCACATGCTCCACCGCCCGCTGGCCAAGATGAACCCTGGTGGGCTCCAGCTGTTTGTACGTCTTGGGTCTCATCACAGATAGCTGAACTAGCTCTAAAAGCACTGCAGATTACCTCCTGCCCTGCCACGGGGTAAAACCTAATTGCCTCAAACTCAAGGAAAGGGCTGTATTTCCATAAATTTAGAAGTAGTGGAAATACACGCGCACACACACACATATCACACACATATATACATATGCATATTTCCTTTTCCGTGAGGCAACTCCCTTACTACTTCTATGTTCTCTTTTTGGAAGACCTGACTTCATGTTTCAACCTCATTTTAGTGTTTGAGATTGGGGAAAATCCTTTGTCGAGGTTAAAGTGGAGGAGAACTGTTGCTGTCACTGCAAATTTAAGCTCCCAGTTTGACCGATTTGTCAACTCCAGGCAAGAGTGCCAAAATCTCATTTTATATTAGGAACTGAGCTGCAATAATTCTGTAACTGAATTAACAATCTCTTAAAGAAATACAGTTAAAAACTGGGTGAAGAATTTAATGTCTTTTTTTAGCTATATGACTTATTTCACTCTGAACAAAAGATAGGCTGACTCAATTACATATTCAAATACTATAAATTCTTTTTTGCAGCCAGTAACAAAGCTGCTGCTGTTGATCAAAAGGTTTTAAGGAAAATAAGGTATTTCTTTTTATTACAGAGCTTTCGTGATGTCTTTCCCCTAGGAGACTATCTTGATTCCTTTTAATAAAGATGCCTTTGAGGAAGCAGATGCTTGTCACAGTGGTATCTAGTGGATTAAGCCTTTTCTCCCTGAAACTGGGGGGATTTATAACCAAAGAGCCTTGAATTAGAGGCATTGTAAAATTAAAAGGCAATTCTACTCTGAAGGTCTGTTGCACGCTTATCTTGAAACCCAAATAGCACAGGACAAAGAAGAATAGTTTGAACCTCTTTCAGTCATGGTATTTATTTGACTCCCAATTTGGGGATCAACTCTTGAGCCCCAGTTTGGGCTAGCACAACTGTGTTCCCCCTCTGCTCTCGGGCTTTCGGAGAAAGATCTACAGCACCAATGGATGTACTGTCGACGACGGTCAAACCCAAAATTTTCTGCTAAACCCCCGAGGGCTGTGTCGGGATGAACTGACACGCTCTTCGTGTTTGTGTAACGAGACTCGCAATGCAAACACTCAGCCTAGACCATGTCCCAGCCCCAGCCCTGCAAGAGGCATTTCAATGACAGAGGACCCCTCCTAACAGACCTGGTGGAGTGACAGCCTTTAATTCAAACCAGCAGCGAAGCTGAGAGTGCAGGAAGGTACACACCAGTCTCCTAACTAACTGCAGTCAGCATTCAGTTGTCGGGGATGGGAAGTGATAGGGCGGTCACTCAGCAAGGACCATCCATGTTGCCTGCGCTGGGAAAGCACTCGCCCTTGCAGCCCGCATAGGGGCAGGTGACGGGATGGGCAGAAAGGGTTCTGGAGGAGTCAGTGGAGCTGCATTAAATATCAAGCCATGTTGTCAGAAGCATCTCTTGGAAAGAAACAAGGGCTATAAAGTAAAAAACATTGGGAAAAAAGGTAAAGGCCTTTGAGAAAGGCNACAGAAAGGGTTCTGGAGGAGTCAGTGAAGCTGCATTAAATATCAAGCCATGTTGTCAGAAGCATCTCCTGGAAAGAAACAAGGGCTATACAGTAAAAAACATTGGGAAAAAAGGTAAAGGCCTTTGAGAAAGGCCATTATATTTTTGGTTAGAGTTTTATAACAGCCACAGGAACTTCTCAAGATGCAGCTTCAACTGGTAGTATGGTAATAACTTGAAACATAAGCTTCTTTTTCAAGCTTATGTTGCATGAATGGAAAGTAAATGTACTTAAAATGCTATTTTATGCAAATAGTAAGATCTGATCCAGTAGCCTCTGAACTTAGTGCAACTCAAAAATGTTTTTTACTTGAGGAATAACTTTTCTTGAGTGTTTTTGCTTCCCTAGGTGTCCTACCAGAAGACATGGAAGGATGTATTGAGAGTTAAGACCTCCCTCTCTCATCTTGTCCAGCCTCACAAACTTAGGCAGATGAAATTATATCAGCAACGGAAAGAAGGAATGGTACAGTTCTACATGAAGTGGTGATGATAAAGACTGGCTTTGTTGAATTTAACACTGCTTTTAATATTCCAAAGGAGGTATCTTTTAAAGAGTACTATCAACTCTCAACCCTGCCATCTGTGATCATGATGAATTGTTTGGTATGATTTGGATATGTTTCTCTTACAGCTGTTAGGTGAAATGGTCCTGAAGTTTCAGTTAAATAACTGCCTTTGCTTTCTGTCCTAAATTCCTGTGTTGGATATTTGAGGGCTGTTCACAAAGGTGCTGTAATCTTCTGGGCAACTTCACATTTCAGAGCAATGTTTATTTGGAGCATTTCACAGTTTACATTGTGCTATGATGAAAAAATTGTATAAACGCCATTTATTTGTTTATTTCATTTTTAAAATACTGGTTCAGATTAGGATTACCACTCTTCTCTGGAGATCGGAAGAACTAAAGTGGCTTAAAGCACCCACGAACCATGTGAAGCAAGGCAAGGTGCCACAGCTGCGGTGGGGGACTACACAGAGGCTGGTGAGCAAGCCACTGCCCCTGTGACTCTGGAAGCCCTCTCCAAGGGGCTTTCCAACTTTCTGAATCCAGGCTGGGGGTTCTCCCTGATGGTTTTTTGCCTACAGCAAATTAATAAGCTGCAAAGCAAGCCTGCAGTGGACCTAGAAGAAATACCTTAATCACATTGGTACTAGAGGGCATTTCAATAATTTGCTTTTAACCAGAAGACTTTTCTTTTTCCTGCTCCTAAAGAACTGGATGTTAACAACATCACACATTTGTTAGTTATTTCAGTGCCAGCATTATGTCATGTCATAGATAATTATGATTCCCCATCAGGGCAAAGTAGTTTGGAATAAATAGATTTTAAAGAGGAAAGCTAAATCCAGGTCAGTGCAAGAATGGATATTCCGTTTTGAAGCTGTACATACAGTCTAAGTCCTCATGCTTCACAACATCATAAAAACATTTTTGGACCCTAAGGTTTATTGATTTGGTAACAAGTCAGTGAGTTCTTTGGGATGCTCAGCAATGTGAATTCAGCATGCTTACCAAGCTTGCCCGCTCACCCGGAAGCCTGCGATAGGAAAGCAATTTGTTGCGCACAAGGAGGCTGCAAACCATACAGAAACATACTGGCAGTTGTGCCTGTGCTGGTAGATGTAGAATGGGGGAAGAGGACAGGTTTCGAAGACGCAGTGAGAAAAAGCTTACAAAGGAAAAGACTTGAAGACTTCAGACCAAAAAAATGCTTGCAAGGTATGGCTTGGCAGAGAATCATTATCTTTCCCTTTCCCACTGTGGCAGACATCTCTACCTCTGCATTTCTACCAACAACAGTAACAACAAGAGACCATGAAGTCAACTGGGGGAAACAAAGCTGCACACCTATCACAAATGCTCTTTTGATGAGCTTATTTGGCTGTACACGCACATTTTATTTTCAAGGAAATGGTGGATCTCATGGTGGAACGCTACCAAGTCAGTGGGAAGCAGGACTGCTGGTTTCAGCTCACAAAAAATCCCAGTCTGCTGCGGACGCCTTTGCACAGGTCTGTGGGAGTACTGCTGGCGCTGGTACTCCAGTGCATTCTGACCACGTTACATACTTTGCCCACATCAAGTAAACAAGCACGCTTGCATATCGCAGCAGTGAAAACAAAAAAATGGGAGGAAATCTTCCAGCGGTTCTTGCATGGGAGAAAAACTAATGATGAATGGTTCAGAAAATGGCCAATGAAGTAGAAGATTGTCCTCCTCTTACTATTATTTGAAATGGTTCAAACTATAATAAACATCATTCCACAATCAAAAGAGTATCTCACCACTGTATTTTCAGCAAATACAGCTATGTCAAACACAGGCAAAGCTGAGGATTGAAGCTATTCTCAGTAAGCTTAATGCAGGGTCTAGACAACAACAGCTAGACAGTCTACACTGCAAACCTTTGAAAGAACCAGTGCATGAAATTGCAGGGGGTTTAATTAATTTGTCATGCTGGTGTTCGTACAATCTGATTAGGTAACAGCATCTGATACGGTATCACATAAGAGAGGATTCATCAGACTGAATAATTACATGGATTAGAAGAGGACCTCTGAAATGCTTACGGGGCTGGCTCAAAGAGAAATGCAATCAGAAATGCTGAAAGGAGATGCTCCGGCCTCAAAGGAATTTACTGGTGGGGCTCCTGAAGATCAAGCTGATATTCTTTAGCATTTTCATTAATTTTCATTCACCACATCACAAAGACTGTGAATATGCAGATTACATATGCTAAGGATGCAAATCTAGTAAGCACCACCGGCACAGATGACTTTGAGACTTGTGTAATAAAAATGGGATGAAAAAAAGTAGAAAATGCCAAGCCAAACACTGGGGGCTAATAACAAGAATTTCTGCCACGAGCCAGGAGCTCATCAGTTAGACTGGGTGTACTAATGTGTTGCCAAATGACTGACCGGCAGTGCGATGCAGCCATGGAAAAAGGCAAATGCAACTGGAGAATGGGTCTGGTGAGGCATTTCTGGTAGAGACTGAGAAATATTTTTGCCGTTTTAAGGCCTTGTTAAGACGACAGCAGGAATAACTCTACACCGGATCAAGGAGGCTTTCAGAGCATCCCCAGTTCAGTGGAAGGTTACTAAGCTGATCCAGGGGTACAAAGAAACCTGATCAAGTGAGAGGAAACCAGAAGAGCTTGTTTTCCACAGCAAAGGGAAGGCTGAGAGGCTGCCCTGTTTCAACATAACCATGATGGAAAAAACAGGGAAGAAGAGCCATTTAATTCAGAAGACAGTGCTGGCATTAGAAAAAATGGGTATAAACAGGACTTGGATATGTTCTGGCTGTAGTTTAGAAGGAGGCTCTCTAACCACTGAACCAGAAAACTGGTTTTCCTCCAGAGGTAACAAGGGCAAAAAGATATGGGGCATAATCCCTCTCAGCAATAAATAACTTGTGCGCTTGAAGGTAGGGAAACATGACCTGGAAAACCAAAGGGGTGCCTGCATCTTATTTTTCAATTATTTCCACAGGCACTAATGTTGCTTGGATCTCTCATCCCATTTCACCCATTCTTTCAGTACCACACGCAGCATGAGGACGAGAAAACACCCTCAAAAGCCAGCTTTCAACCAAGGGGGTTCGCATGCTTTTGTGGAGGATGCTCCCAAAGACATCTTCAGCAGAGGGCTCTGGCTTAGGTGCTCCAGGTCCTGTCCCAGAGGTGTTTTCCCCTCCTTCTCCAGCTGTTTTCTAACACTGCCTCTCTGAGGCAGCACATTTCGGTGCTGCTGAGAGCCTGATATTTGTGTGCAACAGCTCTGTTACGTAGGAGGAGGCTGTTGGGTTTGGGGTTTTTTTTGATAGTCCTTTTTTTTGCCTGTCACCCCACACTGTGGTTACAGCTTCCTCTTTCTTTGCCTCCCTGTTTTCTCTTTCTCTTCAACAGGTAACAGGGCAAATTTATAGTCTTTCAGAAGAAGCCCATAAGGGAGGGATGGGTCACAACCACATCACCCCTACTTTCCCGTGCTCTCAACCACCACAGCACCGGGCTCCTCTTTCTCTGTACACGGTGTTCACGTCGCATGAGCCTGCCAACACCATTCAATACTGTTATACTTGCAGGTATCGCCTCCTTTTTTCTTTAATCGTGCTGGCTTCATCTTTTATTAGCCTTTCCCCAAGTTATCTCCTCTAGCATCAGCTAAACCAATATTTTATCAGTATCACTGTTTTTACTTGACTACATGTGCAAACAGAACAGATGAATATATATTAAAAGATATAATGGAGATAACTGTGTGTGCACTGCAAGCCAAGATAATGAGAAATTTGATTAAGGACTTTTTGTTGTGTTTTTTAGAAGCAAAATATCATGAGGACTCTGCATTTAATAAGGTGCTCAGGCTTGGAAGGGTGCAGGCTCTGAATTTTATTTTAGTAAGCGTGTGACAGGACCTGCCTCCTTCTTCCCCGGCTTAAATCTCAGAAAGACTTTAAGTGGGTAAAAGATAGGGAAAGGCACGAAACCTCCTACACCAGCTAGGTATAGGAGCCAGCTGCTGCACCTCAGAATGGTTTGAGGCTCGCTCAAAATCACTCTAGGCTAGGAACTAAAAACACCCTGGTTAGTTTGGTACTGCAGTCCACTGGAAAGAAATACTTCTTTCCCTTAATGCCACCCCCACCCTCTTTTTTTTTTTTTTCATGATTTGGTTTTGCTTTACTTTCGTTTGCATGTGACTTTTTGATCTTCAAGGGCTACAGAGCTTGCCCACCTTAAAACACAGTCCCTTCCGATACATTTACCTGCTTTAAATTATATAGTGGGACAAACTTAGCCAAAATGCCCAATCATAATAGTGGCTGCATTTGTTTTCTGCAGCAGCTGCAGAGGCTTCAGAGGTGAATCCCAAGTGTCCTCTCTGACTTCAGAAATCCCTTCCAACAAGCTTCTGCGTGAAAAACGCAGCAGGAGGAAGCTTCAGGGAGGATTCTTCACTGCCTTCTACTTTCTGTAGGTATTTGCATCTGGACAAACTGAAAAGAAGGAAGCTCTCCTCCTGAGGTTAGAAGATGGAGGAGAACTGAAATGGAAAATGAAATAAATCTTTCTGTTTTGACTTGTGAGTAATAACTGCTGAAGCCAACCTTTCCACACAAAATGCTCCATTGGTTTATGTGGCCAGGATGTTTTGCCACCAAAATCTAGGTGGAGTCAATTGAAATCTGTCCTGTGGGTTTTGTGGTACGTTAATATGTTTTCTAAATTTAATATACTCCAGGCAGAAGGCTTGAATTCCTGAAGATAGCAACTCCTGTATTTTTTTCCTTTTTCCTCCTTGCCAAATAGACCTAGATGGAAAGGTTTCTTACAGTTTTCGCTTCTTCCTACCACAGGCCAGTTAATGAACCAATGTTTATTCACTTTGCCCCTTTGGGAGTGGTGTTCATCTGCCTGTCTGAGAGAGTGAATGACGGCTAAAGTGAGGATAAACATCCTGTAAATGTCTGGAGGAAGGCGGAGCAAACTTGGACATCTTTTGAGTAATTAAAAACGGAGTGTATATCTCCTCCATTTTTTCAGTCCTTTGAAGAAATGTGATGAGCGGTGAGCAGTTCACTGGGGAATCATGGACTTTATTCCCCTGCATTCATTGCTGAAAAACTCATCAGTACGTGAATAGTTCAAAGAATGGTACTAAAAAGTGACAACAGGAAAGGCAGAGCTATGATTTGTCTGGCAGTGTACTTCCTGATGACTAAGTACTCACAGCACACGAGTGGAAAAATCTGATACCACACTTGAAGGCCAGAGGCCATAGTCCAAAAAAACATTCTCCTATAACAAGGAAAAGGTCATCAAGACTAAGATTTCATTTAGCCTGTGAAAGTGTCTTCAGTTTTTCATGGGCACGAGGGCAGGCATGACTTCAAATGCCAGACCTGAAATTTTGATACAGCCAATCTGGCAGAGGATGTATGAAAACCTACCATTCTACTCCCCAGAGATGTAAAGCCTAAATAGCTTTAAAAGATATCTGATAGAGAGAAGAGAGTATTCACTTCTTCTAAGTGAAGATAATATAATGGTCTAGGCAGTCACACGGGCTCTACAGAAAGAAATTGCTTCCCCCTTTGGCGAGAGCAGTATTGCTTCTCTTCTGTTGAGAGGTGGCACTGTAAAGTACTAATAGCCAAGAGACAAAGGATGAAGTTAATTTAAAATAAAAATAAAAACTCCTGAACAGAATTATATTATGAATTTTAACAACACTTCTGAAGTTCTGATCTGGGAGCCAAACCAAATGGTGGGGCTTTAACCACTGCTCTGAAGCTTTGTTTAACTAAGGCTGAAACTCAACTGAACAATTTGAGAAGATCTGAAATGGAAAATGAGGTGGTTTGCCTCCGTCCCTAGTGAACAGTCATACCTCGACAGACCTTTCTGTTAGAGGTTAACCTCTTAAACCTCTCTCCCTTATTTGCCAAATAAGAGTGAGGATACAAGCAATTCCCTAGAAAGCTAGTAACTTTTTTCAGGATGGTGAATAGAAAATAATGCACATACACCATATAACTCTAAGGAACTGGAAGCCACACCACAGCCGTACTTATATAAATACTGCAATGTTTTCTAATTTCCTTGCTCCTCAAGGACCAGACTTGTCAGGGCAGCGAGCGCCTCCTCTATATTTGAACACTGCTTAGCACCACTGCACATATTTGTTTTTAATGAAGACATCATGATAACTGAAAATACTGTTCCCAGTCTTTTCTGACAATAGAAAGGAGAGAAAATAAACTAGGGGCTGAAATGCATAGACTGAAAATTGGATTTGTGACTGTGATGATCCTAGAACCAGAGATGTATCTGAATAGTTTCATGCACATCAGAAGTCCTTTTCAACTGCTATATTTAAAATAATTGTAAGTTCAACCCCGATGATGACTTTTTCAGCATTTATTACTTCCCTCACCTTGAAATAGGAACAAGAAGCCCTCAGANGCATCAGAAGTCCTTTTCAACTGCTATATTTAAAATATTTGTAGGTTCAACCCCAATGATGACTTTTTCAGCACTTATTACTTCCCTCACCTTGAAATAGGAACAAGAAGCCCTCAGATAAAAAAAACCTGGGACACTATAGCTTTGAAAGGTATCCCCATGTGTTTTTTCAAAAAAGCTTATCTGTCACTTGTCTACTATCCTATTCTAGGGTGAAGTGTAACAGATAACCTGATGATTCCTTAAGGCAGCAATGAACAATTGAATTCATTTTATTTCTCCACTACTGCACGGCTAAAACAAAGTACAAAGAGTTGCTATGTTTAAAGTTTAGCACACTGTGATGAAGCAGATATCAAGCCTTTCCATGTAAAGTACCTTAATTGAATTATCAGGCATTCTGTGCCCAATGAAAAAGAGAGGGTACTTGCCAATGAAACTACCCTTTTATGCACTCGTTGTTCTCCTGTGCAGCTCTGGTAAGAAAGCTGGAGGCAGAGAAAGGCAACATAAGGGGTTTCTTTATTGACAAGCTCAGCCATGCATGGAAGAAATGGTTTTGCCAAATTTTCTTTCACCTTCTCTTTCAAATCCAGTAAATTCTTTCAACCAGCATTACTTAAAAACTTGCCATACCCAAGTTAAAAGTAAAAAACCAAAACATACCAGCCCTAATGCTTTAGAAGCACTGAAGCAATAAGAAAAAAAATCTACATCTCATATAAAAATATATGTTGATTAGCTTAAAAAATTAAAGTTTGTATTTTTTAACCCTTTGAAGTGCATGGTTTTGATTTTTGAATCTGGATTGCTGTCTTTGGAAAGCTGAAAACTTTGGAAAAGCTTTGGAAAGCTGACCTGTTGGTAAAATCTAGAAACTCAAGAATTAGCGTTCTAGGAAATGACAAATGTAATAAAATTTGATTACACTGAATGCCCAAGCAATTTTTTTTATTGTTTACTTTTTTGTCAACAAGCCTAAGTATGACATATCCCTGTACTTATTAATTTAATCAAATTACTTCACCATATTACTTCCTTGAAGTGCTGAACTGCAGTGCTAGAATAACTTCATACCTTCTTACTGTGCAAAGACATTTTACTTCTGTATTTGTATTTAACTGAATTGGCTTACTAGTCCCAACCCAACTCCTGGCTTCCAGTCTGCACATCAAATGAAAAAGAAAGGATGTGTTCCGATGCTGTTATTAACTCCATCAGTTAGGCATAGGTCTGGAAAGGCACTTTTCTTCTTCACAGGCTTCTCGTTCAGATGGCTTCTTACGGAGGTCCTCAGCCATCTAATTGATTTCAAAGGTGCCTAACAGTGTTTAGGAAATCTGACTTAGTGTGTTTTAAGCAGACTCTTTTGATGTGTTTCTTAGCAATGTGCTCAGCTGGGATTTCCTAGTAAGAACATAATTACTTCTTTTTTTCCTGCTTATAGCTTAGATGCTTTTTAGAGGCAGATCATTAATAACTAACTTGGCAGTATCATCACTTTCTGCTGCTGGCTCACTAGGTGATTCACCCACCGTACCAGAAGAAGACAAACCAAAGGTTATAATGATGTGATGTTCATTCCCTTCAGTGAGACAGGTAAAATGCAGAGGTTGAAGGGGAGCAGCTTTGGGAAGTGGCAGATATCCAAACAGCTACCACTGCTGCCTTTTTCAGACTTCTTCAAAACTACTGCCTTGGCAGAAGGCAATGCCCTGAGCAATCCCTCCAAAGCTATTGTACACGCTCCACGAGGTATTGTGCAGCCCACGTCTGTATGGTGGATATAAATTTTCCTCCTGAAAGGAATAAATCTTTCACAAGTAAAGGAAAGAGGAGATATGGTTTCTAAATGAATGATTCATTGTTGGAGGGCGCCGTCTTGATTTGCTGGAGTTGCTACGATACCGCAGCAGCAATGCCAACTTGTCATAGCCCTTAACGCTCTCTGGAAGCTCAGTAAGCTGAAAAGGCATTGCTGGGAGAAATTATTTATTTTTAAACAGGACGCGTGTATTTACCACGAAACTACTTTCAATCTCCCACCCTTCTCCATAGGCTGGCTTGAAATTAGCTGAAGCCTTTTTTCCCCCCCACTGTGGGTTCTGGGGGAGTGAAGGGCATAAACAGGAAGGCAGCGTACACTGAGAAAGATGGCAGGATGCCCCAAAACGGTAATTTAAAAAACTCTCTCGCTGCGCCTGCCAAAACTTGGGTTTGGGCCTTTTTTTGATAAAAAAAGAAAAATACTGTCAACAACTTTCTGTCGCATTGAAAGCGTATGTGGCTTTGCTGATTCATGTTTATCTAGAAAAAGTATGAAAGCATACAGCGTATATTCTTTGTGAAAAAGCACAGCAGGGCTTTATATGAATAAAGTCAGAATTTTTTGGGGGAATTCTCGTGTTTAAAACTGTAACTGTAGTAACAGCAAATGTGTCTTTCAGCAGCATAAAAGCTGCATCTTATACAAGCTGACACCTTAAACGATGGCTCCTGCAGCAAGCTAACAGTACAAAACAGGGAACTGGCATTAACTAAACACCAGAGCATCTTATTAACTAACAAAAATGGCTAGCGGAGATGGGAGTGAGGTTATCGGCAGGGAGAAACAAATTAAGTACCAGCATGCAAATTTGTGACGCAGCGAACTGCGGGGAAAATATGGAACTGAACTGCTACTGTTGCTGAAGGAAAGTTGGCTCCTATTGCAGAAGAGCCTGAGACTGTCCTGGGAAGATGAAAGCCCTGGAAGAGGAAAGACTTATGTCACATCCTTCTCACGGGCTGCAGACTTTCAGAGAAAGTGAAACAACAAAATTAATTTAATAAATAAGTAATGCCAGCGAGTCATTCATAAGGATCACACTGATAAAAAGATGACAGCCTCTAGGTAAAGATTACTGAAGCACACACCTCTCTACTGTTTCAAAACTTGATTTTCTGCAAAGAGCCCCAGTGCATGCTGCCGCCTCCTTTCTTTCGAAGTTCTCATTAGTTCTCTTAAATTCAGAAAACAGAGAGTACTACAAAAGTGGGAAGTCAGAGAGGACTGCTATTAAAGTCTTCTGTTCCCATACCTTGCCCCTGCCAAGTCACAAAGTAGAAATAAAGCAAGCGGGATGGAAACCAAAGCAGGAAAATTGCTTGTAGAGAAGAGACTAGATCAGGGAATGGACACCCAGCCTCTACTACCAAAAGGAACTGCAGTGATTTTTATCTTAGGTTTATTTTAGTTAGAAAACCTAAAGTTTTTACTTTATGTTTAAAGAGAGGACTGATCTCTTTCAGAATTCATGACTGAACTGGCATGAAAACCATCTCTGGGTGGTTCTTCTTGCTTAGGCACTTAGGAGCATCACTCCTTCCTGCTGAAGTTTGCTAAGTGGTGTCTGCTTTTAAAGACGTTGTGCTTCTTGACTGACAGCTCCATCATATTTAGCTTTCAATGCATGCTGAGAAATGACCCAGATTGGTTTTGTAGGAGGATAAAGCTCCATTTTAGGAACTTTTTTCTAAAATGAAATATATTAAAAAGTTGTCATTAAATCTCCCTTCTTCATACCACAATTTAAAAGTCTCACTAAGTTACAGTAGTGGTCCCAGAAAGACATACACAAGCTTATTCATATAAATGACTTCTCAAAAGTAATTCACGGTGCCTGCTCCTTTCTGGGTTGTTCTGTAAGACCATCTGTGCTGACTTCCATTAAGAGATGTTCACTATGCTGACCAGTATGGGCTTATTACATACAAATACCTATGAAGTTAATACTATTACTATTAATGTCCACATAGGATTCTTGTCTTTAATTCTATGGGCCATTCCTAAGCCTTAATCTCACCGTATTTTGTTCAAAAGAAGGGACTTTTCTCCCTTTATTGCTGTTTCCTACCAGAGACTGATTGTTTACAAATATCTAATTAAAGTGATACAAAATGACCCAGCTAAAATGTACCACTGGCACTACACTGAACACATACACTTCAAGAGATACAGCTTAAATCTAAATATATGGAATCTGCTGGTGACTTGGCTTGTCATTTTGGAGCTTGCTTCTAAAGCTGAATAGGCAGATGTTTCATCCTTGGGCTGCAGGAGGGTATTCTTTGTAAGTCCTGTTACTCAGCCTTTTCCCCTCGGTATTGCAATTTCTGAAGAAACTGCTGAGACTTCCTATTCCTTTGCTGCTTGACAGCAGCAGGAAAACAGGGAGGTTAAAAGAGCAGTAATACTTGAAAGGGACTTAAAAGGATACTTAAAAGGGCTTGAAAGGAAGTATCAGCAGTGTCAGGAGGAAAGCACGCTCTCTAAATGAATGCGCTGCTTCCCTACGGCATCTCCAGTCTTTGATTAGGCTCAGCCCCACGGAGACTCCTGGAAGGATCCTAAGGGCTAATTAGAAAAATGACATGAAATGATGAGAGCCTTCCCAGCTGGTCTTTATCCTTTGCTTTCCTTCTGAGGGTTAAAAAAAAAAAAAAAGGCGAAAGGAGGGAATACTGTACACAGTAACAGCAACAAGAGAGATGGGGTTACATTTATTATGGTGGTTATTCTGTCGGATGTGTATTGCAGCTGCAGGGACTGAGCTGCCTAAAAGGAGGTCACAGTATTAAAAAAGGGTCATTCCTAAAAAGCCATCCCTTGGAGTGTGTGTGAAAGGCTATGGGAAGAAAGTGACACTCGGGCAAGGCTGTGCGGTTACTGCACCTTTTCTAATACAGCTGGGTGGGAAACGACATGAATAATTCACCTAGGAGACTTGCTAGATTGAAGTGGGAGAAGTGAATTTCCTTCCTCTGCTGCCAGTGTTCGCAAACTGTACCTTGCTTTAGTCTCCCTTGTTGGTAATTCTTACTGCTCTCCTCTGACACCAGATTAATTACGAGTTTGGCACGATGTCTGAAAAACAGAGAGCAGTGCAGTGGCACAAGAAAAAAAAAAAAAAAGAAAACNGCCAAAATTGATTCGCCTGCACCAGCAGCTGAAATGCAATTTACAATGGAAAAAAACAACAGCACCTTCCATGCGAGCTGCTCAGAGTGTGGAGTCCATACGTGAAGGTAGCTACATGTAGAAATAGCTGCTGCTGTGATTTGTAACGTTATACCTAGCTTAACAGGAACGTCCTTTGACAACAGCAGAGGTAAGAATCAATATTCCTCAGTCCGGCATTTCTGTGCAGTCAGATTGTGGCTGCTGGCTAACTAAGCCTCGTTACTGGGGACATGACGAAGGAGGAGAGAAAATAAATGACAACAACCGTGACACAGCTGGCCTGGAGGAAAGAGCTGCACCTTTCAGCCAAGCATCTTAAATCACTTCTGCATGCACCGCAACGGCTTAGAAGCATAACATTATATGAAGGGCACAGAGTAAGTCACTAGTGGTGGTTGTCACAACTAAAAGCTTTAGCGCGATGTGTCCCCAGGTTACTCATCTGAATCCTGAATATCTCAAGGGGAACCATCATATAAACCGAAGTCGGCCTCATGTGCAAAAGAAGAGCTCTGTAAATCTCTGTATCTAAGGACTGTTCTCCACCAGAAAGTGACAGCAGCTTCTCTTAAATTTAATTTAAGTACTATTTTAATAGTTAAAGGACTTTGTAGCTCTTTCACTCTGAGAAAAATAGCAGACTCAAATAGACGCCTACAGATAACACAGGTGTAATAAAGACATGCCTATTTGTAGGGATGTGCGCATTCAGTCGGCAGCAGGAAGAAGCACAGACTGTATTAAAAAGAAAGATCAGCAAGTAACAGTATGTTGCTGAAGGCTGAGCTGATTAATGGAGAAAAAACATGGCCCAGGGTTTTTAAGCATGTGGTCTGAAGTGAAGACGGTGGTCCCATCTCTTGTCCGGCCATGGACTTATGACCTTCATTATAATAGTGTCTTTGCAATGAGCATTGAGAATTTAAGTATGTAGAAACCACATAGTGGAAAATGCAATAGTAATACAGAAATAAAGAACACCCCATGCTGACCTTCACTGTGTGGATTCGGATATCTGATTTCTATATGCAAAAGCTGTGATTTTTAGAGAATGATAGGAGGCTTTGCGCCCTGGCGGGAGGAATAAGGCATGTTCATGAGTAAAGACTACAAAAAACAAAGTCTGTGCAATTCTCTGCATTATACAAGTTAAACGAAACCGGAGTTTCGAAACCGAAACCCCAAAATTATTTTTTTTTATTTTACAGAGTAAAAGGAAATTGTTGCTGAGCAGTATGAGATCTTTTACACAAATATGATGATCTTCCTTGTCAACATGGGTGCATGTGAGCCCCCACGTCCACTGCAGTGGCACTAACGAAGACAGACAAAACCTCCCCAGTGGACAAGTTATTCCACAAATGTCCCTCAGTGCCAGCTCCTCACAAATATTCACAACTGTCAGCAGGAGTTGCTAGACTAGATGGACAGCTGAGTGGACACTGACGGACATCTAGAGGGACACTGGCTGCTCCGTTGTTAATAATATAAATTTACTCTTTCTTCACACCACTTGAAATACTACTAACCTACCTCATACTTCTGATATTTGAGGTGTGCTTTGAGGTAAGAGTCGTATGCACAAAATATGCACCTATGTTTATGGGAAGTAATCTGTCTTCTGTGCTGTGAAGGTATTTGAAAAAAGGACACGTATATGCCGGTCTGCTTAAAAACAATGGTGACAAGAAAAACGACAAGCCCAGATCATTCAGCATTTGCAGGGTTGATTTTTTTGAAAAATGACATCAAGTCACACTCTACATCTGTACATTTTCAGATACTTTCTGAGGTATCCAACTAAATAATATCTACGATATGCATATAGAAATTAATAAATTGACATCAAACAAATCGCACTAATTGATCTGTTTTTTTAACGTATACTCAAGCTGACACTCCAGTCTGTTTTTTTCCTCAGTCCAATTAGGAGAACTAGGGTTTTTTTCCAAAAACCCTCCAGAGAATGAGGCACCCAGCTGCTACAGGCTCTCAGCAGCAACAGCAGCAGCAGCACCAGCCAGCCTAAATCCCTCAGCTGATGCAGGGTCAGGGTATTTATTACCTTCCCAGCCTTCTCCTTATCACCATGCTGTTGAACCCAGGCATGGTGGGTTGTTCTCCTTCGGCAGGCAGGAGCACCAGGTAGCTTTTTGTCTCTCCTAAAAAGCTGGCTTCTCACTTCAGGTACGTTTTGTCATTCAACAGCAGGAACAATCTCCCCCTTCAGCTCCCAGTGTACAACTTAAGTGATTTCCCTTGGGAAGAGCAGAAGGCACACAAGCTAAAAATACTACATGGGTAAGTAGTCCACAAAGTTCAGGACAAGGAACTACCTGATAGGAATATGCTTAAAAATAACCCACATCCCAAGGGAAGAAGAGACATCTTACAGTCTTTGTGTCCCAAGAGCAAGGTCTTTACAGGTGGATTATGTTTTGCTGTGTACCCTATCAGGACAGTTGTGTGACAAGAAATCTCACAGCGAAATAATGTTATGTCTTGCTCAATAGCTTTTTTGGCAAAGTACAATATCATATATGAACAACCATTGCTCTTTTATTTAAAATGCAGATTAAAAGACCCAATGTTGGTTGTGGAGATGCTGGAAGCTGCCCATCAACAGGCTGGTCCCACCAGCCGCATGGCCGAAGGCAAGGCAGCTGCCTGACACAGCCTCCGCCATGTCAGCCTCCTCCTCCGACAGCCCAGCCTCCACTTAAGTCAACAGAAACATTTCTTTAGCTTCCATCAATACCGGACCACGTCCTCTATCAAAGAATCACAGAATCACACAATGGTCAGGATTGGAAGGGACCTCTGGAGATCACCTAGTTAAACCCCCCTGCCAGAGCAGGGTCACCTACAGCAGGTTGCACA